>CM040242.1:45113529-45434777 GCA_022545495.1 Chrysanthemum lavandulifolium | reverse complement strand
AAAAGTTTCACAAGCCCAGGCGACACTAGTTAGTTTCATGATGTCCTATGAATCAACAATGGAGAGACAACGTTATATTCAAGAACATTTGGACTTTAAAACACTAGACGCGGCTCCAAAATGTGAAACAAAGTTAGCAATTGAACGTCATGCAAAAAAGTTTATACTAGGACAATATTTCTACTTGTTCAAACGAAATAAAGAGGCATGTTAGACTTGTGCGTACTGAGAACTAAAATAGAAGAACGTTGTGAGATTGTCATCATTAGAGACAAAATCCCAAGACTTATAGAATCCTTAATAAGGAATGTTAATACAAATAAACCGTAAAACGTTTATTAATATTTTGCGATCTCTTTGTGTTTTGTTGATAACATATATAATGTTGTCTTAAGTATAATTATAAGGATACATGTTATTTTTGTAAAGCATTTACATATAATCTTTTAAATACAAAAATGTAGTAACTAAAGCATTTGTTGTAATAGTTAATTAGGATGGGTAAAATCACAACCCATGGATCTTAACCCATACCCAAAGAGACTTGATACAATGTATACTTAGATACATTGAATCTAGATATAACCCATGGACCAACCCATGACCCATAACCAAAAACCCATGGGCAAGAGGCGTTCCACGGATCCCAGCTTTGTGCTAGTCGGATCCCAGTGGAAGGATCCGTGGGATCGTGGGAACGGTGAGAAATTTGCCTATAAATAGAGCCATTTCTTCATTCGAACTCACCCATCTTCTTACTAAATCTCATATACACTCTCATTCTCTTCTAACATATAGATCACTTGATCTAGAGAGTTGTTCTTCTTTCTTTCTATTTGTGATCCTCATATAGGTCCTTCTCTAAGGCGAGATCGCAAGCATTCTACAAGTCATCCAAGCAAGGGTCCTTGATTGATTTGTCACTCGCAAGATTTTTGTAGCGAAGATCTTGTATTTGATATTTCACATATTTGTTGTGTAATAGTTGTGTTGGTTTGGTCCACCGTACTCTACGGACTCGGTATCTAGCTTTGTACGGAAAAAGTGTAAGCAACGTTGTGAAGGCTTCTCCAAGTGAAGGAGTTTGTTGACATAGTGCTTGAACTCTCGAGTAGGTGACTCGGGAGTGGAGTAGGGCAAGGAAGGTGTCCTTGTAGCGAACCACTATAAATCGGTTGTGTCATTTCTATCCCTTATCTTTATTTATTTGCTTGCATTATCATTAGATCTATCGTTCTCAACATCCATACGATTTCACATAATATCGAATCTAAAGTTTTGAAATCAACTTAAAATCGGCAAAACTATTCAACCCCCTTCTAGTTTTCCACAATTGGCATCAAGAGCTAAGTTTATAAAAGTTTTAAAATAAAATTGTATTTTAAAAACTTTTCGATCACTATGGGTTACGAAATTATAAGGAAGGGCAATCTATGCAACCACCACCACTACTTGAAACTAATGGTTTTATATATTGGAAAAATAGATTCAAACATATGTAAGTCTAAAGATATTGATCTTTGGTACATTATTGTTGAAGGTGATTTTGAGGCTACCTCAAATGATGATAAAGGAAATTTAGTTCATATACCTCATGATAAACTAAATGATGAAATGAAGAAAAGCTTTCTAAAAATAGTGAAGCAAAAATGGTTTTATATAATGCTTTACCGAAAAGGAATTCGAAAGAATTTCTATGCTTAAAACCTCTAAAGAAATTTGGAATTCTTTAGTTGTAACTCATCAAGGCAACCAACAAGTTAAAAATAATAAAATTGATTTATTTGTTCAACAATATGAACAATTTTCAATATCGACGAGAAACTATAGATCATTCATTTGCTAACTTTAATACTATTATTACATCTTTACAAGCACTTGATGAATCCTTTTCTAGCCGTAACCATGTTAGGAGATATCTAAGGCACTTCCATCGAAGTGGAGATCCAAGGTGACGGCAATCAAGAGTCAAAGATTTGACAATCCTCACCTCGATGAACTCATAGGCAACCTAAAAGTCTCGAGCTTGTCCTTGCTAAAGATTCCAAGCCTCAAAGGTGAAGAGAAACACAAATCTCTTGCCCTTAAAGCCAAAAAGGCTTGACGATTAGGAGAACTCATCTTCGAGTAGTGACGACGAAGAGTACGCTATGGTGATGAGGACTTTAAAAAGTTCTTTAGAAGAAAGGGTAGATACGTCAAACAACCGTATGGCGATAAGAAAGGCTTTCGGAAAAGCAAAGAGGACGAGAAGCCAAAGGATGATCGTACTTGCTTTAAATGTGGGGACCCAAACCACTTTATTAGTAAGTGTCCCAAGCGGGATGATCAAAAGGCATTCGTGGCGAGCACGTGGGGAATGAGCGGACGAGGAGGACGAAGAAATTTGTCTCATGGCAAATGACGGTATGTCACGAATACTATAGTAGTTCATCACTTGATGACGACTCATTGCATAATGAATATGATAAACTATCCAATATTAGCTTAAAAGTAATTAACAAAACAAGCTTTTAAAGAGTCAAACCAACATTTAGATAAAGAAGTCATAGAATTAAAAGCAAAACTAAAACGTTTGGAAAAGGGTAAAATAGCAAGTGGTGAATGTGAACTTTGTGTTCAACTTCAAACACTAGTTGATCATTAGATTCTAAAATTGCTAGAATGAGTACAAACACCTTAGATACAATACTCGATGGTGTTAAAACCAGCAACAACCAAAAGGGTCTAGGTATACAACAACTTGATCCATCAACTAGTGAAAGTAAAGAAACAAAATTTGTTAAAGAATTAGAAAAACCAGCATTGTTGTGGCGGATCCCATGATCCCTAAAAAGGAACCGCTAGTGTACAAACCGGGATCCGTGGATCTGCAGTGACAACTAGTGGTAATAACATAGCCTCATCATCTAGAACCGAGTTCGTTATCGTAAATAGGAAGAAACCAACTCATGTCACCACTAGACATCCACCTCCAAAATTAATCCTACTTTTGCAAGAAACAAAGCACCATCTTTTCAAAACATAATGCATCTAGGAGACCTAATAACGTTTATCCAAGAAGTAACCATCAAATGGGATGGAACCCTAATATGCAAAACGGGTTCTCTTTTCAAAACTTTGCTCCATGGAATGCATACTCATCTTATCCATACATGTCTAACATGAATGGAATGTTTAACACTAATGGACCCATGAATAAATGGGGACCAAACTTTGAGTTTATTATTGTTTTAGGTGTGCTTAAGGTCGACCTAGACCCCGGCGAATGGGTCGAGGATAGCGGGTGCACGAGGCACATGACCGAGCAATAGGGATCTATTCTCCACATATGAATCCGTAAATGGAGGTAATGTGGTGTTTGGAAATAGCAAAAGTAGAATCATCGGTAAAATACGGTTTCTAACAAATCTCTAACCATTAACGATGTGTGTCACGAGAAAACCTAAACTTTAACCTCTTAATTATAGGACAAAAATGTGATAAAAAGTGCAATGTACTTTTTACGAAACCGTAGTAAGATACTTAAAATGGCATAACCATAGGAAGAGGAATTAGGAAACATGGAGTCTATGTCATTAAAATCGGTAATGAACCAAAAGACAAACTATGTCTTACCTCTATGGATGATACTTGACCTTATGGCATCGAAGATTGGGTCACGCCAACATGCGACTTCTTCAATCGCTATCATCCAAAGATCTAGTAAGAGATCTACCTAAGTTAAAATATGAACATCATTTTTGTGATGCTTGTAATATAGGAAAACAAGCTCATTCGACTCATAAAGCTAAAAACATGGTGTCCACAACTAAGTGTCTAGAATTACTACATATGGATTTATTTGGTCCATCCGCTATCCAAAGTTATGGAGGCAACTACTATACTTTGGTAATAGTGGATGACTACTCTAGTATACTTGGACAAAATTTTAAAGAACAAAACGAAACCTTTAACTATTTTGAAATATTAAGCAAAAGATCCAAAGACAACTAGGAAAACCCATAGTGTCTATTAGGACGGATCATGGTAGGGAATTGATAATGAAGTGCAATTGAGCTTTTGTGACGCTAATGGTATTACTCACAACTTCGGCCCACGCACTCCACAATCGAATGGGGTAGTAGAAGAAAGAATAGAACTCTACAAGAAATGAGTCAAACCATGCTTAATGAATAATCCATACCTCAAAAGTTTTGGTGTAATGTCGTTGATATTTCAACGTATATACTCAATCGAGTCTTGATTAGACCAATTTTAGGAAAAACTCCATACGAGTTATTTCGAGGCATAAAGCCTACGTTAAATCACCTTAGAGTCTTTGGTAGTAAATGTTTTATTCTTAACACTAAAGATTACCTTACAAAATTTGATCATAAATCAACGAAGGTATCTTTTTAGGTTATTCGCCAAATAGCAAGGCTTACGTCATATTAAACAAAGAATCAATGAAGGTAGAAGAGTCATTAAATATAAAATTTGATGAAAGTCCACCCAAACCCTCTCCACCTCTTGTCGATGGCGAGGTTATAGAAAGTGAAGCCATAGTAATAAAGAAAAAGATAAGTGAAGAAGAAGAACCTCTAAGTGATAAAATAGTAAACATTAAAGAGTCCAAAGATCACCCCGTAGATAAAGTCATAGGAAAGCTAAACGAGCGAACATTAAGGTCTCAAGTTCAAAACCAAAGTAGCTTGTTTTGTTTCGTTTCAACCTTAGAACCTAAGAATACACAAGAAGCCATAAAAGATGAAAGTTGGCTAATGGCTATGCAAGAAGAACTAAATCAATTTGTTTCTAATGATGTTTGGACACTTGTCCCTCCACCTATTAATCAAACCATAATAGGAACCAAATGGGTTTATAAAACAAATTAGATGCAAGCGAGTAGTGTCTAGGAACAAGGCTAGACTCGTTGCTCAAGGTATAACCAACAAGAGGAATAGACTTTGATGAGACCTATGCCCCGTGGCTAGATTAGAGTCTATAAGAATACTTCTTGCGTATGCTTGTGCTAATGATCTAAAGCTTTATCAAATGGATGTCAAAAGTGCTTTTCTAAATGGTGTCATAAATGAAGAAGTATATGTAGCTCAACCTCCGGGCTTCATTGATTTTGAAAACCCAAACATGTGTATAAATTAAAGAAAGCCCTTTACGGTCTTAAACAAGCTCCAAAAGCTTGGTATGATAGACTCAAGTCATTTCTAGTTAAACACAACTACACCATGGGGTTAGTTGACAACACACTTTTACTAAGAAAAGAGTCACATATAATCATAGTACAAATATATGTAGATGATATTATATTCGGATCCACTTGTCAAGACATGTGTGATGATTTCTCTAAAATCATGCAAGGCGAGTTCGAGATGAGTATGATGGGAGAACTTAGTTTCTTTCTTGGTCTACAAATAAAACAAGTAGAAGATGGTATCTTCTTTAATCAATCTAAATACATCAAGGAGATGTTAAAGAAATTTGGTCTAGAAGAATCAAAACCAATTAGGACTCCAATGTCATCCGACACCAAACTCATAAAAGGCGAGGACGGAGAATACTGATAATACTAAATATCGTGGCATGATAGGTAGCCTTCTCTACCTCACGGCAAGTAGGCGGATATCATGTTTAGTGTTTGCTTGTGTGCTAGGTTTCAAGAAGACCCTAAAATATCACATCTAGAAGTCGTAAAAGAATATTTAGATATATTAAGGAATTACAACACAATTAGGATTATGGTATCTAAGGCACGAGTAGAAACAATTGTATATCTGATTCGACCATGCGGTGATTACGTTGATAGAAAAAGTACAAGTGGGGTATGTACTTTTATGGGATGTTGTTTAACATCTTGGTTTCTAAGAAACAAGCTGCACTTGCAATATCAACAACGAAGCCGAGTACATCTCCGCCGGCAAAGCATGCCAACAAGCTATGGATGAAACAAGCGTTAGTAGACTCGACATCCATCTAGCGACATAGCCATTCTATGTGACAACAAAGGTGCAATCGACTTAAGCAAGAATCCGGTATTACATTCTACGCAAAGCATATGAGATTCGTCATCACTTCCTAAGAGACAATGTTCAAAGGGAACATCTCTATTGAGAAGGTTGCATCCGAAGACAACATAGCCGACGTCCTCACCAAACCGTTGAAGCGGAACAATTCAACCTACTTCGTCTTGGTCTTGGTCTAATGGAACAAACGTCATAACTTAAATTGACTCTACAAGGTATGTAAACACTAGCCTTCTTGTTTCGAGTCTAGGATTCCTATTTCACGCACAACTCACAAACAATACGGAATTTTCAAAACCAAGATAAGTATTCCATTTATAATTTTTTTAACTACATACACATTTTTAAAGAAAATCTCCTTTCAAAATGTTTTCGAAAAGGAATGATACCTTCCGTATCAATTTCACAAAAGCAATTTCTCACGTCTAGGACAAATCGCTTTTCATTATTAATACAAAGTAAAACCCGTTTTCATTGCATCTCATGACTTTTGAATGCTAAAGGAACATATAACTAATGTGTTTGGTACATTCATTTAAGCAAAATGAATTAGGAGCATTGATAACACAATATTACGTACTTATGTACCAAATGTGTATTTTCGGGTTATCTCAATTAGGATTTATTTTTCTCTAGTTATTTTCCTTTTCTTTTAGAAATTCGAAAACCGCAACTCCAAATAGTTTGCATATAGGCACACAATAGGCAAAAATGTTTCAAAAGAAATTTTTTCTGCTGAATCACGGACCCACCGGATCCCGGCCTTCGTCTTGGGCCGGATCCCTCGAGGAAGGATCCGTGGGATCCGTGTAAGCAATTGTTTTCAACTTCTATTTTGTCATTTTGGATGAAAAATCCACATTTGTTTTATTTTGGGAGTATGCTCTTTAATGCTTGGGTTTTCATGATCACATGCCTTGAATTCATATCTAATCATTAGATTTTAATCCACATTTTGGGTTGACATTCATTACAATGTGTTGTTTTTATATATAACTCCCAAAATGCTTGCATACTCCATCTCCTTCTCACAAACACACTTCATCATGTCATCCAAAAACCCTTTAGGAGAATCATCTAGTACAAACAATCATGATATCGATCGGTGCCAAACCGTCAAGTTTTCTCACACAAGCTAGCCACTTCATGAATGGCGAACCGTAAGAAACTTAAAGCAGTTCGGACACCAATGCAATGAAGATCGGAGAGTATAGAGTTTCCCAGTCGTTATGTCCCAGCGGTGTGCGATGAATTACCAAGCGAATAGTGATCGGGAGAATTTGAGCGGAAAAGATTTGTGATTGATTATAACTTAAGAAAGTATATAAACTACAGTGGGGCTTAAATGCAAATTAAATAACGCTATCACTATTTTTAAAGTTGATGTTTTCTTGATTTATTAAACAAAATAACTTAAATAAACTATTTTAATTGAAACGTAAACCTAAATTACTTAAAAAGCGTGACCTAGAATAGAAGCGTCGTTATATATAAAAATTGCAGTGCAAGAAAAACGTAAAATTTGTAAAATAAAAGTCCTCTGAGTGTAAAAACAATTTTCCTACATTCTAAATGACTAAAAATAATTTTAGAAAAAGCCGGGTATTTTTTCGACTTTAAAATTATTTACTACAATTAAAATCTAATTTAGAGGAATTAAATGATTAAAAATATCAAGACTAATTGAAAAATTATAAAATTTGGCGAAATTACTTTGTAATAATCTAAACCTAAGAAAAATAAGAACTCGAGAATAAGTCATTAAGAATGAGCGGTAATAAGCTAAAACAACTAATTAAGCTTAATAAGTAAAAACGTGTATTTAAGAATAGATTGTGCAAATTTAAACGAGACAAGTCCCAAGGGCAGTTGGTGATGGTGTGTGTGGTGGTGGGTGGCGGAGATCAAATCCTAGCAGTAGCATTTTTCAAACATTTTTTTTCAATTTTTCTTTTGCAAAATGATTTTGAGCTTAATACAAGAACTTTTGTGAAATCACTTTTACAAAACCTTGGAATAAGCAGCTTTACAACCTGCTTGTATCCAACATTAAAGACAAAACCCACTTGTCTTCAGCAGATTTTAAGCAAATGAAAGAGAACGGTGGATAAGCACTTGAAAATGGGAGCAAGCTAATTAGTACTAAGTTTAATAAGCTATGAAAAAACTAAGAAGCTAATGGGATAAGCAGATAAGCACAAAAAAAAGAACATAAGCAGTTTTGAATATAAGCTAAACTAAAAGCAACTTAAACTAAAAGGGATAATAAGCTAGTCTCAAAAGCTCAAATAAGCTGGATAAAAGCTAATCTCACCTAAGGTACCTAATAAGCTCTAAAATAAACCTAAATAGCTAAAGGAACATGAAATAAGTGAAGATAGGAGATGCGAAATTGCTTTGTTATGGGACGAAAGAGTCCTAGTGGGGCAAGTTTGAGCTTATAAATAAACTACCATAAGCTCTTGCAAAATTCGATAAAAACACTTATGACTTAACAACCTAGCCTAGATTGAGCATACCAATTTTCAGCTTATAAGACCTAGTAATAAGCAAATGAAAAATATGAAAGTGGAGCTACTTGGGCAACTAAGCTGCTGTAACAGTTTTGATATGAGCTAAATGGGACAGATTTCTAGTGCTATTTTGACTAACCTAAAGCTATGCTACATGCAAATAAGTTAATCCTATGTCTAGATGGGTATGAAGAGATGCAAGAGGAACAAATTTGAAAAGGTTTTGACCAGAAATAAGCTACAAATGGAACATGCAGCAATGACTATCTTTCTGCTAGTATGCGTGAGACGAGCTTTTTTTTTTTTTAGCAAACTTGTAAAACTTTGTAAATCCAATTTTAACTCGGCAAAAACCAACTCAAGACTTAAGAGTGAGTTTGACAGTGAAAGTCAAACTGGGTAAAAAGCTTTTTAGACCTCAAAATAAGCTTATGCCAAACACAACTCATGGGGTGTTAAACTAAGAAACAAAATTTTCTTAAAAGCTAACTAGGATTTTTCTTTTATAAAACTACTTAATATCTTAAAATTTGCACTTAGAACAGAAAATAAAGAGTGATAGGCTAATAAGCACTAAAGTGCTTATTTAGCAAAAATAAGCGATAAAATGGCGAGAACTTTTTCATTAAAAAGAAATTACAATTTAAAAACAGTAAAACTAAACTTTTTTAAAAACTAAAACCTACTGCCTTTGAAGGCTACAAGTCATTGCTATTTATACTAAGTCTTGGAATGGTCTTGGCTCTTCAACTCTTCACTGCTGTGCTTTTGTTGTGAGTGTAAAGTAGACCAAAAGCAGACTTGTGCTTGTTTTGAGTCAATCCCCACCATCCAGTAATTAGGTACAAGCCTTGAGCAATCTTAGCCTTCCATGGGATTTTGTAAGTTTGGGATTGATGACTTGGCAAGGGGAACACGTGAAGAGGTAGACATGTGAGCCTGATATCTTGGGACAGGGGAGGGTGTGATGATGGGGGTTGGAGTGTTGCAGGTGGTGTTGCAGGAAAAGGTGGAGAAGGAAATGGTATGGAGGAAAATGGTAGGCGGGTGAAGTGGTTTTGCAACTTATGGGAGGTATTATTAATAAACGGGGTTCAAAAATGGGAGTGGGCTTGGATATATATTTTGGGTTTAAGCTTTTTGGGGTCCGGTTTGGTTTTAGGATTAGTAACAAGGACCAAATTTGTAATTCACCAATCTTGAGGGACCAAATCTGTAATTTTCCAACGTTAATCAAGGACCATTTTTGACAAGTTTAATTTACCCAAGGACCAAAAATAATAATTTTTCAAATTAAAAATGTCCCGGGTAATTTACATCAATCTTTAAAATTCAAGGACTCAAGTTGTCATTTTGCAAACCGACTTTATAAGGCTAATTTTGACACTTTGAAAATCCACGAGGGCCTTTTATGAAAAATTACATTGTTTTGACTAACGAGGACTAGATTTGACAATTTTCGGATAAAACACGGTCTAAATATTTTTTCTGTCTTTTAAGACTTTTCAAAGTGTTTTTATTGTTTTACGGTCGAGATGGAACAAAAATGATGAGTATTTACACACTCATCAATCCCCACACTAAACTATTGCTAGTCCCTAGCAATCTTTTATGAAAACTTAATGGATTTCATCTCTTTACCAAAAGCCATTACTTTTGTAGTAGCCAATTGTTTCACTCAAGTAAGAACCTTGGTACAATGATAACCAAATGATTTTGAGCAAATCACCGACTTTCAACGGTTTTGATTTGTCTTTACCGGAAGCCGTTTATTCGGACTAATAACTCTTAGATAAAATATCTTTGGTGAGTCGATTACCAATTATGGTTTCAACCGCCTTTACCACAAGCCATAAACTTGCGGGCTAGCCAACTCTTCACTAATTAAACATATGGTGGTGAACACCATACAATTTTGGAGCAAATTGCAAGCCGTCAGCGGTTTGAGATATCTTTACCAAGAGCCGTTTGCTCTGGATTAGCCAATCCTTTTGTTTTTAGACATGGCGGATGATAACAGTAAGTTGAGTAAGTGCGAACACTTACTCCAAAAAAATTGGCCAAAAATGGGGAATTGGGTGGTATAATCGGTGTTCTAAAGTAGCCTTGGCGCAAGCGTCGCCTAGGCGTGAGGCGTGGCCTCTACGTTACGAAACAGACCTTAGCGTTGGCTTTAGGCGTGGCGCGGAAATAGCGTGAAATAGCGGGCAAAGGCGCAAAGCGTGGCGCCATTTTTTGAAGCGTTTAGAGGTTTTTTCACTTTTGGGCTATTTTGTGTTTGGGCTATTTTGTATTTGGGCCTATTAATTATTAATGCCAAACTAATCAATAAGTGGGCAAAAGTGAAGAATCAGAACATAGATGTTTTGCGTTCTCTTGATGCTAGTAAGGCGCAATCATGGATTGTTGCTGTTAGTGATGATGATGAAATAGAAGAAGATGGGAGTCTCGAGGTTGGTGGAGAAGCAGCTGGTGTTGATAGAGAACTCCATGAGGATGATTTTGTGTCAGATGAAGAAGAAGTAGAGGGTGGGGAGGATCTTGAGTTCAACAACTCAGATGAAGAAGGTTTTATTTGAAGAAATGAAGAAGATGCAAGACTAGTTTAGTTTTCAGTTTTCACTTTATTTCTTATGCATATCATCTTTTGTAAGCTCACCTTTTGTAAACTTACCTTTTGTAAACTTGATATGTATATGAAATATTGAAATATGATATTATTACATAAATCTATAAATATTTTTCGCCGCTTTAGTCACGCCTTGAAAAACGCCATGGCTTCGCAAAGGCTCGTAAGGCTTGAGGCTTGGCATCGCCGCCATGCCACGCCTCACGCTATTTATAACCTTGGGTATAATACATGATAAAATTCGTGAGAATTCCCCACACTAGAAATGAATATTGCCCTCAATATTCAAAGTCTGTGGTTATCTTGAAACATAGAACGTAAAAGGAAATACTACGGCCATTATTTGTAAGAGTTTTTTTTTTTTTTTTTTTTTTTTTAGATATATATATATATACAACATGTGGGCAGCTCCCACACTAGGGTGGTACACACGGTGAAAACCCATGTTTAACTCTTGTTTTTGATTACCGAGTCGCTAGCTTGACTCGACCCCAATTAATTTGTTCATGGGAAGTAAGTGGAAGAGACAATCTCCATCGGACTTTCATTCAAGATGTTTGTATAAACATTGAAGCACGTGAAAGATCCACACCGATGAGATATACATAGAACCGCTCAAAATGATAAATGAAAATGCGGGGTCAAAGATAGTGTCTTCATTCCGAAGGAGTGAAGATGAAGAGAAATCACAAGATATTTGAGGAAAGGAAGAAGATTTTGATAACAATCAAGATCCATTCTTCATCCTCAAATGTAGACATATCGGGAGGAAGGGTGAGGGTAGTATCATCAATAAACAAACTCTTATGATAGAGTACACCTTCCTCCGAGCCAATATCATCCTCAAGATCAAAATAGAAATGATCATGTTCCGGAGGAGATATGTCATGAGAGAGTTCACCGGAGAACTCTTCATGAAGAGAATCATTCACATGAAGTGAAATTGTGAACTCTTGTTCCATTGTGGGCTCATTACTATCCTCGTCAAAGATTGGATTGTTAGAAATCCAAGTGAAATCGATTCGAATTCAAATAGAGATTGGTTAAAGTAGCTTTGAATGTTTAGGGAACAAAGTGATCAACATTCTCTATTTGAATTTGGGGGAAGAAGTGAGTGAACGATCATTATCGAGAGACTTTCGTCTCTCTCGGATCGGCCGAAATCAAAGAGAACATCGTTACTTCTGCGAGAAAGTGGATTGATGTGAGTGAGTTCATCGGTGAACTCCTCAAGAAGATGATCAACATCAAATTGTGGAAGTGATGCCTCAACATACTCGATGTTTCCATAAGAAGCACAATCTTCGCTACAATTGGAGAAAGTTTCAAAATGATCTTTTGAACACTCGAGAGGGAAGGAGAATCACACATATGATCGAAGTTCCTGTGACTCTCTCGGGATTGGGACAAGGTTCTCAACACTAGACTTTATGAATTCGTCCGATTCTTTTCGTGAACAAGTGTCAAGATGCTCGTCCCCATGTTCGAGAGTGAGTGGGAGCTTTGGGTGTGATAGCGGTTTTGAGATGGAATCTCAAGCTGCTGGAATATCAACCGGCGAGGAGTTGAGAAATAATATTAAAAGGATAAAACTCTCCTCGTCATCATCATATAGTGCCTTAAGAAATTGGGAGCATGCCTTAGAGTCGCTTGCTCTAGGACTAATAATTCTTCCCTAGATTTACGGGCCTCTCGTTCTTGACTAGCAATTCTCCATGGTCTCTTTCACCACTCACTTGATTCTTAAAGTTACTAATCATATCATCAAGTGTTTTCATTGCGGTTTCAAAATTTTGGGAGATTTCTTGAGACAACGGCTCGGTGGAGTTTGAACCGTATGGTCTTGTGGAGGTTGGAAATTGTCAAATCTGTGAGAGTCATGATTGTTACAGGAAATGGATTCCTATTTGACAATCGAGTGAAGTGGGGACCTCCAGTGTACTCACAACAATAAAGCGTTGAGTCTGGGCTGGTGAATTATATGGATATTGGTCATAACCAAAGTTCTGAGCATTACCGGAAAGCTGTTCATAGATAAGCGTGTTTCGGATTGACACTCAAATCCTTGGTGAGGACCTCCACAAAATTCACGAAGTTATGTTGATTATATGAAGATAAGTCATTTGTGGTGGGTAGTTGGAAAAATTTGAGGGTCGTTAAATGAGTTCGGATTAGGATCATAATCAAATGAATTCCTCGAACCACAAAACAAACAACTCCGTTATGAATATCATTACCACATTGTACACACGTACACCAACGACGTGGTGAACCAAAAGAGGTTCACCATAACCGACACAAGGAATAAGCGATTTCATTTGAGAGTTATGAGAAGGAATCGGTTTATTCAAAGAATCAACAAAACCAACATGGTGATCCAAATGACTATCAAGTCTCGAAGAACATTTTGAAAAATCGGAGGTGGGACAAGTGGTGTGCTACGAGAGCTAGCAATTTCCACCACTTCCGTTATGGTCTCCGATTACGGTTCTTGAAACGTGAAGATTAGGCAAGTCATTCTTGCTAGTCACCGGTCTAAGTGCATGATTGCTTCTAACCGTAAATCGTGAAAGTTTAGGATCAATTTTAGGCGGCTTAGGAGCAATTGAGGGGTTAGATCTTTGGATAACCGTAGGTTGGACGTGTTAGCACCTCCATTATCGGATGGAAGTACGGTCCTTTGTCACCCGGTTTCTCGTTCCATTTCCCTCGCAATTAATGGATCATCACGAACAACACAATTCTTGACATTTGTGATAAAGTATGAAGTTTTCAAATTAGTCGAGAATTCATCGTGAGTCGAGAGATTCCATGAGAAGTTAGAATCAAATGGATAGAGGTAAAGGGATAAAGAATCAAAAAGGGTAAGAGGGTAAAGATGAATATTTTTGGATTTTGGATAAACATGTTGTAAAATCAAAGAATGAAAATCTTTTGGGTTTTGATTTTTAAGATGTTTTTGGATTTTGGATTTTTATAAGAAAATATAAATACATATAGATGGTATGAACAAGGAGTGAATATTCAAATCACTAATGCTAAGCGGAAGATAATTAGCTTGACTCCCGGTGGCGCCTAAAAATTTGATCGGTGCCAAGCAGTGAGTTTTCTCACAAGCTAGCCACTGTGAATGGCGAACCGTAAGAAACTTAAAGCAGTTCGAGACACCAATGCAATGAAGATCGTGAGAGTATAGAGTTTCCCAGTCGTTATGTCCCAACGAGCCGTATGCGATGAATTACCAAGCGAATAGTGATCGGGAGAATTTGAACGGAAAAGATTTGTGATTGATTATAACTTAAAGAAAGTATATAAACTACGGGGCTTAAATGCAAATTAAATAAACGCTATCACTATTTTTAAAGTTGATGTTTTCTTGATTTATTAAACAAAATAACTTAAATAAACTATTTTAATTGAAACGTAAACCTAAATTACTTAAAAGCGTGACCTACAATAGAAAGCGTCGTTATATATAAAAATTACGCAGTGCAAGAAAAACGTAAAATTTGTAAAATAAAAGTCCTACGAGTGTAAAACAATTTTCCTACATTCTAAATGACTAAAAATAATTTTAGAAAAAAGCAGGGTATTTTTCGACTTTAAAATTATTTACTCTAATTAAAATCTAATTTAGAGGAATTAAATGATTAAAAATATCAAGACTAATTGAAAAATTATAAAATTTGGCGGAAATTAATTTGTAATAATCTAAACCTAAGAAAAATAAGAACTCGAATAAAAGTATTAAGAATGAGCAAGTAATAAGCTAAAACAACTAATTAAGCTTAATAAGTAAAAGCGTGTATTTAAGAATAGATTGTGCAAATTTAAGCGAGACAAGTCCCAAAGGCGGTTGGTGATGGTGTGTGGTGGTGGGTGGCGAGAGATCAAATCCTAGCGGTAGCATTTTTTCAAACATTTTTTTCAATTTTTCTTTTGCAAAATGATTTTGAGCTTAATACAAGAACTTTTGTGAAATCACTTTTACAAAACCTTGAATAAGCGAGTTTACAACCGCTTGTATCCAACGATTAAGACAAAACCCACTTGTCTTCTCAATGATTTTAAGCAAATGAAAGAGAACGGTGGATAAGCACTTGAAAAATGGGAGCAAGCTAATTAGTACTAAGTTTAATAAGCTATGAAAAAACTAAGAAGCTAATGGGATAGCGAGATAAGCACAAAAAAAGAGCATAAGCGACTCGTAATTTTCCAACGTTAATCAAGGACCATTTTGACAAGTTTAATTTACCCAAGGACCAAAATAATAATTTTTCAAATTAAAATGTCCGGGTAATTTACGTCAATCTTTAAAATTCCAAGGACTCAAGTTGTCATTTTGCAAACCGACTTTATAAGGCTAATTTTGACACTTTGAAAATCCACGAGGGCCTTTTATGAAAATTACATTGTTTTGACTAACGAGGACTAGATTTGACAATTTTCGGATAAAACACAGTCTAAATATTTTTACATCTTTTAAGACTTTTCAAAGTGTTTTTATTGTTTTCTGATTCGGATGGAACAAAAATGATGAGTATTTACACACTCATCAAAATCCAAACCTTTGTACTTCCACCATCCAAAATACCACAATCAAATGCTAGGATATCCGCACGGATTAGTATCCGATCTTGTTGTTTAGCAAAACCAACCTCAAATGATTCATCCTCAACAAATAACTCACCACAAGATGCTTCCATTATAGCACCACCCTCATCATCAACAAGTACACCAACTTCATCACCACCTAAAATAACTCTTTTGGAACTCTTTAGGACTCCAACAAGATCTACCCAACCTAAAGAAAAAGAAATAGTCTTTTCAACACCCCACATCACCAAATACTATTTTTCAAGATCTTGAAACATCACCACCTCTAGCTCCCATCACATTACAAGAACATCTAGGTTCTTTTCCACTACCACGTCTGAACATTCCGGATTTTGATCCATATTTTCCTATTTTTCCACCACAACTTCCGCATAACTCAAATCAAAACAACCGGAAAACTTCCGCACTCATTACCACATCATTTACATTGTGAACATTGCCAATCCACTAGAAATTGCAATAGAAGTTAGGGAAGAAATGCGTTTCATACTCAACCTCATCCTTGATCGCATCAATACCATTACTCATCAAACCTCCATCCATAACCTTATGCAAGCATGGAAGGAATCTCTACTACCATTTTTCATTTTAGTATTAAAATTTTTTGTCATTTTCAAGAACAAGTCTTGTTCTTATTTTTACATGCTTGTAAGTGGCTTAACTACCACTACAATTTGTCGTTTTATTACAAGGCCTTGTTTACATACCTTGGCTCCTATCTCGACAACCATAAGATCATTTAAGCATGTTACTAACTTTCTTTTGTAGGATTTTTTCTTCTCTTGGCGCCCAAACTAGGGGAGCTACCGTCGAGGGGAGTAAGAAAATCGTAGACTACTTTTTCCTCAAGGGTTAACTTTTGTTTCAACAAAAGGGAGAAGAAGTAAAACTTAGGAGCTTTCAAAACTTACATCTATTCTTAAGTTTTACTCATCATAACATTAGATTTTGTCATCAACAAAAGGGAGATTGTTAATACAAATAAACCGTAAAAGCGTTTATTAATATTTTGCGATCTCTTTGTGTTTTATTGATAACATATATAATGTTGTCTTAAGTATAATTATAAGGATACATGTTATTTTTGTAAAGCATTTACATATAATCTTTTAAATACAAAATGTAGTAACTAAAGCATTTGTTGTAATAGTTAATTAGGATGGGTAAAATCACAACCCATGGATCTTAACCCATACCCAAAGAGACTTGATACAATGTATACTTAGATACATTGAATCTAGATATAACCCATGGACCAACCCATGACCCATAACCAAAAACCCATGGTCAAAGAGGCGTTCCACGGATCCCTAGCTTTGTGCTAGCCGGATCCCAGTGGAAGGATCCGTGGGATCCGTGGAACGATGAGAAATTTGCCTATAAATAGAGAGCCATTTCTTTATTCTAACTCACCCCTCTTCTTACTAAATCTCATATACACTCTCATTCTCTTCTAACATATAGATCACTTGATCTAGAGAGTTGTTCTTCTTTCTTTCTATTTGTGATCCTCATATAGGTCCTTCTAAAGCGAGATCACGAGCATTCTACAAGTCATCCAAGCAAGGGGTCCTTGATTGATTTGTCACTCCATAAGATTTCATGCGAAGATCTTGTATTTGATATTTCACATATTTGTTGTGCAATAGTTGTGTTGGTTTGGTCCACCATGCTACTGGACTCGGTATCTAGCTTTCTGGGAAAAAGTGTAAAACGTTGTGAAGGCTTCTCCGCCAAGTGAAGGAGTTTGTTGACATAGTGCTTGAACTCTCGAGTAGGTGACTCGGGGAGTGGAGTAGGCAAGGAAGGTGTCCTTGTGGCGAACCACTATAAATCGGTTGTGTCATTTCTATCCCTTATCTTTATTTATTTGCTTGCATTATCATTAGATCTATACATTCTCAACATCCATACGATTTCACATAATATCGAATCTAAAGTTTTTGAAATAAACTTAAAATCGGCAAAACTAATCAACCCCCTTCTAGTTTTCCACAAGGAAGTTGCAAAAGAACTAGCGGATGAAGGCGAAAGCAGTGTAATGAAATATTTGTAGACTATAAGGTATATTACTACGGTATAAACTAGGATTAATCAAGTAATCCCATAGGTTCATAATAAATCCCATGGATTCATAATCAATCCATAGTAATCCCATGGGATTCGGTATGAATCTCATGGGATTGTCTAATAGGATTGGCTAATAATTATCGGGATTCACTCGGAATCCCATGGGATTTAATGAATCCCATGGGATTATTTAAAATCCATGGGATTGTCAAGTGGGATTGGCTAATAATTATTGTGTTTTAAAAGGTCTTGTGTAATCTGAGAAGATGGGTCGGTGGTGTGTAGTTGCGAGACATTTTATGCGATTCGGTTTCCTATGCCGACACATATTACGTGTTTTCAAGAATCGTGATATTAACTTCATTCCAAAACAATATATTTTGAGGCGTTGGACAGAGATATAATACCACCGATTTGAGAAGGAAAAGAAAGCAGATATGGTGAAACAAATAAAGAAATGCAAAGACTTACAAATGAGGCAAGCGTTTCGGTGGATGAATGTTTGTTTCGGTTGAGCAAAGACAAAGTGAAGATGGGTGCTTTTGTAGAAAAGTTAAAGACATTGAAAAGCAGTGGAGGCGAGGTGCCAAATCCTCCTTCAAGAAATACAGGAGATGTAATTGGTGATCATTTTGCTATTTCTAACGAGAAGAAAATAGTTAACAATCCAACAAAAGCAAGAAATAAAGGGAATATTTGGAAGCATAACGAAATGAAAGGCGAAAGAGTGAAAAGAAAAAAGCGCTTCAAGTTAAAAGAAACAAATGAAGCCTTGTGGACATTGTGGAGAGAAGACGAACTTGCATACGAAAACAACTTGTCCGATGAACCCTAAGGCAAGGTGAAAGCGAAACCAAGCGATGTTTGAAAAAATTAATTTACTTATATTCCTTTTTTTGTTAGTTCTTTTTATTATTTTCTAGAATATATAGATTGAATATTGGATGTTTTTAGATGATTTCCAAAAGAAAATTTATTTTTCTTTGTTATTTATATTCTATTTAAAAACTTGTGTGGATAATCTGAATGGATCACAATGAATCCCATGGGATTCACAATGAATCCTATACTTATATATTCTATTTCAAAAAGTTGTATGCATAATCTGTATGGATCACAATGAATCCCATACTGAATCCCATAGGATTCTGTATAATTCACATAAAAGATAAACAGCAGTTAACATTATAAAACTCCATCATAAACTGTTCTAACATTCTCAAAATGATCTACCATCAATGCACATGTTTTCAAAAGAACATTCTCAAAACTGATCTAACATCAATTAACGATCTAACATCAATTAACATGTTTTCTAACATTCTCAAACTGTTCTACCATGGGACAAACTGGATCAACTAATGATAGCTTTAACTAGATCAACTAGTAACTTTTCTACAATCAAGGTACCGGATCAGCGATAACTTTTAGGTGTTTTGGAATCACTTGCGTTTTCCTATTCTTACTAGCTTCAACAATTATGTTCATCTTTTCTAGAGGAGGAAGTTTATCAAACTCTTTGGCTAGATCAATAAGCTTACCAGCATGCATATTAATCTCATGTAACAAGATCTTAGTAGCAAACTTGAATCTGAGTCGTCTCAACATGTCGACCTGCCTCATCTTGTAACCATCCATTTCACAGCAGCCAGACTCGGAAATCAGCCCACAATCCCATTTTGTAGCAGGTTCACCGTGGTAACATTCCATATGCACCATGGTGAAAATACCACAATCACTAAAAAATTTCTTTGTTCTCCATTTTAGCTTTGGGATTTTTGGTTTAGCTTTAAGAATGCTAGCATGTTTCTTGTGACCATAGAGCTTTAGATGTCAGGAAAACAACTTTTTCTATAAAATTATTAAAAAAAAAATCATAAATTACTAGAATTCTGGGAAAATGTCAATAGCGATTCAAATGGAAATCTGTATGAATCCCATGGGATTATGTTTAAATCATAAAGTATTCATCAAAGAATCCCATGGGATTCAAATTATGAATCCCATGGGATTTATCTGAATCCCATGTGATTTCTAAATGAATCCCATGGGTCGAATCCCATGGGATTACTTATGAATCCTTTAAAAAGCAGAAAAGTAAATACTTACAAGTAATTCACATGTTTTGTATATTTGAATCATATGTTGCTCCCGAATCATCATTATCTAGTATCGTTATCGATCTTTGTTTTGGAAAAGGCGATGACGATGACATAAAAGTGGCCACAATTGCAAATTGGAAAGAAAGCATGTTTAACAAAAACAAAATAATAAAATGAATCCAAAGTAAAACACAAACAACAATTTATAACAAAATAATAATAATAATAATAATAATAAATACCAAGTCAATGCAGTCAAGAGCAAGCCGGCAACATTATCTCGCAAACCGAGCTAAAATTTCCTTTTCAAAACTTTCAAATTTTTGGTCCTCGGGCCTTAAAAGTCCCATCAAACATAGATTTTATCTGTATATGCAATTTACAAGATCATGTTATGATTTGTATTGCTTTGGGGTGTTTGTTAAGTCGAGATAACATGATCGTGATTTATTAAACAAATAAGAATACTAAGCAAATCAAAAATAAATACTTACAATACATCCGGTTGGGAAAAAGTGCCGTGATGGAAAGCCATGTTCTTTAAATCTTTCTTCATAATTCAGAATGGCACTCCAACAGTTAACAACATTGGCATCTATCCACAAACTGGGAGCTAATGTTTCCATAGCCAAACGAAAGGAAAACACCGTGAACTCCCGAGAATGGGATTCAAAAATTCTCTCACTATATGAGTAAACAAGAAAAAGAAAAAAAAATCATTTCAGAATCACATTGGAGTTTGTATGAATCCCATGGGATTCAAAGCGAATCCATGGGATTGATGCGAATCCATGGGATTAATACTGAATCCCATGGGATTCACTACAAATCTCATGGGATTCATAATGAATCCCATGGGATTGTATTGAATCCCATGGGATTCTGTATTGAATCCCATGGGATTAGATGTGAATTTTTATTAACTATATTAAAAATACACATGTAAACTTACAACTTGTCGCCTTGCATCGCAAACAAACTATTTCCGAGAATAAACTCCAGCTTTGTAATTTTGGCTACAACCTTTGTCTTCTTATTCATATAGGGAGATAACAGGTACGAAGAAGGTTTCACCACACGCTTTCCAGCACGAGTAGCCATTTTTTCAGGAGTCATTGGATCCGGCATCATTGGATCCGGACCTCCATTGGCGATTCTTCTTTGAAAACAATAAAAATATTTAATTAAAAGAAACAAAATTTTAGTAAAAAGAAAGAGATTCAAGAATATTACATATGCGTGCTCAATGACTATACACATGATAATCTCATCAACCATATCTAAATTATTTTCTATCCATTGAGTTAACCCCTCGGTGTGCACGTGATCTCGGGCTCTTCTTCTTCACATATTTCTTCTTTATCAGATGCATCAACTTCCTTCTCAGCCTCATCCTTCTCAGCATCAACTTCCTTCTCAGCCTCATCCTCTTTTTTTTCAGATTCATCAACCACAGTGTTATCATCATCTTGTTTCTTGGCCTCATCGTCCAAATCTTCTAAACTTACCTTATTCCCATCCTTATCATCGTCATCATCATCCTCCTCATCACCATCGTCATCCTTCCCATTACCATCATCATCGTCATCCTCCTCACCATTGTCCTCCTCCCCATTACCATTAGCATCATCATCCTTCCCATCATCGACATCCTCCCCATTACCATCATCAAGATATGAAGAGTCCAAATCTACAAAAAATATCTAATGAAATCTTCCAATGATTTCCATGATGCATCATATGATGTCATGTGTTGTTTTTCTATTTTTAGAAATATGCAAATACATAAGTAATGTTTAGTTTTTAAGAAACTAAAACATTCTAAAAACTACTATCATACATTATGGTTAGAGTCATATTAAGATATGATTAATCACAATGTAAATGCTTGAGTGATGAAGATATTGTTTGAAAAAGCTTGTTTTAATATCTATTAAACTTGACAAGCTTTAAGCTTTATAAAAATTAAATTTACTTTTGTCGTTAACTTAGGTAAAGATCAAAAATATAAATAACGTTTAATGACGATATTTGCATTAACACAAACCATGCCAGTACTTCTATCTGTTTGGTTCAGTAAATACCCAAACCCCTTAATCTAGGATTTGAATAGAAAATAACCTAAGTGTTTAATCCGTTAAACACTATCAGGTCACTGAGTGCATAGACTCTCAGTGAGCCATCTTCGAGATACTAAGTGAGTGAGAAGAAGCCTCTCCACTCGGCAAGCGAAACTTAATGGGTGAAGACTAAGTCAAGAAGAAGATGGTGGATTCGGTGGTGATGACAATAACTCATCGAATCCCTAAGACTCCTCTCCAATCATATGCAGAAGACAAAGCGAAGGAAGAGGCGAAGGCCTTGAAGGCGAAGAATGAGCGGGACTAGGCGGAAAGCGTTTGCAGATAAAACTAAGTTCCCAAGTGCCTTACCGGATAAAACTAAGTCCCTATCTACTAAAGCCATATCTTCCCATTTATAGTAAGCGGCGATACTAAAGGATCTCGATTTGAAAAGAAGCTTCTCCGCGACTACATATAGCAATGCAAGCGATGTCGAATATATATATATATTCGTGATTCTGGGATCAATGTTTTTGTCTTCTAGGTTAAAGTTAAATATCCATACTTGTATAAATAGCATAAGAAGGAGTGAAAAGTTTAAGCTTGTGAATTGTAAAACACACATACACACAAGCCAACTTTTACTCCTCCAATACAACTTTATCCTTGAGCTAGCTCGGTGGGTTCTAAGAGTTGTGCTCGGACTTAGCTTTGAGCTTGAGAGAGTCACCCAAACTTTGTCATTTCAATCCCAAGTACTATTCAAGTACTTGGGTAGCGATTCTTTGATTTATTTCTAGTAAGAATATGATGTTGAAAATTACTTGTGTGTGTTACTTACATTACTTTATTATTATTCATTGTTAAATTGTTTTAGTACTTAATTGTTTTTAAACGATAGTGAATAGGGAACAACAAGTGGTATCGAGCTCGGTTGATTATAAAACCTTTAAGCCACTCTAAAACATTTTAATCGAGTTCCTATGGTTTGAAATTGATGTACCCCAACTAGTTGATAAAAGGGTGGAGCTTATTCATTTGTTTCCTAGACTTGAAGTTGGAAAATTCAACAAATGGAAAAAGCGTATGCTTTGCTATTTGATTGGGATGGAACCTTATTATATCAAGTGTATTAATGAGGTCCATTTGTCCTAAGACTGCTGAAGGTTTGCCCAAACACAAGCTCGATGGACTCGAGGATGAAAGGAGAGTGGTCAACGGGACCAAAGACTCAAAAGTATCATCATATCATGTCTTCGATGATATAATGGAGTCGATTATAAGTCATAACACGACTAAACAAACACAGGATGACCTGGTCCATAGCCATGAAGGTCCATCGACACCAAGGAAATCGGGATAATGGACACGAAACTTGAGTATAATACCTTGAGGCTAGGGATTAGAAACTCTCTCGAAACTTACACGTTACAAAACTCTTTTAAATGAACTAGCTAATGATGGTGTTAAGTTATCCAAACATGAGATAAATGTTGGTTTTGTTAATTGTCTTCACGAGAAATGGTTGAACTTATCGGGGACTTAGAAATGCAAATCACATCCAAACTCTTGAACTTCACGAAATTTATGGGAAATTTGTCTATGAGGAAAACCTCATCAATGACGATACCGACTTAAAGAAGTCTCGTGAAGTCAATAAGTCCCGACCATCACCTCACCTATATCAAGCGCCTTCTTTTCTAACAATGTTGTTCAAGATTTTCAAGAAAATTGAGATGATGAGCACGATGAGAGATCAAGTGAGGAGTACCTAAATGACTGAACGTTGAATTTCGTGAAAGGGCACTCCTTGCAAACTCTCGAAGGTTTATTAAAAAAACAAAGGTTTTCAACTACTAAAGCAAATGAGGACTTGAATGCTTTAAGTGTCTAAAGAGGCCATTTGCAAAAGGCTGTTTTCAAAACAATTTCGAACCCTCTTACGGACCATCGGTCAATCGGTCCTCGAGCTTTAGCAAATTTCAACCTAAAATCTATCGGTCTCATCAAAACTTTCGAATAATCGACGAGAACAAAACAATAGATTTTGAAGCCAAGTATAGGAAGATCAAAGCTAAGCTTGCATTACTTGAGGCGGTCCTCAGAACCAAAAAGTGTTCAATGCATGCGGGGTAAAACAAAGGTCTTGTTCTTTGAAACCTTGGGATGAAGAGCCGTCTCATCGATGATGAATGGTGCATGTCAACAAGACCGATGGCCCTCTCGAGAGGAAGACAAGCTAGTCGTTGGAAAGAATCATGCGAGAAATGGAGAATGGGTCAACATCACAATGAAGAAGGTAAATATTCTACTTTCTATGGATGATGATTACGATTGGCGATCCTATATGAACTATATCAATGTTGATCTTAAGTTTGTAGAGGAGCAAAGACTAAATATTTTTCTAAGTACAACAAGCTAAGTTTTGAATTAAATAAGTGTAGGGATGAGTTACTTGTGTTAAAACAAAACAAGCTTGAGGCTATCACCTTACAAATTCAAAACACCGAATTAGTAAAAGAAATCGGGCTCTTCAAGACGAACTTAAGAAAAAAAGAAATCATTGATAGTTGGACCAACAAGAATCCAAGAGTCTTTGATGTTGTGGGTGCCCCAGTGAGCAAAAAAGAGTCATAGGTGAACATCATCTTTCGACTCTCACAACAAAGACGAGTCCTAAACCATTTGTGTCGGTGGCATGATTACCAACATGTTGTGCATTCCCAAGCCCGGTGATTGGATTGAAAGACTTAATCCCGAGTAAGCTTCCTAACTTTGACTGGAAGAATTCTAGAGCACGAAAGTCAAGCTCTAAAGAGCATGCTTGCACTCCCGGATGTGCCCAGTGCGAACACATCTCTCGAGTCTAAAGATGAATCTCAAGCACCACTTCCACCTTTGGAACCTCTTGAGTCTTGATCCTAGCTCTGAGCTTACTCCATTGCATTACAATCCACACTCTCCTAAAGAAAGGTCGGACTTGGTAGAACCATTTTGAAAAGACCATCAAAACCAACTCAACAAGAATCCACCCCCCTGAAAATTCCACATCCTTAGTCCCTCGACTGCGATCAAATTCAACAATGGTCGAACTTGTGAGGAAGCTAACCGACAAAATGGAATCTATTGAAAGGGTCCACTGAACCAATCAAGGAGACAAAGTCGACTTCCTCTAGTTCCTCAAAGTCAACGCCACCACCAAAAACAAGCGAAGTGTGATCGTGCCACTATACGGTCATACCATCGACAATTGTTATAGAATCCTTTTTGCATGATACGTAAAAGGATGATCAGGACTCACGACCACTTGCAATATGTGAGCTCTCGATTAAGAAAACTAAACCAAAGTTGGTCATCGGTATGCTTCTTCATCCAAAGCTCAAAAGTTGAGAGCAAAGCCTTTTCCTCCTTGCCCCACTATGGCTTTAATGATCATCGTCCGATGATTGTCTTATGAACACATCTTTGTGATATTTGCGTAACACGACTCATAAGACATCTCAAGCATGACAATGTCATCCATGCAAGGAGAAGTTCAAAACAACCCAAATCCACGAGTCATCCTCGGTTTCTAAATGCAAAACACATGGTAGCTCATTGCACTCCACCACCGACCATGAATCGATTACTCAATTCAAAGAGACCATGAGACCCAAGCCCACTAGTAAGTGGGTCACGAAGAAGAAAATAATTGGGTTTACTACTTGTGCAGAGGAATGCCAGGAGCCTATCGGCATCTAGGCGATGGATGTTCAAGAAGCATGGTGGTGTGAAGGAATATCCGCACAAGTATGTAAAGGAACCGAGGCCAAGGTAGTATTTGGTGATAACTCATCATGTCTCTTTGAAGGTTATGGTTCGATGAACCGTAATGGAATAGTTTTCTCTAGGATTGCTTATGTCAATGGTCTCAAATACAATCTCATCGATGTCGGTCAACTATGTGATGCTAAGTACATTGTGCAATTCAATGACAAACAAGGTACCATTTTCAATGCCAATAAGGAAGTTGTGTTGATTGCTCCTAGGAGGCGATGTTTATGTCTTAGACATGTCAACTCTCTAAAGATGGAACATGTCTCTTTGCCAAAGCCATGAAACTATCAATGGTGTGGCACAAGAGACTCTCACACTTAAACTTCAAAAACATCAACAACTTGGCAAAACAAAACAAGGTCCTTGCTTACCATCACTTGGTTTTGCAAAAGATAAACCATGCTCGACTGTGAAAAAGGCAAACATAAAGAGCATCTTTCAAAACCAAGCAAAATTTCTCTATCAAAATCGCCTTCACCTTTGCAGATGGATCTCTTTGGACGATCGGTCCCAGATCAATCCGGCATGAGAAGTATACACTTGTCATTGTTGATGAGTTCTCAAGATACACTTGGGTATACTTTCTTTCCAAGAAGAGTCGAGCGGTGATACTATAATGTCGTTCATCGAGAACTTTGAAAATCGAATGACATTACGATGAAACAAATCGAGGCCGACAATGGTCTTGAATTTAGAAATCTTGAGCTTGAGAGTTTACGTGATGAAGGAATCTCCCAAAATTTCTCATCTCCTTATACCCTGAACAAAATGGGGTAGCGAAGGAAAAGCAGAACTCTCATTGAGGCATGAGAACCATGTTAAATGGCTCAGCTCTTTCAAAGCATTTACGGACCGGCAGTTAAAACGACTGTTACACTCAAAGCAGGTCAATCATTGTCAAAAGACATAATAAAACCCCATATGAGATATTCAAAGGTAGACTTCGACATCGCCTACTTCCATGTGTTTGGATGTCTGTGTTTATTCATAACCACAAGGATCATCTAGGCAAGTTCGATGCTAAAGGCGATGATGGATACTTTCTAGGTTACTCACTTATCTCCAAAGCCTTGAGGTATTTAACACAAGGAGACAACAAGTTGAGGAAACCTATCATGTCACCTTTGATGAAAGTATAGAAAGCATCGTCACACCCCAATTTACATTTTTTGTGAATGGAATTCTGGGACCGTTGTCATAGCATCACAATCACAGTTATATTGAGCGACCTAAAGTGTCGTTTGGAAAATACATCGCTTGATTTAATAAAACATTCAGAGTTACAAAGATAGGTCCCAAATGAAAGTTACTATGCACGGAAAATAAGTTTAGTACAAGTCAAACGATGTTTTGAAAGAAAGTGCCATAATGTACAATGATATAAGTCGGCCTTGCGACTCAAAAGGTTCCTTAACCATGCCATGATGAGTATGCCTTAGTTACACGAAAATACATTGCTAAAGCGGTCAACAATAATGTTGGTGAGAAATCATAGGTTTATGTAAATGTTTTATACGACTACGCAAGTATAGATCGGTATGACAATCATGTCACATAAAATGTTCTGTGTATGACAATCATGTCACATAAAATGTTACAGTGTATGACAATCATGTCACATAAAATGTTACAATTGCTTTAAGCCCATGACACGAAACTAGACTGTTCATAATGTAGGCCCCAAAAGAGTGTTTGCGGACAACTCAATAATGTTATTAAATGAAATGCATCCGTATTACTAGTTGGGATTCACCAACCCGGATGGGGCGTCACCTCGATAGATCTATCCACTCACCCTCGCTTCTAAGATTAACGGTTCATGTTCGGGTAATGGGGACTTTCAATTGGCAAATGCGGTAACTTAAGCAATGTAAATGAATTTAACATACTTGGTATCGTAATAAAAATGTTGTGCAATGTATTCTCCCCGTAGGTTTGAAAATAATTAAAAGCATGTACGACGGGGCTATGAAAACTCACTTGGTAAGCGGTATGATGACAAGAGTGAGTACATCGAGATATAGCGTGATACTTTAATCTGGACCTATTACGAATGATATGATATGTAATGAGTTATGATGTAATGTTATGCATGCATTTAGTATGTTATTTATACCATTTGCGAGTTTTGAAAATATTACTTATCGTCGAAAAATACTCTTTTGACGTCTTGACCATTCTTAAATCACTTTACAAGTTTTTACGTCAAAATGTCATCCTACAATGGTTTCGTAATGATTTATTGTGAAATTATCACTTTTATAAGTAAAATAATGTCGTCGGAATTTTCATGAAAGTGACAAAATGGCTTTGAAAAGCTAGTCGTAAAATGGTGTACGTCGAGCGTTAGAAAACGAACTCGACGGTTTTGGAAAGCTTGTATCAAAATCTAGAAGTTTTAGTTCATGAGTTTTCGTCAATGAGGTCTCGAACATAAAGATAATAGAGGTTAAAGATGGTGATTTTGTCCAAATGTGGCTTAAAAAGTGAGTTTCGGCAAAGTTTAAGCAACCGTAAATAATTTATTACAACTCCGCTATACAAACGGTTGGTCGTTTTGGAAAATATGCTTGGTGATCTCGATTTTATTAGAAGACATCTCGTTACAAAAAGTTCTACATCATAGTTAAAAACAGCCTTCAACATGGTCGTTTTAGTTACCGTAACACTTGTCTCGTAAAAAAAATAATATAGTTTTTTCGAAAATAATAGTTACGGCAATTTTATGAAAGCGTGTATATCTTAGTCGTTTCAAATCCGTTTTCTACGTATTATCGTCCCTTAACCGTATCAAAGTATACTAATATATTTTTGATAAGTCGAAATAATTTGTAAAGCTTAGGACTCGTTTTTGACTCGTACAAAGTAAAAATAAGTTCTTGAAATTTCGGAAAATATATATTTCGTCGTCAAACTTGAAAAATTCATAACTTCTTCGTTATAACTCCGTTTTAATCCGTTCAAGCGCCACGGATTCGTTTTAAAGTATATTTTCTAAATATCTAGGCCAAAAATTCGTGCCTACTGTCGGATTTTCCGAAAAACAAAATAAGGACAGACCACTTTTAATACTTGTCGAAAATAGTTTTCTCGTACTAAACCTATTCCAATCCCTTCAAAACAACTCCAAAACTATTCTAATCCTACCATACACCTTCTTAGGGTGTCATGGGTTCCTAAACATCATCAAGACCAATATATAACAAGGGAATAATTATAGGATGACCTTTATATATAGAACTCTTAAAATCAATGTAAAATGGTATAAACAACAATAAGTCTTGCATGCTTGCTAAGAAAATGATGAAATACTTATGAAATGATAAGGAAAATGAAAATGTAAATGATATGCTTACAAGTAAACTTGATGAGGTGATTAGAACAAGGATTAACCTAAACACCCTAGGTTTTATTTCAAAACCTTAATAAGAGTGTAATCTAGATTGTGATAACTTGAAAATGGAAAACTTTGATGATCCCTTGCTACTCCTTCTTGAAGAACCGGTTTTGGAGAGAGAACAAGGAGAAAGAAAACTTTACTTGACTTGATAATAATTGAGTTGAATGAAGTAAGTAAAGTGAAGTTGGAGTGTGCAAGTAAATGAATGAAAGAAATTTAACAACTCTTAGATTCATCCCCCCCAGGGCGGATTTTTGGGAGGGTGTTTCCCAAAATATCTTTTATTTTCTTCTCTTATAATGTATATTATTGTGTAAATAATTGTGTAAGTAAAGATAGGTAAGTACAAATGTGTTGTAACTTGTATACAATTGTGAAATTAAAGTAGTATGGACTAAAAATAAGTTTTAATAGATCAAAGTCAAGTATATTGTAGTTATAAAATTGTAAAAATACATTCCTTGTAAAATTTGAGTGATATAATAATTATCGTGTAGTTTTTAAGAAAAGCGTCGTAATAATATAAATATAACGATTTATATACAAAATAAATTTAGAACACTAGGTAAACTCAAAATATAGTTTTATAAACTAAATGTAAGTATAAAAATATATCGGGATCATTTTGAAAGTAGCGGATTAAATGTTCAAAATAATAACTCACGCGATAACGTTTATTTAATATAAAATTTACGCGTTTAAGGTGAAATGTAAAGTCATGAATGAACTAACATGATGCAAATGATGCTAATGAAATGTAGACTAAACTTAGTCCATATGAAATGTTCGTGATGATATGATCATGAATTCGCCGCTAAACCATTAAGGTTCTGCAATTTGGAACACGTAAACCTAGTTTACGATAAATGTTGAAATTGTAAGGCATGAATTGTTTTGAGAAATGACACGGAAATACGGGTTGTCACATTCGCCCATCAAAAAGGAATTCATCCACGAATTCAATCGTTGTTAGGTCTCACGGTGTTGTCGGTGAAAAGATGAGGATATTTGGGTCGAATTGGTTCGTCCAGTGTTTTTCTAAATCGCACCACGCCTTTCCAAGGCGGGATTTTGTGCATAATTTGTTGCCCACTTGAGATTCTAATGGTTTACGACTTATGGGACATATCTCCAAATTTTGCATCGTATAACGATGTAGCTTATCTAGCTATATGTTGTTACTTATAGCGATTCTTGATTTGTATGACTTCTTTGTTTGTTTCATGAATGAGTTATGGACTAATGAATCGGACTTTCTGATTTTAATCCTTGAATAAGTGATTGATACCTCAACCTTACGATTGCCTCAAATGGTGTAGTCAATATGTTCATGAGCTAACTATTGTTGCAAAGAAACTTGTCGATGGAGAATGATTTGCCTAACCATTTCTAGAAAGTCATCTTGGCTTGAGCATATTATCTAATGTGGAATTGCTCTCTAGCTCTAACCATTGAGTGAGGATAGTAGGCGGTAATCATGTCCTAGTAGGTTTCATGGAAATCTGAAATATTTGTCGTGATCTAAGGTGAATCGAATAGCTTATAATAGGTACAATGGAATTGATACCACGTGTCTCGTGTTAGATTTCAAAATGTTAAATCATCGGAAAGGACCTTATTGAAAAGAATAGATTATAGGTATGATTGTGATTCCTCGCGTTTCTAGTCCTATCGAATGTCATGACCTGAGTCTTACTTGCCTAAGGTGCTTAGTCTCTATGACTAAAATGTTTATTGTTTGATTATCGAAGTGTTTCCATGCCCCATGTTGTAAAGTCACAAACCTTAAATATTTAAGTGAGGTGGTGTAGTGGTTGATTTTCAAGATTTGTTCCGATATTGAGTGCTTCCAAAAATAGTTCATCACTAATATTGTTATCATGCTAGCAAGAAAATAGATATCAGCTCAAACTATGTAGAAGAATGTTTGTTCTAGTTTCACTTGTAGATGGGGAGTCATTGATTGTCCGACATGTTCAAACTGTGGCATCTCTTGATATAGAAGTGAGGTTACTTGGAATTTCTAGAGAACACAATGCCTTAGGGAAGTTTATATCGATAACCTTAATTTAACCAAAATTTTCCTTTAAGGAAACTCATTGTAGGGAAGTTCACATATTGTTGAAGCCTTGTTTAATGAAATGTTACGTAGTCTCAATTAGGAGGATTGGTTTATTCCTATAGCGTTGCTTAGTGTGTATTCGATTAGTACTAAGTCTTGTAACTCGGTCTAGCTAGTACTTTTGGAATGATAGAGTTTGGATTCTAATCCAAAATAGTGGTTCGGAAGGTCTCGTGATGTCTTAAGATTTTGTTGAGTTTTGAATCATCCTACCACCTAGTTCTAGTCCTTGTTGGAAATTCCAAAACCCTTTCATTGTTTTCTGCATCGAGGAATCCTCCTCGTAAATGGTATAAAAGTCTTTCCTAAAAGGTCATTCGTCAAATCCTAACTTATCGGTTGAGTGAGAGATAAATGGCGTAAGCATCTATAGAGTGTTAACAAAAGAAATGTTTATGCACGATTTATCGATTATAAAACTTTGCTTTTAAATGAGGATTGTTTTAGGAGATTTGAAATGATGCTCGTTACTTTCATGACATAATTCTTCTGAATTATACATAGGTGATCGAGCCATGTATAATCAAGGACAAATGATGTGATGCTTGTTTTGTTGAAATGGTATTATGTTCCTCGAAGTTTTAGATGGTATTCAACGTTTTGTTTTGTAAGATAATGGCTCAATGATTTTTCGAGTAACATGAAAATCGTTTAGCATGAGGATATTAAATAGTTGATAAAATGGTGAAACCAATTGATAAGTTGGTAATAAAACAACTTGCGTTAAAACTTTATGAAACAACGTTTCTAAGATGGTGATAAAATAGTTGAAATAAAATCAAGTGAAATAATTTCATGAAATAGTAGCAGGATAATTTGGAATAAGATTTGTTGGATGGTTTGTAGGATACATAGGAGAACCTTATCGAGTAATAATAGTCTACTAATTGGTCGAGAATAAAGTTGGCCTAACCCCTAGTAAGATAGTGATGTATCGTCGTGAAATGATGGAAAATTGGGCAATTGGAGTAAGGAATGAAATAAACAAGGTGGTGATTATCGTAGAGATAATAAATGATAAAGATTACATTAGCTAGAAAGGTACTTATTATACATTCTGTTGGTGGTCTAATCGTGTTTCAAGTGTAGGAGTAGTAGGCGGTCTAGCAACAATAGCCCTAGAACTCTCACAGTCCTCAAACCTATGAGATGGTGTAGTGTCTATAGTCTTAGTGGTAGATGGTAATGGTGTGTCAAATCATGCACGCTTCCCAGTCGCAAGTCGGATGTATGAGTATTGTGTATGAGGTGTGATGGTATGGATGGTGCTCAAAATGATAATGATAAAAATGATAACAATGATGATAATGGAAATCCTTGTGGTGAGTTAAGAAAATAGGTTCATTAGGACTAAGCCTATAAGTTCTACCAAATGGTATAATCTGTCCCAACAAAATGATAAAATTGTCCCGATCCTACGGTGAATCAATAGTGATCATGATGGTGTAGTTGCAACTTCATCCTCCTAAAGGTCTCGGTGTCATCATCGATGTTATCGGTGTTGAGTCAAGCGATGTTAAAATTGTGATAGGGAATGACAAGGCATTCTCCATGTCAAAGTGATGTGAGTATAATGGGATGGGTATTTGAAGGCATCTATGTGACAATCGAGTTGAAATGAAAGTAAATAACTCGTAAAATGTGCGTATAAAACCGCATGTATAGTGACTATGTATTTATGATGAAATGATGAGATGCTATGATGATGTAGTTATAGTCTAGGGTCAATGATGCAACCTAGTTCTCTATAATCTGAAGCTCGATGCCAATCTGTCACACCCCAATTTACATTTTGCGTGAATGGAATTCACAGGGATGTCATAGCATCACAATCACAGTTATATTGAGCGACCTAAAGTGTCGTTGGAAAATACATCGCTTGATTTAATAAAACATTCGAGTTACAAAGATAGGTCCCAAATGAAAGTTACTATGCACGGAAAATAAGTTTAGTACAAGTCAAACGATGTTTTGAAAGAAAGTGCCATAATGTACAATGATATAAGTCGCCTTGCGACTCAAAAGGTTCCTTAACCATGCCATGATGAGTATGCCTTAGTTACACGAAAATACATTGCTAAAGCGGTCAACAATAATGTTGGTGAGAAATCATAGGTTTAAGTAAATGTTTTATACGACTACGCAAGTATAGATCAGGTATGACAATCATGTCACATAAAAATGTTACAGGTATGACAATCATGTCACATAAAAATGTTACAATTGCTTTAAGCCCATGACACCGAAACTAGACTGTTCATAATGTAGGCCCCAAAAGAGTGTTTGCCAGACAACTCAATAATGTTATTAAATGAAATGCATCCGTATTACTAGTTGGGATTCACCAACCCGGATGGAGGCGTCACCCTCGATAGATCTATCCACTCACCCTCGCTTCTAAGATTAACGGTTCATGTTCAGGTAATGGGGACTTTCAATTGGCAAATGCGGTAACTTAAGCAATGTAAATGAATTTAACATACTTGGTATCGTAATAAAATGTTGTGCAATGTATTCTCCCGTAGGTTTGAAAATAATTAAAAGCATGTACGACGGGGCTATGAAAACTCACTTGGTAAAGCGGTATGATGACAAGAGTGAGTACATCGAGATATAGCGTGATACTTTAATCTGGACCTATTACGAATGATATGATATGTAATGAGTTATGATGTAATGTTATGCATGCATTTCGTATGTTATTTATACCATTTGCGAGTTTTGAAAATATTACTTATCGTCGAAAAATACTCTTTTGACGTCTTGACCATTCTTAAATCACTTTACAAGTTTTACGTCAAAATGTCATCCTACAATGGTTTCGTAATGATTTATTGTGAAATTATCACTTTTATAAGTAAAATAATGTCGTCGGAATTTTCATGAAAGTGACAAAAATGGCTTCGAAAAACTAGTCGTAAAATGGTGTACGTCGAACGTTAGGAAACGAACTCGACGTTTTTGGAAAGCTTGTATCAAAATCTAAAAGTTTTAGTACAGGAGTTTTCGTCATAGAGGTCTCGAACATAAAGATAATAGAGGTTAAAGATGGTGATTTTGTCCAAAATGTGGTTTAAAAATGAGTTTCGGCAAAGTTTAAGCATTCGTAAATAATTTATTACAACTCCGCTATACAAACGGTTGGTCGTTTTGAAAAATATGCTTGGTGATCTCGATTTTATTAGAAGACATCTCGTTACAAAAGTTCTACATCATAGTTAAAACACCTTCAACATGGTCGTTTTAGTTACCGTAACACTTGTCTCGTAAAAATAATATAGTTTTTCTAAAAATAATAGTTACGGCAATTTTATGAAAGCGTGTATATCTTAGTCGTTTCAAATCCGTTTTCTCGTATTATTATCGTCCTTAGCCGTATCAAAGTATACTAATATATTTTTGATAAGTCGAAATAATTTGTAAAGCTTAGGACTCGTTTTGACTCGTACAAAATAAAAATAGGTTCTTTGAAATTGAGAAAATATATATTTCGTCGTCAAACTTGAAAAATTCATAACTTCTTCGTTATAACTCCGTTTTAATCCGTTCAAGCGGCCACGGATTCGTTTTAAAGTATATTTTCTAAATATCTAGGCCAAAAATTCGTGCCTACTGTCGGATTTTCCAGAAAAACAAAATAAGGACAGACCACTTTTAATACTTGTCGAAAATAGTTTTTCTCGTACTAAACCTATTCCAATCCCTTCAAAACAACTCCAAAACTATTCTAATCCTACCATACACCTTCTTAGGGTGTCATGGGTTCCTAAACATCATCAAGACCAATATATAACAAGGGAATAATTATAGGATGACCTTTATATATAGAACTCTTAAAATCAATGTAAAAATGGTATAAACAACAATAAGTCTTGCATGCTTGCTAAGAAAATGATGAAATACTTATGAAATGATAAGGAAAAATGAAAAATGTAAATGATATGCTTACAAGTAAACTTGATGAGGTGATTAGAACAAGGATTAACCTAAACACCCTAGGTTTTATTTCAAAACCTTAATAAGAGTGTAATCTAGATTGTGATAACTTGAAAATGGAAAACTTTGATGATCCCTTGCTACTCCTTCTTGAAGAACCGGTTTTGGAGAGAGAACAAGGAGAAAGAAAACTTTACTTGACTTGATAATAATTGAGTTGAATGAAGTAAGTAAAGTGAAGTTGGAGTGTGCAAGTAAATGAATGAAAGAAATTTAACAACTCTTAGATTCATCCCCCCAGGCGGATTTTTGGGAGGGTGTTTCCCAAAATATCTTTTATTTTTTCTCTTATAATGTATATTATTGTGTAAATAATTGTGTAAGTAAAGATAGGTAAGTACAAATGTGTTGTAACTTGTATACAATTGTGAAATTAAAGTAGTATGGACTAAAAATAAGTTTTAATAGATCAAAGTCAAGTATATTGTAGTTATAAAAATTGTAAAAATACATTCCTTGTAAAATTTGAGTGATATAATAATTATCGTGTAGTTTTTAAGAAAAACGTCGTAATAATATAAATATAACGATTTATATACAAAATAAATTTAGAACACTAGGTAAACTCAAAATATAGTTTTTATAAACTAAATGTAAGTATAAAAATATATCGGGATCATTTTGAAAGTAGCGGATTAAATGTTCAAAACAATAACTCACGCGATAACGTTTATTTAATATAAAATTTACGCGTTTAAGGTGAAATGTAAAGTCATGAATGAACTAACATGATGCAAATGATGCTAATGAAATGTAGACTAAACTTAGTCCATATGAAATGTTCGTGATGATATGATCATGAATTCGCCGCTAAACCATTAAGGTTCGCGAATTTGGAACACGTAAACCTAGTTTACGATAAATGTTGAAATTGTAAGGCATGAATTGTTTTGAGAAATGACACGGAAGTGCGGGTTGTCACAGTAACTTGATCCAAATGATCGGGATCCTATAACTCAAGAACCTCTACCGAACAAGTCACCTCAGCGGATGATCTAAATGATCACGTGGCTCTTGCACACTACTCACACCAGCGCGGTGACATCTTGAAGCTCGGATCCCGAACCACAAAGTAAGTGGACAAGATCTCGGGACATTGAACTTGTAAACATCATTGGTGAACCCGCCAAGGGCATGCTCACTAGAAGCATGGCTGCTAACTTAATGCAGCTCCGACCAATGAATGTCTATATCTCGATTACCTATCGGAGATAGAACCCAAAAGTGTCATGAGGCTCTAAAATACCCAAGTGAGTTCGGGCTATGCAAGAAGAAGCTGTGAGTTTGATAAAAACAAGGTCATGACCTTGATCAAATGTCCTCGGGATGTAGTAGTCATAGGAATGAAGTGGGTTTCGAAACAAAGCGATGAAAGCGCATGTCATTAAAAACAAAGCCGGACTTGTAGCCAAAGGTTCTGAGTCAACAAGAAGGCATTGACTATGATGAAACATTTGCTCTGTTGCAAGAATGGAAGCCATCGGGATCTTTCTTGCATATGCAACATACATGAACTTGAGGTCTACCAAATGGATGTTAAAGTGCATTCTTAAATGGTGACCTCAAGGAAGATGTATATGTTCGACAACCTCCAAGCTTTGAGAGTAGTGAATTCACGACTAAGTTTGCAAACTTGACAAGGCCCTTTATGGACTTAAACAAGCTCCCGGGCATGGTATGAAACTCTCTCGGCCTTCACGATACAAAACAAGTTTTTAGAGGAAAGATAGACAACACATTGTTTGTCTATAGAACTCAACGAGGATGTGATACTAGTCCAAGTATATGTTGATGACATCATCTTTGGCTCAACAAACTACAAGCTTTGCAAGCAGTTTGAAAAGCGATGACAAAGAAGTTTGAAATGAGCATGATAGGGAACTCACATACTTTCTTGGACTACAAATCGCAAGCGATAAAGGAATATCCATCGATCAAGAGAAATACACGAAATCTCTTGAAGAAATATGAGATATCGACTGTGCCTCGGTGAAGACTCAATGGTCCCACCTAACAATCTTGGACACGATCTCCTTGGCAAATCGATAAATCAAACTCATTTTAGAGGATTGTTGGCTCATGATGTATCTTCTGCTTCTAGACCGGACATCCAATTCTCGATCATCTAATAGCAAGATATCGGTCAATCCTAAAGAATCCCATCACTGCTGCAGCCAAAGAATACTCGGTACACGAAGGTAACCCCAAGCCTTGGACTCTATTATCCAAGTGCTCGGGGTTTGATCTCGAGGTTACTCGATTACGATTATCTTGGTTGCAACATGGACGAGAAAAAGTACCTCGGGGTCTGTCAATTTCTTGGAGAAAACTAGTTTGTTGGAGTGCTAAAAGCAACAATCGGTAGCTATGTCCTCGGTGAAGTTTGAATATGTAGCTGCGGCGAGGATGTTGTGCAAATGTATTATGGATGAAAAGTCAACTCGGTGACTATGACATTCATTACAAAATGGTGCCCATCTTACGTGACAACACAAGTGCTATTGCAATCTCCAACAACCACGTCCTCCACCAAAGAACCAAACACATTGATATCGAGATATCACTTCATCGGGGATCACATAATGAAGGGAGACATTGAACTTCATTTCATCCCACTTGAATATCAAATGGGTGATATCTTCACAAAACCCTGGATGAACCTACCTTGAGGAGACGGAAAGCTAAATTGGGAATGCTTGACATTGAAAGTCGGTGTCGAAAACCAATCTCGATAAGTTCTCGAAATGGTTCATCATCCACAACATCAAAACAAACCTCTCCTTTGAATGAGTAAGACTCACTCGGGGTCCCTGACGAAAGCATTGAATGAGTAACTAAATGCTCAAGTATTAGTTACTTAAATGTCCTAGGTTGGTAATCCCACCAATTTAATATAGGAATACATGTCTTCTTGTCGGGAGTATCATCATTTACCTCACCCACTTGGCATTAAATGCCTTCTCTACATAAAATATCCCATGGATATTTTATTCTCGCTAAAGTGCACTTTTCTTGTGCATTGCAAGCATTTTCCTTGAAGGCGGGATTTCTTTGCGTGAAGTGGTGGGTGGCATTAAATGTGGAATATCAAGCGATTTCAAAATGGTCTTTACATATCACATTTATACAAAACCACCCTCTCGCTACTCTATAAATACCTCTTCAAAACCACAAACACACACAAATTATTTTACGCAACTAAACTCGTCAAAATTCTTTCTCAAATCGAGAAATATTTGTGTGTTCTCAATATCTTTAAAACCTCTTTGGAAAACCCTCCTTGTAAACTTTTACAAAAGTTTTCATCACAAACTTGAAGAGATCTAAATACTTTGATTGTTCTAGTCAAAACATTTTTTAAACCTAAAATCTTCTTTAATGGAAATGGCTAGAACACAATCTCTCGGTTTGCTTCTCGGTGGGTAGGGATCTTACTAACGTTGAATTTAAAACAAATAATGTCATAGGAAATTTTGAATATCGAAAATGTCCCAACCTATAAAGACATTATAAATTTTTATTTAACGCCCACTCAAAGCGGCCTTTGTAAAATGTCCTCGATCTTGTACCCAAACTACCTCGGGAGTTTTGGGCTCTGACTAGAGCCTTGACCCGACACCTTCTCTTGATGAGAATAACCTTAGACCTCTCGGGAGTATCTCATCGAGTTCGATCTTAATGGTGGAAACAATACACCTTGGATTACAAAGCGTTTTGCACTTCAACGAGGTTAGATTATAACAAAGGTGTTTATGTCGCCCATCACGAACCCTCCACGTTGAAGGATGGGTTAAAACAAATCATTTTAGATCCAACTTTTTGGACAAGACCCGGTCACTAAAAGCTCATTCCCGTGGCTTGGAGGATCCTCCTCACTTTTGTAATTGGGTCCTCGGCGGGAACCACTCATCCACTGAACAAGTTAACTCTATTCGGTTGATGATGGCATCTTGATGAATGGGGTCCTTTGTCGACATAGGGAGATCATTTACGGTGATCTCGTGTGAAGCTCTGAGCAAAACTAGGACGAAATGCGTTTCGTATCCTAGGTTTGTCTCATGTGCTTTGCAATCGTTCTTGGGTTCAAATTATACTCGGGATGAAAAATTTGGAAATTTACGGCATCTGAGCCCATCAAATTTTCAAAAGGACCCATCCCTTGTCACTCCCATTGAATTAATGCCCACATGATTCTTGTAAACAATCAAAGTGGATCGATGTCTCAAACCCTGCTCTAAAAGAAAAGGGAAGTCTCGGTGGGACTAAGACTAAACCAAAGTCTCGGGGCCACGAGGCTTGAGAGCCTGACCTAAGAGGCACAAAAGCCCGAGACTAAATAGACACCCAGCGACTGGGCAACAACCACCCCGTGACAGCGAAGGACGATACATCACGATCGGTGCCGCTTGATCACACCTACTACTCCCCAACATCCGGAGGAAACAAACAACCCGCTGGTAGGGGCGCCGCCCACCACGCTCGATGATGACATTAACAAATCCAAGTCTTTGTCGATGGCACAGATCGATCCCAAAGACTGGGAAACAAACAACCCACCGATAGGGATACAACAATCACGACTTCGCCAAAGGCATTGGAAACACCACCGGTGTCTCGGGGTCACTGGGGACAAAGACTGGAGGAAAGAAACAACTGCCGATCGGAACCCAAAACCAATCGACTACGGAAGGCGGGAAACTCCACCATTATCCGAGGGGTCAGCAGGGGACAAAGACTCGGAGGAAATATACCACCGATATGGAACCCATCACCAACCTTGCTAACCATTCTTGATGTCATTGGTATACTATTCTCGGAAGATGAGCTTGCGTCATCGAAGATGAAATCTTATCATTTGGTGAAGAAGTGGACGCCGAGGTTCAATCGAACAAGAGCCTCGGCTGATCCAAAGGAGCATCTTGAGTCACCATTTCATCCGAAGACATTGATTCGGACTCCTCATCATCCGGTTCTAAGGAATTTAACCGTTTTGATAACATTCTTCCGATCCTTGAAAGGCAATTTGGTTGATGGATCACAAGAGCCTCAAGAAAAGCATATATGGGGTTCTTGATCAATTTTGGGATCAACATCTTGAAGCGGTTGCCACCTCTGACGATCTTGATTTGATGTGCTCACCTTCAATGAAAATGTTCATGAGCACCAAGATCTTATGTACCAACACCTTATCGACCGGATGAAAACACGGTTAAGTTCCTCAAGCATCTTGAGACTTGTGGGGTTACAATTGATGAAATCGGGAATATTGTTAAAGACCCAGACTCAATGCCAAAGTCTTGGAGGCACTGAGGTGTATGTGAAAAACTCATCTCGATTGGTAGGCGATTGAAATGCTCCAATCTGCAAATGTTCGAGGTCTCCGATCTTGATTCGGACTCTTGGACCTCGGTGGACTCTTTGAATACTCAGTGTGCTATGGCTCGAGCCTCATCTTCTATGGCTTGGAATCTTGGTCCCCGGATGAGCGCATTAGAGATCTCTCAGGCTAATCTGGATGCAAAGGTCACTGGTATTGAGCGAGATACTTGATTAAGGCCATGATCACGAAATCTATCGGGCCTTCAAGGGTCAATGACTCCGTCCCCGGCACCTACTCCATCTCTTGCCCTCCTTGAAGCTCCGGCCAGCAGGTTGAGGGGAGAATCTTCTTGAAGAGACTCCTCTTCACTGCGAGGGGCAAACACCTCGATGTCAGTAGCCCCCATCATCTCGCACCGGTCTACGCAATACCCATATCCTCACTACCACCACAACATCAACAACAACAACAACGGTCACAACAACAACACCACCATTAGTTGCATCATCTTCCTCGGGCGGGACAAAGGCAAAGGCAAAATGACTCTTCCGAGCACGAGAAGATTCCTATAAAATCGGCGACCTTTGAATACACTCACACCACAACAACTAAGTAAACATCTTGCTAAAGAAGAAAGAAGAATGAAACTAGGCGGGAAGAGAAAGGAACAGAGAAGCCTTGGCAAAGGTTGTGTAGAAGAAGGCGATAACATGGGATTAGATGCAAGCAAGCTCCAAAAGGTCGCGGGACAAAAGTTCAAGGAAGCTCATTTGCTCGGATGGTGAAATGAAAGCGGTTGGAAGAAAGAAAAGCTGAAGCTCTCGGCGAAAGCGAGTTAAGGAATACAAGCGGACAATGACCGGTAGAAGGCTCTGAAAAAATCACGGATGTCAAGATTATTCCCAACACCAAAGCATTGGCTATGAATGCTTATAGAGGGATGACAAAAGACACTTTGAGGTTCATGATCCCTAAAACTCACCGACTTTGGTATCTTTGAACTCGATGAACTTGGTCCGATCATTGGAAAGAAGCAAAATAAGGTGGTCAAGGAGGCGATGAAGATGCTCGACAAAAGATATGAAAGGTGAGAGATGCACCCAGTACTGGAATCGACTGCCTTGTCGCACCACAAGGATCTCAACCACAAGCATCTATTGGCAAAAGGAAAGAGTTTAGTTCAACTGAGATCAAAGTGCGGCTTAGAATCCAACGAGAGCTGAGGGTGTAAAATTTGTGGCTGTTTGGTAATTGAAGAGCACGAAAGAGGATATTTCACATTGATGTCTATGGAAACCCGACATTTCAAAGATGGAGTGATATTGATCGGTGGTGTGGGTGCAATGATCGGTATCTTCGATGGCCTCTCAAAATCAATCCCGGCAAACATCGAGTTACATCAAGACACGAATGCAAAGATAAGAGACCATCTGATAGGAAACACTCATCACCAAGAAAGTGAAGCTCGAAGCCTTTGGGTATCCATCCGGGTGACATCATATTTATCTTTCGTGTACTAGTGATAGGAGCTATGTAATCGATCAATAAAAGATGTATGTTTTGTTAAATTACTCAAAGTTCCTCATTGTATTCATTAGTACATTCGGTGTAAGGAGAAGCCATTTGCTCACTTACATCGATCAAACACTTAGCTATTTGTATATCCAAATAGGGGGCATTGGGTTGATAAATACCCAAACCCCTTAATCTAGGATTTGAATAGAAAATAACCTAAGTGTTCAATCAATTAAACACTATCGGTCATTGAGTGCATAGACTCTCGATGAGCCATCTTCGAGATACTAAGTACGAGGGTGAAGAAGAAGCCTCTCTCCTCGGCAAGGCGGAACTTAATGGGTGAAGACTAAATCAAGAAGAAGATGGTGGATTCGGTGGTGATGACAATAACTCACTGAATCCTAAGACCTCCTCTCAACTGTTAGCACTGAAGACAAATGAAGGAAGAGGCGAAGGCCTTGAAGGCGAAGAATGAGCGGGACTAGGCGGAAAAGTTTACCCAGATAAAACTAAGTTCCCAGTGCCTTACCCCGATAAAACTAAGTCCCTATCTACTAAAGCCATATCTTCCCATTTATAGTAGCGGCGATACTAAAGGATCTCGATTTGAAAAGAAGCTTCGCCGCTGACTACATATAGCAATGCAAGCGTATGTCGAAATATATATATATATATATATATATATATTCGTGATTCTGGGATCAATGTTTTTGTCTTCTAGGTTAAAGTTAAATATCCATACTTGTATAAATAGCATAAGAGAAGGGTGAAAAGTTTAAGCTTGTGAATTGTAAAAGCACACATACACACAAGCCACTTTTTACTCCTCCAAATACAACTTTATCCTTGAGCTAGCTCGGTGGGTTCTAAGAATTGTGCTCATACTTAGCTTTGAGCTTAGAGAGTCACCCAAACTTTGTCATTTCAATCCCAAGTACTATTCCATGAGTACTTGGGTAACGTATTCTTTGATTTATTTCTAATAAGAATATGATGTTGAAAATTACTTTGTGTGTTACTTACATTACTTTAGGTTATTATTCACCGTTAAATTGTTTTTAGTACTTAATTGTTTTTTAAACAAATGAATAGAGTAGATTTATTAATAGGTCGCATTTTTAGGTTTATATATCACCACTCTAATTTTATTTTGGGTTATGGTACAGAAAAGTTACTAAAGTTTCCAAAAATTTGTCCTAAGTTACTATAGTTTCATTTTGTTCACTTAGGTTCTTGAACTTTCGGCATACACTTGATAAATTCGGTGTTAGTCCGAAAGTAACACGAACGTATATTTTTGATAAGTTCGATGAACACGAGTGAGCAGATTGTCAAAGTTTAGTAACACAGATGTATACTTTCATAAGTTCGATGCTTTGAGTGAACAAAGTTTCAAAGTTCGAAGAACTTGGATAAACAAAATGAAACTATAATAATTTAAGACAAATTTTTAGAAAACTTTAGTAATTTTTCTGTACAATAACCCTTTTATTTTCAAGTTTAACGGGGGGCTTCGGGTCCCTATATCACGCCCCTTTGTATTTATGGCATTGTGAATCCATGGTACGGCCATGTCAGTACATTAATGATTCCTGGGAGTAGAAAATTGACCCAACACGATTATTCCCTATCTGTGGCATTGTATTTATGGCAATTTGCCCTCGAGTAAATCAGATGGTTTAGTTAGAAATAGCATCATACTCATGATTTTAATTAAGAGTATAACTAAGATCTCTAGTCTTGAAAAAGATTCTATACAATAATTTTTTGCAATAAACCAGATGGTACATAAATGCTTTCCAAAGGGACTCTGTGTTACACTGATCAACGTTTTCAAGGTTGAAAAAAAAAGAAATTGCAGCCTTTCTAATAGGAAAGAAAAATGGAAACAATTGAGGAACTCAAACATTCATCAGAGTATTGTTTCCGCTATTTTCTCCATCTCTTATTGTTACTTGATTCCAGTACGGATATCAATGACATCCCGAGGTTACTTTCAATACTTCCCATCATCGCAACCTTTTTCATCCTTCCTTCCACTCTCATTGTCCATCTTACCTTTCCCACCTTCTTCTGCCTTGTATGGCTCACTAACTTTAAACTCCTACTCTTGGCCTTTAACCGTGGCCCTTTAGCTTCCAAACCGCAATTACCATTCCTCGTTTTCATATCCACTGCTATCCTTCCAATAAATCCTAAAAACCGTTAAAAAATGTCGCGTCAGTTTCTGGTAAAGTGGACGCAACACAAGCGCCATCACACAAACCAATTGTGTTAGCTTTTAAGCGGTGATTCTTGCTATAATTATTTCTTGATATCGATATAAAGATTATTTTCACCACAATGTATTTAATGTTCTTTACTTTTATATTTACCTTGGTATGGAGTTAGGTTTCGCTATGGCAGGTCTATTTGTTAAGTTTTATCTCGGATTCAACTTTGAGATCGAACCACAATTCAATGAACCTCTCCTAGCTACATCACTTCAAGATTTTGGGGGCGTCGATGGAACCTCATGTCTTCAAGCATCCTTCGACATACAGTTTACAATCCGATTCGAAGTGGGACCCAATTCTTGGTCAGCTGAAGGGCCAGATGTTTGGTATTGTCGTTACATTTTTGTATCAGGTATAATGCATGAGTTGATGTTCTTATATATAAGCGTGTTCAGCCTACATGGGAGGTGACTTGTCTCTTTGTACTATATGGAGTGTGTATTGCAATCGAGGTGGCAGTTAAGAAGGCGGTTAAAGGTAGGTTCCAGTTGCCCAGGGGGTTGACATGGCCAATTACGATAGCGTTTGTGGTGGTTACCTTTGATTGGTTGCTCTTTCCGCAACTTATAAGGAACGGTGTGGATGTCAAGGCCATACAAGAGATTTCGGGTTTAGTAAATTTTGCGAAGTCTAAATGGGAAAGAAATGAGACAAATTTCTAATGCAAGAGATTTCATGTTCATTTTGTTTGGTATGTTTACTGTTTAATAAGAACTTTAGCAAGAAGCTAGAGACGGAAAATTGCATAAGGAGCTAGGTACCTTCTGCTTTACTAATTTAACTTTTAGAATTGTACCCAAGCTCATTAGACATGCAAATTTATGTTTCCATGTAAACCAAATATTTCTGTTCTATCGATTGATACTTTCCTAGCTAGCTGGTAATTTTCAGACACATGCAAGATACCGGCCTGATATTAGCATCCATAAATGATCACAAGAGACGAGAATTGAAGCTGATCATACTAGTTACGGAGTATAACATTTAAATAATATTTGAGTCATAGAACAATGCATGTACAATCAAAGTACACCATACATTAATATATAGTTAAGTAACATTGAATTGGACTAATTAATTATTTATATTATTTAAGCATATGAAGTTCAAGTTCAATGATTATTACTCTATAAAATATATGTTTCATATTTATAATTTTGTGATAAATTATTTTTAGTCTATAATATTAGGTTTTATTTAGATATGTTTTCAAACTATAAGTTCAATAGATGATAATCATTTATACAAAGTGTTTTAGAGATGAGATCCATACAAAACCCATGTTATCAAAGAACAAATGAGAAGATCTCAACCATCCAATCTTCTTTCATCCAATGGTCACATTCCATCCGAAAATAACAAGGAGGGGCATATTAGTAAAATCACATGTTACAATAAAAGCAAAAATAATCCCAAATCCACTCATTTAACATTCCACTTTCTCTCTCATCAAAAAACCCACAGTTGAAACCAATTACGATCGGATCCTCTGCATTGAATTCATTGAATTCATTGAAACCATCGAATAATGGAAATCATTGAAACCATGCGGAATAATGAAACCACCACCAAATCAAATCCAACCACCAATCTCGCCATCACATCAAACACCTTACATCAAACCGCCTGGCGGAATCAAATCTATTAAAACCGTCACCATCACATCAAACCGTACCAATCACCATAGAACCACCACCGATTAACAGGAAATAATGCATGCCAGATGAAGCGATTTAATTGAAGTTCCGGTAGATGAAAGTCAAGATAAAGATGATGGTGTGAATGAAAATCTTGGTAAATTCCTTGATTCAATTCTTGTTGTAAAATGAAAATCCCATGGATTCGGTGTTTACATGTTGAAAAAACAAATCCATGGGATTCGAGTGGTTTACATGTGTTTAGATTCAATTGTTGTTGAAAAAGCAAATCCCATGGGATTCCAATGGTTTACATGTGTTTAGATTCAATTGTTGTTGAAAAAGCAAATCCATAGGATTCCGATGGTTTACATGTTGAAAAAGCAAATCCATGGGATTCCGATGGTTTACATGTGTTTAGATTCAATTGTTGTTGAAAAAGCAAATCCATGGGATTCCGATGGTTTACATGTGTTTAGATTCAATTGTTTTGAAAAAGCAAATCTCATGGGATTCGATGGTTTACATGTGTTTAGATTCAATTATTGTTGAAAAAGCAAATCCATAGGATTTGATGGTTTACATGTGTTTAGATTCAATTGTTGTTGAAAAATGCAAATCTCATGGGATTCGGTGGTTTACATGAGTTTAGATTCAATTGTTGTTGAAAAAATCCAAATCCATGGGATTCCGATGGTTTACATGTGTTTAGATTCAATTGTTGTTGAAAAATGCAAAACCCATGGGATTCCATTGGTTTACATATGTTTAGATTCAATAGTTGTTGAAAAATGCAAATCCTATGGGATTCAAATGGTTTACATGTGTTTAGATTCAATTCTTTTTGAAAAAAGCAAATCCCATGGGATTCATGATTTATATGTGTTTAGATTCAATTCTTGTTGTAAAATGCAAAATCCCATGGGATCGATGGTTTACATGTGTTTAGATTCAATTCTTGTTGAAAAAGCAAATCCCATGGGATTCCAAAGTGGTTTATATCGTTTAGATTCAATTCTTTTTAAAAAGCAAATCCCATGGGATTCCGATTGGTTTATATGTGTTTAGATTCAATTCTTGTTGTAAAATGCAAAATCCCATGGGATTACATATTAAATCACATGGGATTCGACATGAAAATATAAAGGTCTTCATTGTGAATCCCATGGGATTCCGATGAATCTCATGGTATTCACATATAAATCCCATGGGATTCACATTTTTTAAATCTTAATCCCTTAATATTTTCTTTTATATGCGATTCTATGAGATCACCAAGACCAACTTTATTTGAACACACGAGACACGGGTGGATCGATATATTGGGAGCCTCATGTGGAAGGAATTGTTGTACCGCAAGAGGGAAATACTATGATACTATAGAGAAGCTATAGATATGTATAGTACTTACGCTGAAGCGGGAGGGTTTCAAATTAAAAAAGCAGGACAACGATTAACAAAATCTGGAATTGTAAAAGCCAAATACATCATGTGTAACAAAGAAGGAGCTCCGAGACATATTAATGTAGACACTTTGGATCCTAAGGACAACGAGAAACAAAAAAGAAATACAACTCTACATGTAACAGGTTGTCAAGCTCGTATAAGGTTAGAATTGGATATCGTTTCTGGAAAATACAAGCTAATTAAGTTTATTGCAAAACACAATCATATGCTTATACCAAAGAGTATAAACATTTTACAAAAAGCAAAGGAAAATGACCGAGCGAGAAAAAATGTTTGTTGTTAAAGCGACAACAAACAAAATAGGTGCAACACGGGCTCACAACTTGTTACGAGTATGAAAGGTGGATATGAATATGTACATGGGACATCTTCTGATTTTAAGAATCATCAGCGGGATATTAATATTTTCATAGGCGAAAGTGATACACAAATGCTTATAAATAAAATGGAAAACAGAAAGTTCTATGTGCCAAACTTTACATTTCAGTATAAGGTAGAAGAAAGTGAGTTAGTCGCAATGTTTTGGGCTGATGAAGTTGCAAAATGCAATTATAAGGAGTTTGGAGACATAGTATCTTTTGATGCAACATTCAGGAGTAATAAGTAAGTCTCATTCTTAATATAATTTATTTTGATGAAAATCACATAATATTACATTATAAATCCATGGGATTTATATGTGAATCCATGGGATTATACAAGGGATCACATGGTAATCTGTATGGATCACAAGGGATCCTTGAGAATCCCATGGGATTCTCTGTGAATCAATGGGATTGTTTTAAATCACATAAAGATACTTGGCAAGTAAAATTATTAAAAGACATGGATCATAGAGAATCCCATGGGATTCAGTAATCACATTTGATTCTGTCACTAAAACTTATGTTATTTTTAGATACAACATGGTGTTTGTACCATTTACCGGTGTCGATAATCATAAAAAGTGTGTCACGCTTGGTTCGGGAATGCTTTTAAAAGAAGACACTGAATCCTACACATGGCTACTAAAGGCATTCATGACTGCTTTTTCTAAAGAACCAACGATGGTGGTGACGGATCAAGACGGGGCAATGAAAAGAGCCATTGAAGCCGTTTTCACTAAATCAAAACATAGACTTTGCATGTGGCATATTCACCAAAAAATTCCAGCAAAGGTAATTTATTGAATGTTTTTATCTGAATCTCATGGGATTCTTCTCTGAATCCAATGGGATTCTTTCTGAATCTTATGAGATTCATTCAAAATCCTAAGGGATTCTTCTTTGAATCTCATGGGATTCTTTTCTGAATCTCATGGGATTCTTTTACGAATCCCATGGATTCTTTACGAATCCATGGGATTCTTCTCTCGAATCTCATGGGATTCTTCTCGAATCTCATGGGATTCATCGGGAATCCGGCAGTGGTTTACATGTGTTTATCATTTTATTCTGATTTGTAAGGAAATATACAATGGCCGATTTCAAGAAGCGTTTAAACAAGATAATTTGGAATATGTTCATGGAACCGATAGAATTTGAAGAGAAATGGGCTAAGTTGATTGAAGATTTTGGTTTGCAAAACCACAAATGGATGACCAAAATGTTTAAACTACGAGAAATGTGGATTCCGACTTATTTTATCACCTCGCCTTTGTTTGGATTGATGAGAACGACATCAAGGTCTGAGAGTGAAAACTCGTTCTTCAAAAGTTTCACAAGCCCAGGAGCGACACTAGTTAGTTTCAGGATGTCCTATGAATCGGCAATGGGGAGACAACATTATATTCAAGAAAATTTGGACTTTAAAACACTAGAGCGGCTCAAAATGTGAAACAAAGTTAGCAATTGAACGTAATGCAGACAAAAGTTTATACTAGGACAATATTTCTACTTGTTCAAGCGAAATAAAAGAGGCATGTTAGACTTGTGCGTCTGAGGAACTAAAAATAGAAGAACGTTGTGAGATTGTCACTTTAGAGACAAAAATCCAAGAGCTTATAGAATCCTTAATAAGGAAGTTGCAAAGAACTAGAGATGAAAAAACAAGAGTATGAAATATTTGTAGACTATAAGGTATATTACTTTACGGTATAAACTAGGATTAATCAAGTAATCCCATGGGATTCATAATCAATCCTTGGGATTCATAATCAATCCATGGGATTCGATATGAATCTCATGGGATTGTCTAATAAGATTGGCTAATAATTATCGGGATCCATCGGGAATCCCATGGGATTTTAATGAATCCCATGGGATTGTTTAAAATCATGGGATTGTCAAATGGGATTGGCTAATAATTATTGTGTTTTAAAAGTCTTGCGTGTCTGAGAAGATCGGTCGGTGGTGTGTAGTTGCGAGACATTTTATGCGATTCGGTTTCCTATGCCGACATATTCATGTTTTCAAAATCGTGATATTAACTTCATTCCAAAACAATATATTTTGAGGCGTTGGACAAGAGATATAATACCACGATTTGAGAAGGAAAAGAAAGCAGATATGGTGAAACAAATGAAGAAAGGCAAGACTTACAAATGAGGCAAGCGTTTACGGTGGATGAATGTTTGTTTCGGTTGAGCAAAGACAAAGTGAAGATGGGTGCTTACATAGAAAAGTTAAAGACATTGAAAATAGAAGTGGAGGCCGAGGTTCCAAATCCTCCTTCAAGAAATAGGGAGATGTAATTGGTGATCATTTTGCTATTTCTAACCCCGAGAATAAAATAGTTAACAATCCAACAAAAGCAAGAAATAAAGGAATATTTGAGGCGAGCGAAATGAAAGCGAAAGAGTAGAAGAGAAAAAGCGCTTCAAGTTAAAAGAAACAAATGAAGCCTTGTGGACATTGTGGAGAGAAGGCGAACTTGCATACGAAAACAACTTGTCCGATGAACCCAAAGGCAAGGCGAAAAGGCGAAACCAAGCGATGTTTGAAAAAATTAATTTACTTATATTCCTTTTTTTTTGTTAGTTCTTTTTATTATTTTCTTGAAATATAGATTGAATATTGAGATGTTTTTAGATGATTTCCAAGCGAAAATTATTTTTCTTTGTTATTTATATTACATTTAAAAACTTGTGTGGATAATCTGAATGGATCACAATGAATCCCATGGGATTCACAATAAATCCATGGGATTCGAGAATGAATCCCATGGGATTCTAATGAATCCATGGGATTCACAATGAATCATATACTTATATATTCTATTTCAAAAGTTGTATGCATAATCAGTATGGATCACAATGAATCCATCTTGAATCCCATGGGATTCAGATAATTCACATAAAGATAACATTTCAAAAGTTGTATGCATAAGTTGTATGCATAAACAACGATTAACATTATAAAACTCCATTATAAAGCTGTTCTAACATTCTCAAAATGATCTACCATCAATGCACATGTTTTCAAAGAACATTCTCAAAACCGATCTAACATCAATTAACGATCTAACATCAATTAACATGTTTTCTAACATTCTCAAACTGTTCTACCACGGGACAAACTGGACAAACTGGATCAACTAATGATAGCTTCAACTAGATCAACTAGTAACTTTTCTACAATCAAGGTACGGATCAATCGATAACTTTTCGGTGTTTCGGAATCACTTGTGTTTTCCCTATTCTTAATAGCTTCAACAATTATGTTCATCTTTTCTAGAGGAGGAAGTTTATCAAACTCTTTGGCTAGATCAATAAGCTTACCGGCATGCATATTAATCTCATGTAACAAGATCTTAGTAGCAAACTTGAATCGAGTCGCCTCAACATGTCGACTGCCTCATCTTGTAACCATCCATTTCACGCTGATGCATGGACTGGAAATCACCCACAATCCCATTTTGTAGCGGGTTCACCGTGGTAACATTCCATATGCACCATGGTGAAAATACCACAATCACTAAAAATTTCTTTGTTCTCCATTTTAGCTTTGGGATTTTGGTTTAGCTTTAAGAATGCTAGCATGTTTCTTGTGACCATAGAGCTTTAGATGTCGAGAAAACAACTTTTCTACAAAATTATTAAAAAAGATCATAAATTACTAGAATTCGGGAAAATGTCAATAGTGATTCAAATGAAATCAGTATGAATCCCATGGGATTATGTTTAAATCATAAAGTATTCATCAAAGAATCCCATGGGATTCGGTATGAATCCATGGGATTCATCTGAGAATCATCGATTTCTAAATGAATCCATGGGATTCGATATGAATCCTATGAGATTACTTATGAATCCCTTTAAAAAGCAGAAAAGTAAATACTTACAAGTAATTCACATGTTTTTATATTTGAATCATATGTTGCTCCCGAATCAACATTATCTAGTATCGTTATAAATCTTGTTTTAGTAAAGGCGATGTGATGACATAAAAGTGGCCACCATTGCAAATTGGAAAGAAAGCTGTTTTAACAAAAACAAAAATAATAAAAATGAATCAAAGTAAAACACAAACAATAATTTATAACAAAATAATAATAATAATAATAAAATACCAAGTCAATGCCGTCAAACCAAGTCGGCAACATTATACATAAGTGAGCTAAAATTTCCTTTTCAAAACTTTCAAATTTTTGGTCCTCGAGATCATAAAAGTCTCATCAAACATAGATTTTATCTGTATATGCAATTTACAAGATCATGTTATGATTTGTATTGCTTTGGGGGTGTTTGGTAAGTCGAGATAACATGATCGTGAGTTTATTAAACAAATAAGAATACTAAGCAAATCAAAATAAATACTTACAATACATCCGGTTGGGAAAAAGTGCCGTGATGGAAAGCCATGTTCTTTAAATCTTTCTTCATAATTGAATGGCACTCCAACAGGTCAACAACATTGGCATCTATCCACAAGCGGGGCTAACGTTTCCATAGCCAAATGAAAGGAAAACACCGTGAACTCCGAGAATAGGATTCAAAATTCTCTCACTATATGAGTAAACAAGAAAAAGAAAAAATCATTTCGAATCACATTGGGTTTGTATGAATCCCATGATTCAAAGCGAGAATCCCATGGGATTCAACACAGAATCCCATGGGATTCATTATGAATCCATGAGATTTGTAATGAGTCCCGTAGGATTCGACACGAATCCCATGGGATTGATCTGAGAATCCCATAGGATTCACTACAAATCTCATTGGATTCATAATGAATCCCATGGGATTACGTATTGAATCCCGTATTGAATAGGATTAGATGTAATTTTATTAACTATATTAAAAAATACATGTAAACTTACAACTTGTCGCCTTGCATCATAAAACAAACTATTTCGAGAATAAACTCAAGCTTTGTAATTTTGGCTACAACCTTTGTCTTCTTATTCATATGGGAGATAGCAGTGAAGAAGGTTTCACCACACGCTTTCCGTACAGTAGCCATTTTTGAGTCATTGGATGCGGCATTATTGGATCGGACCTCAATTGAGCGATTCTTCTTGAAAACAATAAAATGATTTAATTAAAAGAAACAAAATTTTAGTAAAAAGAAAGAGATTCAAGAATATTACATATCGTGCTCGTGACTATACACATGATAATCTCATCAACCGTATCTAAATTATTTTCTATCCATTGCGTTAACCCCTCGGTGTCTTGCGTGATCTCGAGCTCTTCTTCACATATTTCTTCTTTATCGGATGCATCAACTTCCTTCTCCTCATCCTTCCTCAACATCAACTTCATTCCGGCCTCATCCTTTTTTTTCGATTCATCAACCACGATGTTATCATCATCTTGTTTCTCGGCCTCATCATCCAAATCTTCTAAACTTACCTTATTCCCATCCTTATCATCGTCATCATCATCCTCCTCATCACCATCGTCATCCTTCCCATTACCATCATCATCGTCATCCTCCTCACCATTGTCCTCCTCCTCATTACCATTAGCATCATCATCCTTCCCATCATCGACATCCTCCCCATTACCATCATCAAGATATGAAGAGTCCAAATCTACACAAAATATCTAATGAAATCTTCCAATGATTTCCATGATGCATCACATGATGTCATGTGTTGTTTTTCTATTTTTAGAAATATGCAAATACATAAGTAATGTTTAGTTTTTAAGAAACTAAAACATTCTAAAAACTACTATCATACATTAATGTTAGAGTCATATTAAGATATGATTAATCACAATGTAAATGCTTGAGTGATGAAGATATTGTTTGAAAAAGCTTGTTTTAATATCTATTAAACTTGACAAGTTTTAAGCTTTATAAAAATTAAATTTACTTTTGTCGTTAACAAAACTTAGGTAAAGATAAAAAATATAAATAACGTTTAATGACGATATTTGCATTAACACAAACCATGCGATTACTTCTATCTTAAGCCGGGTCCTCCAATTTCTATCTTAATATGTGCAATAAAAAGTAAAACATAATTATCTAATCTGAGACCGGCTTTCATATACTTAACAACTCTATTAAGTCCTTATTCGAAGTGCGTTAGTTAATATGTTTATCTCATATGCAAAAATTAATAACGTTAAACGCTATTTGGTGCATATAATTTTATTTTCAAGTATAACGGGCCTATTTTGTATTTATGGCATTACGAATCCATGGTACGGCCATGCCAATACAATTATTTAGCTGGGAGTCCCAGTTACAATTATTTTGTATCTGTGGCATTGTATTTATTGGTGCATTTAAAAATTAAACTTAAAGATGTAATTGGTGCATTTAAAGAATTAATTAAGTGGAAAATGATAAAAGAAAAATACATGACACTTATCAACAAATGAATAAGTAGATCTATTAATAGGTGCTCATTATTAGTGTTTATATATCACCACATTGTATTTATTGGTCATAATATTTTCAAAGTTCAATGACACCCTGGATAAACAAAATAAAGAAACTATAATAATTTAGAACAAACTTTTAGAAAACTTTAGTAACTTTTCTTTCTGTACAATAACACTTTTCTTTTCTGTACAATATCACGCCCTTTGTATTTATGGCATTGTGAATCCATGGTACAGCCATGTCAGTACATTAATGATTCCTGGGAGTAGAAAATTGACCCAACACGATTATTCCCTATCTGTGGCATTGTATTTATGGCAATTTGCCCTCCAGTAAATCAGATGGTTTAGTTAGAAATAGCATCATACTCATGATTTTAATTAAGAGTATAACTAAGATCTCTAGTCTTGAAAAAGATTCTATACAATAATTTTTTGCAATAAACTAGATGGTACATAAATGCTTTCCAAAGGGACTCTGTGTTACACTGATCAACGTTTTCAAGGTTTAAAAAAAAAGAAACTGCAGCCTTTCTAATAGGAAAGAAAAATGGAAACAATTGAAGAACTCAAACATTCATCAGAGTATTGTTTTCCGCTATTTTCTCCATCTCTTATTGTTACTTGATTCCAGTACGGATATCAATGACATCCCGAGGTTACTTTCAATACTTCCCATCATCGCAACCTTTTTCATCCTTCGCTTCCACTCTCCGCTGTCCATCTTACCTTTCCCACCTTCTTCTGCCTTGTATGGCTCACTAACTTTAAACTCCTACTCTTGGCCTTTAACCGTGGCCCTTTAGCTTCCAAACCGCAATTACCATTCCTCGTTTTCATATCCACTGCTATCCTTCCAATAAATCCTAAAAACCGTTAAAAAATGTCGCGTCAGTTTCTGGTAAAGTGGGCGCAACACAAGCGCCATCACACAAACCAATTGTGTTAGCTTTTAAGGCGGTGATTCTTGCTATAATTATTTCTTCGTATCGATATAAAGATTATTTTCACCACAATGTATTTAATGTTCTTTACTTCTTTTATATTTACCTTGGTATGGAGTTAGGTTTCGCTATGGCAGGTCTATTTGTTAAGTTTTATCTCGGATTCAACTTTGAGATCGAACCACAATTCAATGAACCTCTCCTAGCTACATCACTTCAAGATTTTTGGGGACGTCGATGGAACCTCATGTCTTCAAGCATCCTTCGACATACAGTTTACAATCCGATTCGCAAGAAGTGGGACCCAATTCTTGGTCAGCTGAAGGGCCAGATGTTTGGTATTGTCGTTACATTTTTGTATCAGGTATAATGCATGAGTTGATGTTCTTATATATAAGCGTGTTCAGCCTACATGGGAGGTGACTTGTCTCTTTGTACTATATGGAGTGTGTATTGCAATCGGTGGCAGTTAAGAAGGCGGTTAAAGGTAGGTTCCAGTTGCCCAGGGGGTTGACATGGCCAATTACGATAGCGTTTGTGGTGGTTACCTTTGATTGGTTGCTCTTTCCGCAACTTATAAGGAACGGTGTGGATGTCAAGGCCATACAAGAGATTTCGGGTTTAGTAAATTTTGCGAAGTCTAAATGGGAAAGAAATGAGACAAATTTCTAATGCAAGAGATTTCATGTTCATTTTGTTTGGTATGTTTACTGTTTAATAAGAACTTTAGCAAGAAGCTAGAGACGGAAAATTGCATAAGGAGCTAGGTACCTTCTGCTTTACTAATTTAACTTTTAGAATTGTACCCAAGCTCATTAGACATGCAAATTTATGTTTCCATATAAACCAAATATTTCTGTTCTATCGATTGATACTTTCCTAGCTAGCTGGTAATTTTCAGACACATGCAAGATACCGGCCTGATATTAGCATCCATAAATGATCACAAGAGACGAGAATTGAAGCTGATCATTATGCAAGTTCAAAGTAACATTATAGTGTTATTAATTTATATTTAAGAAAAAGTGACAGCATGATTCTTCGTTTCATAATGCAAAAAAGTAAAACGACTGTGTGATTCCATCCACATTACTGTATAACAAGTAACATCATTTATGTGAATTAGATGCGATACATACCATTGTCTTATCACTTATATTTGCATTAATCGAAATATGTATGACAGTCACATTGTTATACATATTTGATCGACGACTAGTTTCTTCCTTCTTTTCCTACGGAAGAAACATTACAAGGTTATTGTGTCAATTTTGAAGTGTTCGCCTTTATGATGGGTTAAGTTGTGCATTATTGATCGAGATGGCATGATGTAAGGTCCAGGACTCCTACTACACACATTGAGCACAGAGCACCATTAGGTTCTTTGGACCATTTAATTATGAGTTAATCCCATAGTATAGCTTGCATTACAAATTAATTTCAGACCTATATATGCCAAGTATAGTAAGACCTCATATATCTACATTTCTAATCTAAGTTATTGATTAATTGGTTTATCACTTGAATGAGTTACAAACGGTTTATCAGTAATACATAAAACATATAACCAAATTTAGTATAACGGTTTGGCCAACTATATAAAAACCATGCAGTTTAAACATAATTGATATGATTTATGTCTACATCTCGTGCGGGCACAATGGCTATAACCATAAATATATATAAGAAAACGAAACTAATAATATTTAATGATCCTAATTTATCTACAAAACTGAATTGAAGTAGGAAACGTACACACATTTATAAAGGGAAGGTTGTGTGTGTTTGATTGCCTCTGAATGGGCTAATTAAGTACTAATTGTCTAAAATGATTCGGTCAGCGTGTTTGAAGAATTAAGATATATGGCTATTGAGCGGTAAATTTGGTGCTGGCGATTTTGCATGAAAGGGTACACAAAATGATTCATGGGCCATGTACTTACCCAATTACCTACGCTTTCACATCTCAACATTTAAATAGAGGTGATACTACCTTAGCACTTTTTGATTCATGCACTATATTGGTTGTGCATTACGGTGTCATGATACAATCACTGTAATGCATAAATAATGATATGAATCAAAAGTCAAGGTGATATCAATCACTTAAATAATATTTGGAGTCATAGAACAATGCATGTACAATCAAAGTACACCATACATTAATATATAATTAAGTAACATTGAATTGGACTAATTAATTGTTTATATTATTTAAGCATATGAAGTTCATGTTCAATGATTATTACTCTATAAAATATATGTTTCATATTTATAATTTTGTGATAAATTATTTTTAGTCTATAATATTAGGTTTTATTTAGATATGTTTTTCAAACTATAAGTTCAATAGATGATAATCATTTTATACAAAGTGTTTTATTTATTACTAAACCATACCCGAGGTTAAAATCAGAATTATATTCTATTGAGAGAGGTATTCAAAATATTCATCAAACAGGTTTTACCCAAATCTTGTTCACTCAAAGACCTTTGAATTATTCAAGATCTTTGATTCCTTCAATACTAAATAGCTCGGTTTTATCAAACAACCCTTAGTCTATCTTTGATAGAGTCCAAGTCTATTTTGTATAGGCTAAGGCCCAAGCATCTTTGGTTGGGGTTTGTTCTCTATATATGTATCGTTCCGTATTATGAATAAGATACACAACACAATTTACCTTCTTACATGGTATCGGAAAATTAATTTTCCCAACTTTCATCTTTAACCTTAAACCTAAACTCTTGACCGCCACTTTAATTTTTTCGGCAAGTGGTCCGAGCACTTATATCCTTATCTCCATCGATATACTTCATCCTACACAATCGTTCCCTTTAAAAGTTTTCTCTGTTTTCGATCGTTGGTACATTATCGCCATGCTTGGTCGATTTTTGGTATCTTTTGTTCATCCCTTCCGCTTCATTTCGTTACTAGTCGACGCATATTGATTATCGTTGGAGGTGTTGATGTGATTAAAAGCCGAGTGAGATGAGATGATGATGATGGATGGATGGTTTGTTTGGAGTGGTTGTTGTTGTTGTTGGTTTGTATCTGTGTTTGGCTATTTAAATTTTTGGTTTTAAGAAAAAAAATAAGAAAAAGAAAAAAATGGGATCTTTATGTTTTTCTAGAGAAAAACACGACCCGTTTGTTTGGAAGGTTCTTTGAGGGTTGAAGTTTTAGAACCAACTTTTGATTTATCATCTTTCTGTTTTGTTGGTGATTTGTGCTTGTTACACCCCTATCTCGGAATACCAATAGGTCCCACCGAGGTGGAATATGGTCTAAGGACTTACAGGATTGACTAGTCAACCCGATAGTCAAACTAATAATTAACACATATTGTGTTATAGTTATAGAAAGTAGGGGGACCTAAGTTGATATATTATAAACTAGTTATAGAAGTGTAGTGTGGCTAAATTATAAAGAATGGGACTTGAGGGACCATTTATGTCATTTGGGCAAAGTTGCCCTATACATATTTCTGGATAATTCTATTATCTTCAATATATTTCCAGAAAATATAGAGTGTATTTGTGTGTGTCGAGATAAAAATGGAGGGAAAATAATAATGAAGTTGATGATCAAATTGGGATGGGATTAGTGTTCCCAATCAAGTAGTAAGCAAGTATTTATGATCCTTGTGCAAGTAAGTATCCCTAATTGTGTTTAATTGTAAATTTATGAATTAGGGTTCTTGCACCAATTTGGGGGTTTTTTGGTAATTGTGGTTTTTGTATTAAAATTAAGATGTTATAGTGTAATTGGATGAAACCCGTTTGATTAAATTAAAGTAAATGGGTAAATTGGGTATGATGTTATGATCATAAGGTTTGATTAAAAAGAGTTATAGTAATCTTGGGGGAATCTTATTATGGGTAAAAGTTGGATAATTTATAGGTAGATCATCATCTAATCAATATATGATTATATGATGATTTAAGGTTATTATGGTAAGCCAAATCATTGTGTAAACCATGGCTATATTTATTTGATGTTGTTTTAAGTGTACTTGGATTATTGTGTTAAGGATGTTAACTATGGATGATGATTGATAATGATGATGAAGATGATGATGGTGATATTATGTTTAGCTTTGCTTGGATACTAAGATAAGTAATTTGGTTACTATGTGACTATGTGGAAATTGTTATATAATGTGATCATGCATGTTATAGTTATGTTTGTTATAGAATAGTAAGGCCTAGATGAACCAAAGATGTGAGTACTTGAATGATATAGGAGTAGTTGCCTTATGGATGATATAAGGTATGTGTGGAATGATATATGTGTCATAGTTTGAAATTACTTATGTGATATTTGCTGAAATTGATGCATTTGTAATAATGGAATCATTGGTATGTATTAACCTAATCACTTACTAAGCGTTTTCGCTTACGTGATAGTTGACTACATTTTGTAGGTTCTTGTACAAGGAAGTGCTATTGCTTGGATTGGAATCTTGATTGGCTATTTGGATAATGGAATTGGTAGTATGATTAGGAGCTAGGTAGAAACCGAGCTCCATATGACGATTTGTGCCCCCGCTTAAGTCAAAATGGTTTTATAAAAGAGTTGTCGTATAACAAGTGTGAGTTCTAGTGGTTATAGAAGTTATAACATTAAATTGAGAAGATTGATTTTAGTTAAGCACTAAATAGTCAAATTGTATGTCATAGAAAGATTTAAAGGGGTGTTTGGATTAATGTGTAATCTTACCCATTTTGAGTTAAATGGGTGAAGAATTTGTCAATTGTGTAAAAGGTTGTTTGTTATAATCTATGTGAAGTGTTGTTAAAGTTATACATGTACAAATAATCTTTTGAGTTGAAATGGGTGGAAATGGTATTTGTAGTTTGCTGTCAAAATGTGCAGTCATGGGATCGACGTCCAGCTTTTTTGAAAGTGCATGCTCGCTCGATGCTGTAACGCATCGGGGTTTAAAACTCTCTAAATTGTCGCGTGTAATTTATAAATGTGTCCTGGGTCTCAGTTAAGTAGCGACGGCGTCGCAGCTTCATAGGTGACGGCGTCAGACCGTCAAACTGGTTTAAAACATAGTTTGCTATAGTTCGATGTGTATGCTTTTGAATAGTAAACAAATATATGTTATAGTTAAGTTATCAATGGTCAAAATCTTATTGTTCTGTCGTGTAATGAAGTAATTGATGAAATATAAGTTATAGTCAAACGTTTCCGCATTAAAGTTTTCACAATTGAGTAATTTCCGGTCAAACCGGGAATGGGGCATAATAGTGCTAAGGTCACAAATCCACACATTATTATTGTGTTGTTCGTGCTTTAGGCCACGAGTTTGTTATTTGTCTTCTCCGGTTGTGTTGCTGATGTTTGAAGTGTTTCGCTCAAGTAATGTTTTTTTTCCATTATTATGTTAATGTTTTGTTTTTTCTTTTCTTTTCTAGTTTACTACTCTAGTCTGAGCTTTCACGATTTCACCGCTCGAACTGAGGAGTGTTAGTCTATGTTTGATAGAGTCCAAGTCTAGTTTGTATGGGCTAAGGCCCAAGCATCTTTGGTTAGGGTTTGTTCTCTATAATATTGTTCCGTATTATGAATAAGATACACAACACAGTTTACCTTCTTACAGGTTGATGATGAATAACTTGGAACATCTCTTAATGGTTGCAAAGTGCTATAACGATAATGAGTGGTTGTATAAAACACTTTGATTTCAAGTGAACAAGTGTGTAACAAGAAATTATAAACTAATTGTTCGAAAGTATCAGCAACACAAGATAAACAATAGAACCTTTATTCAAACCTAAGCCTCAATAGTCGGCTTAGATTAATCAACAATAGTATCCAAAGTGTTACAAGATTAGATTAATGTCAATGAGACAATAATCATACAAATACAAAGAGAAGACAAGATCAATGAAATGATCAGATAGAAAAGAATATGAGACAATGACTGCACTCACAGTTGTATCTAACCCTAGAATAAAGAACTTATTAAATAGAAGATTAAGATACACAAAGCACCCCTCTAACGGCTATAATTGCTCATCAGTAGAAATGAGATAGACTTCAGTAGAAATGAACGTCTTGGAAATTTAAACCATTTATGCTTTGTCCATGATTAACCCCTGTAATAAGTCTGCAAAGAACATAACTTGGAAGCCATTAGCAATTGATAGAATGACATATTTGCCACAGATTAATACCCCAAAATTTAACATTCCCCCTTAATCTGATTGGCAAACATATCAAACAATATCAATTTTTCACACAAGAATTTATCTTTGATAAGCAGGGGAGGTTTTAGTAAGTATGTCTACATTTGGTTTGAAGAGCAAATCTTTTTGCACTTATAACACCTCTTGCAATTTTTCCCCGATGAAGTGAACATCAATTTCAAAGTGTTTTGATCTTTCATGGAAGGCAGGATTGATGACAAGTTGAAGAGCCGATTTGTTATCACGTAAAAGATTAACAGAAGATTGATATCAACTTTTAGATCTTTTAAGATTTTTGAATCAAATAATTTCACAGTGCAGCGAAGAGACATAGATCTATACTCGCTTTTGTGGAAGATTTTGAAAGAGTGTTTTGTTTTTACTTTTCCATGAGATCAAACAATCATTAAAGAAAACACAATAACCTCGCGATGATTTCTGGTTTTCTTGCATTTAGCCCAATCAAGATCACTATATCCTTCAAGATGATTTTGAATTGCTGAAATTATACCTTAGACCTTTTCTGGAGCTCCTTTTAGATATCTCGAACATTGAGGGCACATTCTAGATGAGATTTTAAGGAGAATGCATATATTGTGCCGACAATGAACCGAGTATGAGATGTCGTCTTGTATGGGTAAGATAGATAAGTTTCCCAAGAAGCTTTTGATAGCGTGATGTTGATAAGTAAGGGATCATCGGAGTGGGAATGTATGGAAGGACGAGTTGGGTTCCATAGAGTGGACATGTGTTTGCACCCAAGAAGGCCAAATTCTTTGAGGAGTTCCAGACAGTATTTTCTTTGGGTGAGACATATGTCATTCCCAGTTTTTAAAACCTCAATGCCAAGAAAATATTTTAAGTTTCCCAAGTCTTTGATATGAAATTTTTATTTTAGAAACTCTTTAAATAGATTTATCTCATCAATACAGTTTCCAGTAAGGACAATATCATCCACAGAGACAAGCAGAGCAATAAACTTGTTATTCTCTGTTTTGGTGAACAAAGAGTGATCATTGATAGATTGAACAAAGTTATTTTCCTTTAAGACACTAACAAGTTTTTCATTCCATTTCCAGGAGCTTGTTTTAGGCCATATAGAGACTTGACAAGTTTACAAACTTTATTCTTATTGTTCTCATTACGAGAACCCTTGGGGATGGTCATAGATATCCTCATCAAGATCTCCATACAAGAAAGCATTATTAACATCAAGTTGAAAAAGAGGCCATTTGTTTTTACAGCTAAGGCAATAAGACATCTAACAATGAGACATTTTCACAACAGAGAAAAGTTTCATCATAGTCTATTCTTCTCTTTGGTTATAGCCTTTAACAACTAATCTAGCCTTGTATCTATCAACTTCACCATTGGCTTTATATTTGATTTTAAAGATCCATTTGTAACCAATAGGAGTTCTATTAGGAGGTAGATCAGTTATATCCCAAGCATGGTTTTCATTTAAGGCCTCAATTTCAGAGTTCATAGCATCAACCCAATTACTATCAAGGATAGCTTCTTCACAACAGGTAGGTTCAATACTTTTATTAAGACTAGAAGCAAAGCAGTAATTTTCTTTGTTACGATTGGAGTAATTAACAACCTTTTCAACACCATATTTGACTTTTCCTTCTACAATAAAGTCATTAAGATTATTGGGCAACTTAGAATCTTTGGTTGACCTTCTACGATGATGGTCGGCAAGCCTCTTTCTTGTTCAAGAGAATCGGGTGATGTATCAACGAAATTAGAAGATGCATCGTGAGGATGTGATTCATGTGCCCTCGTGGTGTGTATTATCATCTATAGATGTTGCAACGGTTCATCAATCCTAGTAGGATGACTTACCAGTGCCATCATCATAAGATGTCACTCTCTCTTCATCATTGGGACTTATTTGTGAGTCAAAGAAATTTTTGTGATTTAAATCTTTAGGCACATAAGTTTCAATAAAAGGTTTTGACAAAGAATTTTTCATTTTGAAGGAAAACAGCTTTCATAAATTTGACATCTCCGGAATAAAAGATATTTTTTGTTTCTAAGCTCAAGAGTTTGTAACCTTTTTCTCATTTGAATAGCCAATAAAGACACTTTTTGGACCTACTACCAAATTTATCGAGATGTTGAGAATGGTGGCATAGCATAAGCGACCAAAGACTCTAAGGAGAGAAAGTGAAGAGTCATGCCCATACACAAGAAAGAAGGAGACTTGCCGGACAACACGAAGAGGTAACTGTTTATGACATAAGCGTGCTTAGAACACATTCGAGCCAAAGATATAGAGGTAATTCCCACGAGACATAAGGATCTAGCCACATTAAGGAGATGCCTATGTTTCCTTTCGCAATACCATTTTGTTGAGGTGTGTAAACACAGGAGGTTTGATGTAAAATTCCTTTTTCATGAAAGAAGTGTTGAAGTTTGTTATTGACAATTACGTCCCGTTATCATACAATATCTTAACATTGTGTTCAAATTGATTTGATAGCATATGAGTAAAGTTAACAATGGAAACATAAACATTATCCTTTCCCTTAAGCATATAAACCGCATCGCCTAGAATAGTCATCAACAATGGTCAAAAAATATTTGTAACCATCTCTGCTAGTGACTTTATATGGTCCCCATACATCTAGATGAACAAGTTGACCAATTTTAGTTGATTTATGTTCACTTAAAGGAAATGGTTCCCTGGTTTGTTTAGCTTTATTGCAAGTATCACAAAGATGGTCATACTCAGAGGTTCCATCAAGATTAAGTGTGGGTTTAAGTATATGTAGGACTTGGTCAGAGGGATGACCAAGTCTTTGATGCCAGAGATTTCTAGAAACATGACAAACATAAATACGCTTATTAGAAGCAATCTTACATGGAATCAATATCAAACATATATAACCCATTGCATTCTTTACCAATCCCACAATCCTTTTGATGTAAATCTCTTATATAGCAATTAGATTCATTAAAGCCAACAAACATTTTATTGTCTCTAGCAATCTTATGAACATATAGCGATGACATTGTACTCGGGAACAACCAAAACATCAAAGAGAGTTAGGTCATTATTGACCTTTAAATCACCAATTTTAGTAATTAAGGCCTGAGTACTATTGGGATGACCAACGGTTAGACCAAGATTTGAAATGTCAACAACATTAATTAAAAATTTTGTAGAAACAGTCATGTGCTGATTTGTACATGAGTCAATAATCCAACCAAGACTTATGTTTCCAGATAAGGTTTTAGTGTTGTTGTTAAAGAATTTATCAAAGTTTATGTTAAACTTGACACTCGCCATTAAAGAAGGTTCTGAAAAATTTTACACTACGTTGGCATTAGCGAAGACACATTGTTGTCATTAAGCACTCATAAGTCCGGAGATTCATTAGACAAAGAGACAGAGAGTTGCTAGCTCTATTATCGATGGAAAGATTAGTGTCGTGGAAACATTGTTACTGCTTGAAGGGTTTAGAATTAAAATTCCTTTGACATATCCAAAGAGATAACCAACGAGATCATAACATCTATCAATAGTGTGACCGGGTTTTTGCAGTTAGTACATTTGAGATTCATGTTTGGTCCTCTGTTGTTTGAGTTGTTACCGAGATTAAAACCGAACTTTTAAAATTGTTGTTGTTAAATCCTTTTTGTTATCAAAAATTTTCCACCATCGAAGTTTTGCGGCAAAAGTTGTAGCATTGGGTTTAGCGAGCTATTCCCGATGAAACATTCTGTAAGATTCTTCTCCGAGACAACAGAGAAAGCAGTTTTGACATTAGGCAAAGGATTCTCGGTTAAAATATTGCTTTGATGGGAACATAGGAGTCATCAAGACCCATAAGAAATTGCATTAACTTGATTAGGCGATTGTGTTTTCAAAATGTTTTGCAAACCTCACAAGTGCAAGGAGGCAAGCTAATCATACAATCAAATTGTTTCCATAAAGAGTTAAGGTTGTTATAATAATCGCAAGAGAGGACCCCTTTGACTAAGAGTTTATATTTTATGCAAATTAAAGATATTGAACCATCAACCTTATCATAGGTATCTTTAAGATCATTCCACATTTCATAAGGCTTTTAGCATATATAGCACCAAAGAAATAGTTCGGTCGAGAGAGTTAAGAATCAAGTAACCACAACGAGTTACAAGTATCCCATTGATTAGCAAGACTAGGGTTCAATCATCTCTTATGCAAGTACCATCAATAAACCCTAACTTATTATGGTTCCTTAAGGCAAAGGTCATGGCCATATTCCATATTTTTTAATTTTCGTTCAGTGAGTTTGATAGTAATAATGGAGTACCATTTGTGTTATTGGGGTGTAAATACAAAGCATCACCAAAGGATAAGCTTTTCTCGTGGAAGAACCACCACCACCAATATTATCATCACCAATAGCCATAATACAAACAATAAGACAGACAGATATAATAAGATAGACAAAGGCTCGGACGAAAAATAAAAACAAGAGCGAGATGAGCAGATAAAGAAATAAATAAGACTTTGTAATTAAGAAACAACAAGCACCAAGCTGTGAAGCTGGGTAAACCAGTAGCGGTATTCATACCACTTCAGTGTGAGATCAAGATGTTAGTTTACCCGTTTGCACCCACAAAACTTAAGTCTTGTTTGTTTGAAGAAGAGATTAGACTTAGACTTACTGAGCAATATGCGTGGAAAGAACAAATCACAATAAGAAATAACCGATGATTATGCCAATAGCAATAACCACAAACCACCAAGTTGTTCTTTGAAGAGATGTCCCCAAGATTCCACAAAGAAACCCTTGGATGTAGAATCAATAATGATTATGAGCACGAAGCTCACGATACCATGTTCGAAAGTCAAAGAACACAAGATAAACAATAGAACCTTTATTCAAACCTAAGCCTCAATAGCCGGCTTAGATTAATCAACAATAGTATCCAAAGTGTTACAAGATTAGATTAATGTCAATGAGACAATAATCATACAAATACAAATAGAAGACAAGATCAATGAAATGATCAGATAGAAAAGAATATGAGACAATGACTGCACTCACAGTTGTATCTAACCCTAGAATAAAGAACTTATTAAATAGAAGATTAAGATACACAAAGCACCCCTCTAACGGCTATAATTGCTCATCAGCAGAAATGAGATAGACTTCAGCAGAAATGAACGTCTTGGAACTTTAAACCATTTATGCTTTGTCCATGATTAACCCCTGTAATAAGTCTGCAAAGAACATAACTTGGAAGCCATTAGCAATTGATAGAATGACATGTTTGCCACAGATTAATACCCCAAAATTTAACACTAGTGTTTTCAAATGGGATCATAATCGTTACCCTTACCTCTTATGCACGTCAAGAATTATCTTTGAAATATTAATGAAGACTTTTTTTCTTTCTAAATACCTATAATAGCACAACTAGAAAAATATTACTCCATGGCATTTTTCTTAAATAATAAAAGATAATTTTCAATCCCAAATTATTATCTAGAAATAATAAATAAATAAAAACATATATATGTAAGATTTTCTATTTTTAATTCAGCAAGTAAGATCATTTAATACCATGGATGGCTCAAGAATAAGGCAACTAAATCAAGAGCTTTAGGCCCTCGATTTTTAAATACCGCGTATATACATATAGTTGGTATCTTTGAAACCTTGATATTTTAAGGCTTTTGATTTACTAAATGTACTAAAATAGGGAAGGAATATTGGCGTCATTTATTTTATTTTCTATACTATATATAAAAAAACACATTTAGTTAAAACTTAAAAAATAAATAGTATTGTTTGTCTAAAATACCGTTACTTATAAAAGGCAGTGTTATCTATTAAATATTTAAGTACTCAATTACAATTACCCACACAGTTTCTTCACTATCTTTTTTTGGGTAAAGGTTTATACCCGGTGAAATATATTGAGTAAAAAACATTCGGTGCAAAAGAGCGATGTAATGAGCCACCCTAAAACAAAACCAATATACTTTAAACATGCTCAAAGCATAACAACCAAACTAACCAAATTCGATACATAGACTACAAAAGATACACATTAAACTAAGCCTCTGGACTGCATCACTTCTAGCTCACTTCCACTTGCACATTAGTAATCTTCCACGTTCTCTTCATTTGCTCCACACGAGCATTCTTCTTAAACTGAATAGCTGCCAATTTTAACCGATCCATGTCAAATATACTTTTGGCAACCTCATCATGTTGTCTTCCACCCTTTCCATGAATTCTATTGTTTCATTCTTGCTACACAAATAAGAAGCAGCTGCCACCAGTAGGCGACCAACAATAGTTGTCACATTATTTTGTTTTGAGATAGGAAGAAGCCAAGCAACAGTGTCAATCCACTTTGATGATATTCCTTTCATTCCAGCCACTTCCATGACTAGATTCCACACTTGCACTGAAAACGGGCACTCGAAGAAAAGATGCTCATGAGAATCTTTTTTTATCTTTGCAAAATGGACACCGAAGTAAAGCAAGATCTACCTCATTCCCAACATACCATTGTCTTATCCTATCTTAAGTTAGTGAACGTCTTCTCATCACGAGCCACAAATGTGTAGTATGTCATGGGATGGTATATTTCGACCACACAAGATACACCCAGTTCACTTCTTCCCCATGATCTCTCGTAGCATTCCAAGCATGTTTGACAGAGAAGTCATAACACTCGTCATCATACTTCTAAACAAGCGTATCTACCTGATCTTGTCTTAGGTTAGGAACGTTGCATTGGTTTAGAACATGAAAAGAATTAAACCACTCTTGTGGCCATCTCCACGAACCTTCTGTGACAACATTACTCACTGTTTCAATCCTATAATATCCCGCATTACTTACGGCTCTATGCGTTATATGATTTATTAGAGGACACAACTCATCCCATGTGTCATACCAATGACGCTATATACGTAAAAAAATTGCACATACAAATATATACATAAAAATTGGCACATACATATATACATAAAAAAAATTGCACATACAAATTGACGTTACCATACACCGGCGTCGATATACGCAAGTAATCGTCTAGTTATCTTTTAGGCCTACAACTAAAGGAGACTAAACTCATTACTTGAGCTTAAGAAAGACATGGATAAATTCATTTAGTGCTCCAACTTCTAATACTGTCTTTAGACGGTGAAGGAATCAAATCTTTCACAAAATATTAATAAACCTTTGGAAGTTCAATTATGTTTATTGAACAAATAAATATGGAGATCATGTTTTTATTAAATAAACGAACAAGATTCATTTGTTCATTATATGTTGGTGAACGTTTGGTAACTTGCTCGTTTATGCATGTTTTGTTCATTAATTTTGTATCAATAAAATTAAGCGAGCAAAAATTAGCAGACACAAACGACATATCTATCTATTATCTATTATATATAATAAAATAAGCTTTTGTACAAGCCTACTAAGCACCTTGCATTAAAAATTGGTTTAATGCCCTACCTTATTTAGCTTCTAAGTACAATTAGTTTATGCAGGCTCATTCTCCCTCTCTCACACGCTCCTCTTTGGTCTATTTTTGTAAGGACCCTTCCTCTACACACTTCCTCTACACCAATACTGTAGAAACTCATTAATATTTTCAATGCTGCGTTACAATTCATTCTTCCTCTACACGGTTTCGATCCATTTAATCAGTTCATTCTCATTCTTTCTCATCAAGATTGTAACGCCACCATCAATTCATCTATTTTTGTTATTTTTGATGTGAGTTTTGATTGGGTACTAATATTTTTAATCATGTTCTTCTTATGGCTTTTTTTTTTTTTTTGCAGGTTTTGTTTTAGGATTCATGATTTTGGCTGTCAAATATCTTTGGTGCTAATTTATATTTGATTCAATCATTATCATCAACCTTAACCCTGTGAAAAGAATTGGGGATTTTACTAATTGGCAATGAATGCGTTTTTTTTTTTTTTTTTTTTATGGATTCAATTATAATACGTTTGTGATTTGTTTGTTTAAATATATTTTTATAAAGGAATATATCTATAATCTTTTTGAAAATTGAACAGGAGGTATTGTAACCAAAACACCACCTGTGTCACTTTTGTTTAATTATGTTTTGTTTTGAGTCCATTTGTTTTATTGTGCAGACTTTTATGTTCAGTTGGAGTTGATGGACGAATTGGTAAGTATCATTTTTTAAAACCGATCATAGACGTTTTGGGATTCGATTTTTTTTTGTTGCCGATCATTTGAAGTTGGTAGACAAACAAATATTAAAAGTATGATTATGAGTAAAATGTTTTTGGATGATTGTAAGATTTAAGTGATTTTATATGTGCGACTTTAATGGTAAAAACTTGGCCCTTTATTTTAGATGGGTAAAAATATATTTGGAGGAAGTCGCTTTTTTGGATGATTATAACAAATTTCAATGATTTTCATATTTGCAACTTCAATTGCATTCATGCTCACCTTCGGTAATGATTTTCATATATTGTGTTAATTTGACTTAGTTAAGTTTTCGATTAATTCAAATCTTATGTAAACTTTCAACTGCTTTTGCCTTTTGAGGATAATTTTCGTTTCTTCTTGCAAATCATGAGGTGTGTCTCACTGTAGTTTGCTATTTTTAACTTTTTTATGATTGTTTTCTTCTTTTTATTTTTTCGTTATACAGATTAGGTGTTAAAACTTTCATGAATCCATCAATTCAACCAACTCAAAAGGTATGTGCCTTTATCTTTTATTGTGTATTTGAAAAAATAATTGTGAGTGTGCATAAGGTGTTTGATAAAATGCGTAATTGACATATTTTCTTCTGGATTGTCACCCTTTAAGTGGTACTGGTAATAGAATAAGAATGTAGGACGAGTAAAACTTTTATTACCCATTTTGATTACTGGATCAGATTCTTACCCATCTTGGTCAGGTTATTGCCCATTTTGATTGTTACAGTCATAGATATTATTATAAGATGCCTTGAAGTATATGTAAAACATAAATATTGAGTTCCTTACACAAAACATCATTCTTACTAAAACTGCAAAAATGAAATAGGTGAAATGCTTTGTTTAATGTGTGCTGAAAACAGTTTGATTGTTTATTATTTTTTATTTTTTTCACATTGATCCAAATGCTAATACGTGTCTAATAACTCAATGTCATCATTATTGCGTAATTTTTTGTGGTTCCTTTAGAAGTCGGGCGAGTTGTTGGACTAAGTAAGGACATTAACCCTCAATATAGTCGCCTCATTTTACACTAAATATAGGTATTGGACCCCTAACTTATGCTTTGTACTCGACACATTTTGAATAATGAACCAAGCGAATCAACACCTATAGTGTCTTAAATTAAGTAAAATTTGTAGTTTTCATTAAACTCAAGATACAAGTTTTTCAAAGCCTTTTGTCTGAGTTGGAAGCTATTCGAGAAGTCATATTGATAGTACTCATGAAGAAGGACATCAAATTATTTGTGAATGGCGATTTGGAAAAATTTATTTGTGAATGGGTTAATTTGGGTTATGTCTTTTCTAATGGGCATCAAATTAAATAGCTGAAAGTCGCACAAAGTGTCCTCCGTTAAGTTCACGAGTGTTCTTTTTTATAATCTTTTTTCTTCTGTATTTATTCAGGAACTCTAATAAGAAAGGAGGTAGGGTTAACCCTTGAGAACGCTGGGAGTGAGGTTTTAGTACTTGCTGCAAACGTGGTACTCACAAATGATACCACCTGTTGTTGATGATGGCAGCACCGAGGAGAGTTGATCAACAAACGGTCGAAAATCAAAAAGTGGTTGAGGTGTAATTTACAGAACTCTTTTCATATCCATTTCTAATAGGGTCTTTTTCTCGAGCTAATAGCGACAATAACTTCAACTTTATCTTGCATGTATTCTTGAAGTGATTTGATGTGAAAAGAAAAGTTAAATGCACGAATCGCAAAATTATCCGTGTGGAGTCGCTATTATCCAAGTGTTTATTCTTTTGATAACAGTGTGAGCAGAGAATTGATGAGTGTGATTGAATCACTTCAAAGGCATTTTAAAGAAATGGAAGAAAACTCAACTTGTAAGAAGAAATGTTGAAAACAGATGAGAACACGGATGACGTTAAAGAGGAAAATGATGATGTGGCCAGAGACCGAGGTTAAAGATATGGATTCTCGATCTTGATGATTCACCAATGAGGTCATCAAGACATCGATAAAAATGAATCGACAAGGAAACCGTTAAAGATGAAGTTGTTAAGGAAGTTGCTAAATCTGAAGCTATGAAGGTAAATGATAAGAGTGAAGTTGTTGCAAAACCGCCCAAAGTTAACAAGAAAAGGAAAGCAGATGTTACTGACAATGCCCCCATTAAGAAGCTACATTAAGAGTTGATGGGTGATGATACCGCTAATGACATCAATGGTACAAGTGTACAGCCTGAAATGGTTGAAATTGAAGAAGCTACATGAAGAGTTGAGGGTCAAATGGCATATGTCGTTCGCTACATTGAGGTGTGTTCATTATATACTACCTCACAAGTGAATGTATTTCTATTTATCTTAAATAAAGGGGTATGAGTATCACATTCATATTCTTTATTTTTATTTATCGATACTTTATATTTTTAGGATCATGCAGAACCACCTATGGAACTTTTTCATATGCTACAACCAAAATAATAAATCGGAATAACATAAGTGAGGTTAGAAACTCCTCTTGAGATATTTTGTTTATAGATGTGTTATGGTTTTTAAATTTTGGTTAAAAACTGATTTAAGAACCAACTAATCAGTTTATAACAGCTATTTATAAACTCAAATAATCAATTTAGTTTAACCTAATTATATCTTAGTGCCACGACTAATACATGTTATGGTTTCTAAATTTTGCTTAAAAGCTTCTTTAAAAACCAACTATGGGTTTCCGTAATGTTCTATGTTGTTTGTAGATTGCATTCCATGGGATAGATGTTAGCAAAGATGAATTGATCCTTGATCGAAGTGAAGCACCCACTAAAGTTGAAGCCCATGGTTTATTATCATCTAAGAAACTTACACATACCGCCAAGCTAAACAAGGTATGACCGATTCCATGATTGCATGCTCTGATTTTACGTGTTATGCCTACAGGTGAAGAAATTGATAGGTCGGGCGGGTGGACGGGCTGGTATTGGGTCAAAATGGGTATTTTAATATGGGTTCACATGAGTTGGGTCGGTTTCGTTGTACCGCCAATATGTAAGCATAAAAACACACACTTCTGACCTGTTTGACATGTTTGACCATTTTATATGTTTCCTTTTCGCTAGATCTTTTAATACTACCCGTTTGAACTGTTAGAAATGAAGCATAATGAAGACTCGCCATTTGTAACTAAATGGGTCAAAATTTCCATTTTCTCATTCATTTGGATGTTTGGTACTAAAAAAATATGTTGCTTCATACAAAATTCTTTTCAGATTATAGTTGATGCAAAAATGAGTGCACCATCAGCAGATAGAGATAAGCTACCATCCAACAAAGAGATATTTGCATCGATATTGTCGTAGGCAGCATCATGATCTTTTGGTTGGTTAATGTACTGGATTTCAAAACATGATATAAATTTTTTTTAGTTTAGGATTAGTTAGAAGATAGTTGGTATCCTTTGTTCAGGTATGCTTGAATGATTATTTGTTCGAGTTTTGCTTATTGCACTTTTTTACAATGTTAGTCTGTCAAAAAAACCTGGAAATAGTTCCACTGTGATTGAACACTACCAATCATCCACTTAGTTTGATGCTATAACTGCTGATGAGCAAGTAAGCTGTACACATTATTATGTTTACGTGTGCAGAAGTATGAGTATCGCGCACTACAATTCAACGAGACTTACCTAATGAAAATAATTCGCCACCTAAATATGAGATCGTAGTATAATGATGATTCATATTTAGTGTAGTGTGTTTTACTATTAAAAAAAGGAAGTCAACGTGTCAAACGAATCCCAAGAATCTACTTTATCCGTGTTCATGGTTAAGCATTAATCGTTTATTTGGTTAGTTTGGATCACACTTTGTTACGCAACACTCGTGTACTTTGAATAACCTCATGAGTTTGTCCATCGGTTTAAAACCGACAAAGTACCATGGTTCGGGTTGATGGTTGTATAAGATTTAGAGTTAAATGATATAATTTAGGTGTTTTGTTAGTCGTCTTATGCGGGTGAACCTCTGCAGCACAAGGGGATTAATTTTCTCCCTATTGGATATGATTGACTTTTTATGGATATAGAGTACTAAAGGATCTTCTAAAGGGTTTGGTTTTGTATGATATTCTTGAAGGGGCTGCCACCAGTAATCCATTATAAAACGTATGGTACGTGGTATAAAGGATTGGGTTTGGTTTGGTTTGGTTTGGTTAAAAGCAAAGATTAGAGGGCCTTTCAATCAGCGAGATTGGTGTTAATGGCAGTGTGCATAAAAAAGTTAAAATTTTGCATATTTATCATTTTTCAAAGTCATTGGTGATATACGTGGAAGAGACTTGCTACTTGGAGTAGCGGTTGAGACTGATCAACGATAAAAAACAGCCACAAATGCACAATATTGGAAGTGATGGACAATATGAAGGGTAATAATATTCTATGTCTATACAATTTTTTAGTAACATTGAAATACTAAAATGCGTGTTTCCATATAGATTAATAGTGTGGTTTATTAATTCAAATTGTTGTTTCTATAAAGGTTTTCCACGTTATTGATAAAAGACTCTGGCAAGTAAGTTTTTATTAGGCTTAGTTGATCGGTTTCTATTAGTTTCTATATAAAAATCGATATGGATATGCATAATATAATATAAGATTAAGAAACCAATAATATTATATTTTTGTAAATGCAAGGTTGTCCACCAATTGACAAGTTACTAATCATCAATAAGTGCTTTTAATATTAAAGTTCGTATAAACTTTTGCTAAATGTCAGCCTATATCTTTAAATTTTAATTTTTAGTGTTAAGTTCATAATTTTGTGACTGCATTGATGTTTATGGAGCTAATGTTCTCTCTCTGTTTAATTTTTCACTTCATTCATATTATTAAATTTCTTTGTGTGTCATTTTTCATGCAAGTATTCCTCAATAATATTATTGAGGAATTATATGTTTTTTTGTTGGTTCTTTTAGAACGGATTTTGGGGTTTATTGCGAATGTATGTTTCCTTTAATTATCTTATATAGCAATTGATAAGAACTCTAATTTTACTTGACCGCTAATACTTTATCCCGCCAAAATTAGAAAGAACAAGCGATTTGTTTTATTTGTTTTAAGTTACTTATTGTAAGAGTTGCATGTAAGTTAATTATGTATTTAAAAAAATACTCCAAATTAAGAGTTGCAAGTACTCCAAATTAAGAGTTGCAAGTACTCCAAATTAAGAGTTGCAAGAAGTTTTGAACTCCACAATTACATAATATAATGAGCATACGGTTTATTCAAAGTGCTCAGTGATTTGTTTTATTTGTTTGGTTAGATTAGTTGGTCACATTTATGTATGGCAACTTCTTTATCAGTAGTTGGAAGAGACAAGTTGATGGGGGAGATAAACTAAGCTGATGATGTAAGTTGCTAATGGAAGTTGCAAGAAAATTGATGACATGGGTTGCTGAATGAACACAAGCTGAACGGACAAACGCTTAACGAACACACCGAATACGCGCTCAACGAAAATTGATGACACGGGTTGCTTACAATGTGCTCAGGTTAGTCTCTCTTTACTAAACTAAATTAACAAGGCTTACAAATGAATGTGTAGAGTCGGGTAATATCTTATTCCAAACGGGTAAAAAACAAGTAATTTCAACTACAAAAGAAAAGGGTCCACTTTTAGGCCATAACTAAATGTCCTTGGAGTTTAGTTTTTTTTTATCAAATAGGAACTCCTAAACCATTATACGAATAATTTATATATCAAAGATGCCCTTTACTGCTAAACAGTGGATGCTTACTTGTGAAGCAAATAAGGATGAAGCTGTTTGGTCATCTCATCGCTATGAAAGTGCCCCAGACATAGTTCTTTTCAAGGTACTCAGTTATATGTCAAGAATATTTTTATCAATGATTACTTAATTAGTTGGTAGCTGGACATTTGACCTTGGTGCTCTTTAACTATGTTGGGTCTATATGTTCAATGAACTTGAAACTTTCTTATAGATGGTGTGCCATTACCAATCACATACTTTGAATGCGAATCTTAATTCTTAATTATTTATCGCAGTTAGAGGGTTGAGGCATGAAGAACTCAGTAAATTAAATTTAGGAAATAGGCACAGAGAATAAACAATGGATTGTTTGAATTTAGGAGTGTATGATTTCTAAAAGATAATATAAAACAAGGTAAGTTAGATAAGATGTTTATGTGCAGAGAAGGAAGACTATATACAAGAGGAGAACATCTAAGCATATAAACAAACTATATACAAGGGAAGTTTAGATAGGATGTTTAAATAGAAGTTGTGCTAAACTTTATAAATATCGAGAGGCTAAGGTTATGTATCAAGTCTAAAATAAACAACACCTATATGTTATTCTTGATCTGCAAGTCTTTTGTGTTTGATCGTTGTTTTGCAAGATGGTTTGTAATGAGTGTTGAATGTTTGCACAAAGTGATGATATGAAGCTATTTATGCCAATTAATTTACGCCAATTATTTTATTGTTGGAGAAGTTGGGACAAGTTTATGATATGCGTGTGGCTTCATATGTATTATGGTTTGGATTTTTTAAAAGTTCAATGGCAGCAATGGCAGTTCATTTGGCTGTAGACACTTGTTTACTGTTGTTTCTTTTGATGCAATTTAGTTTTGTTTTGACTAAAGACATACCGATATTTTTAAGTGGATTATTCTATCTTCCAGGTTCGTCTTCGCAAAATGTTCTAATGAATTACTTGAAGTTGAAGCGCATTCTGTTTAGATTGATCTGATGATAAGTTACCAAGGAATTTCTTTTTGTCATTATGAAAGATGCAAGTTGAGTTGTGGTTGTAGTAATAATTTCCTATTTGCCATTCTTAAAAACGTTGGACGTTTATTAGGAGACGACAACGCATGAATGTTTATTAGGTTAATTGTGACAAATTCAATTGCTTATCGAATAATTCACGCATTACCTCATTCTTTCTATCATATATTAATTGAACATGTTTACGCTATCATTTTTCTTATCATCTCATTACTTAATGGTAGTACTTTCATGGGTTCATGATGCTCACATTGCAACCGGTTTAGTTGGGGGTATTTTAAAACAAGCAGTTGAAACGATGGACACGTTGAGAGTAGTGGCTGTGAAAGTTCTCTAAAGGATTTACTCTTAGTATGTTACAGTTGACTTATGGTTGTTGAAGGTTTTAGTTCTCTGTTGCTTAGGTAGTTAATGGGCTTAATTGTCATAATCATGTAAGCTTTAACATGAAGTACTTAAGTGTTTGGCGCTAACTGCATAGCTTTGCTCTCAACACTATCTACCCATTGGAGAAGAAGATACATGCATATTTATTTTCTATGAACCGATTGGTGTGTATGCGACATGGGCATTGGGTATTAAATCGATTCAGCTCGCACACATCATTTGCTATTCAAGACAACCGATTATGGGGGACAATTTTCAATGATTGACTAATTTTCTAATTCTTTCTTTCATACATTAATCGAACATGTTTACATTATCGCTTTTAGTCTAATTAACCTTTTCGTGCTTAATGGAATAAATCGAGTTAGCAAAGACTCATTTATTGTTTTCATATTTGGATTATCGGTTGTTACTTATACATATCTGAGGAGAGTTGAAGGATAAAATATTATTACTTGGATGCTCTTACTATACGGACCAAGCTTAGGTACATAACAATATATGGGTTGGAATGGGTCAGTATATCGTTTGCTATAAAAAAGACATGGGATCAAGTGGGTTAAAGTGACTGGTCTTAGAGCTTCTATAACACTTAATAATATATCTCCATGTTAAATTTTGTATATTTCAACTTTTGCAAGACATGGACTCACATGAATAAATTTTTTACTGGATAGGATGACAAAAGGGGTACACAAGAATCTTCTGCGAGAGTATGGGCATCATTTGACAATATATCTAATCTATTATATATAATAAAATAAGCTTTTGTACAAGCCTACTAAGCACCCTGCATTAAAAATTGGTTTAATGCCCTACCTTAATTAGCTTCATAGTACAATGTTTTTATGCAGGAGGTTTTATAAATCAGTATTTTTGTAAATTTTGTAAATCAGTAAATACATTCAATACCCTCCATACATTCATAACCTCTCTCTCACACGCTCCATTTACACACCTCCATATATCAAAACACGGTTCTTACAAATCAAAACAATCACTTCCAAAAATCAAAACACCTCCTACCATACAAATCGAAAGCTTCTACCATATACAATTCAAAACCTCTTATCAATCTTCCTCTATACGTTTCAAATCAATCTTCCTATGTCATTAATTGGTTACATACGGTGATTTGTACGCTGTCAACATGGACGAATTGGTAAGTATCCAAACATATGATATATATTTCGATTGATTATGTTATAATTTTAATATATCTGTTTAATCAGAACCCTAAAAAATTGGGGAAGTTCACCTTGATGAATATGTTATTATTTGGGGGAAATCACCATGATATATTTCGATTAATTATGAAATAATTTATTTTTTGTAGGTAGAATGTGATTGAGGAAGATTTACGAGGTTTGACATGTTTTATCTCTTTTCATTCTTCAATTTAATTGTAAGTAAATGATCGGATTGATGAAAATGGTTAAAAACAGTCTCATTGGAAGCAAGAGATTAGGCTAATATAAATTTAATCTATTTTAATATAATGCGATATTGTGACAGAACTCCGATGTGGCTCACTTGATGGATGCAATTGTGATGAAATTAAGGTATTTTTTATGCTCGCAAATTGCTTGATGAAATGTATGCTCGCAAACCGCTTGATGAAATGTATGTATGAACCAAATACTAATTGAGTCGTCTACTTTAGTTGGTGTTTAAAACTCTTGATTGTATAATTTTTTAATAACTAATTACTAATAACAATCATGGGTTTAAACCAAGAATAAACATCTCATGTGTTCGTTATCACGCCATTGAAATTCAAGAATTTTATCGGTACATTTCATTTCATATAATAATCATCAAATACCGGTTTGAATTTTTAATTACATTAATGAAACCATTAATAGTAAGCATAACCATTTTGGATTATAGTTATTGGTTTGTTAGTTTTTGGTTTTGAGGCATGTAAAATATATTAGCCAACTACAATGGTCCTACAAAACTAAGTCACTAAATAAAATCCAAATTACAACTTATGTAGACATGTAAATGGTCATACAATGTTGTCATATAAGTGCAGTTTTTTAAGTGGTGCAATTCGTTGGATATGCAATTCGGTTTCTAACAAGACCTTAAAAAATAAGTCAAATGTTATGGTTTCATTATTTGATTTAATGTCATAATGTCTATCCAAAAATAAGTCGAAGTCGGAAAACATGTAGATTAATGTATACCATATCTCTTTGATTCATTCAAAATTTTCAAATCAATTAATAGTCAACGCATTCTTGAGAAAACCCCGGAAGATACACTCCTGCTGATGTGGTTACGACGGGTTGGATGCTTTCATTGTAGAAAAAGCATTAGTAGCGCATTTTGAAGCAATGTGATTTTATTTTTCATGTAATTTTTGTAGGAAGTGCATAGATCTTATTATACATAAGTACATGTTTCTAATCACACTTATTTATCTATACAGGTGACACGTTACAAACCGACCTGCCTTTTCTCAAATGTATCTGAAAATCTACCCACTTTAGTGCATACGACATGTGATAATATTAACCAATGTTGATCGAATAAAGTTATATGCATCTTTTATGATTTTCTTAAAATAGATTTTATTTTAGTTTTTTTTCTTCTTATAAATAGTATCTGAATTTTCTGCATCATGAAAAATTAAAATAAAATACGATCTTTTGGGAGAAACCTCATATTATCTATCAAGTAGCTCTTTCATTATTATTTTTTAGTTGAAGATATTGTTGCATATATGCATTCATTTTGTTGTTAAGAATCTCGGTATTATTATTTTTTAGTTGAAGATATTGTTGCAAATATGCATTCATTTTGTTGTTAAGAATCTCGGTTTTATACATGCTGCAAGTTAAGTTCTTTGCATTTTGCATTCTCAAGTTTAGCTTGAGGTTTAAGTATAAATTCTATCATCGTAGCATTGTACAAGAATAAGCGATTATTTGTATTAGTTATAAATAAGAATTGATGTTAAGAATCTCGGTTTTGTTTATGATGGTCTTGATTATATTGGTAAAGCTAAAATTGTCCGTAGGATCGTTAAAAAGAAAAAGTTATTTAATGACTTAGTTTTGCCTTTAAGATTAAGATTAACTGCGTTGATTTTTAATAAATAGTAAAGAAATAAGATAACTAATTGCGTTAAAAATTTTCTTAGAACTATGATACATAGTAATCATCTTAATTCATGTTTGACACCTATTTTTTAGGCAAATTTGAATTCCTTTGTCATATGAATGTTCACAGATGTACCAAGAGGCCGGACTGGAGATTTTGCTTGGATCTGAATACGACAAAATATATTCTCAAGATTGGCCTGCCAAAGGTCCAGCGCTACAGGTAGATTATTATTATGTTTTCTGGTGATTAATTTGGTACAATTATCTACGTTTTAATTGTGGTAATAGTGCTTCGTTCGAGATGGTGAAAGGTGATAACGAAGAGTTTTGAAATAAGCAATTGTACTAACACGATTGGAATGGAAATCATAATGTTTCGATTCGGGTGTGGATGTGGATACATTAGGTTTGACTTACCATGAACGTTGCACCAATCGTTACACCATTTAATTACCAAGTGGGAGATGTGTAAGCCAACAAGGGTGGTCACAATCGAAAGTGTAGATGGTAAGCTTGAATTGCATGTATACTTTAAGTTCAGCCATCTATGTCTTGCATAAAAGCGTTTTATGCACGACACGTTTTTACAGACACAAACAAAATCACTGCATATACTGCTGGGAGAACAAAAATAACACCAAGTGAGCTTTCATATTATCTTCTTTTCATATAGGCATGTTTTTGTTTCAACACCCTCTTAGTACAATAACAGGTCTTGGCAATTTGCAAGTATATAATTTTTTTATAGAACTTTTCGGATTTAAGGATTGATGGCGGTTCTTAGTAAGTTTGTATTTTTATGCAGGCAGGTCCGGTGGGTTGGGTAACAATTTTAAATGGGTCAATTTGAGTACAAGTCAAAACCGATCCGGTCTGGGTGGGGTCTACCCGCAAACGATTTACTGTCCAACTTTTTGTTTGAATAGTTGATGTGTTAAATATGATTAGGAAAACTTCATTTGACTCCTAGCCATCATCAATTTCATCTTCTGCTGAAAATAGAGGAAAAGCTGCCAAAAATAGAGGAAAAGAATCAGGTAATATGAATGGTCAAATTAAGTTGTGTTTATAACTTATGGGTTAAATAGGTAGAACCGGTTTATTACTAAAATAATAACCCACTTAAATTTCGTATGCTACTTTTAAAATTGTTACTCTCATGAAGCAAAAACAAGGTGGTGGACCAACTAAAATTACTAAAGTTGCTAATGACTACAAACATGTAATTTAATTGACATTAGAACTCCGTGTTAGTGACTTTAATCATTTTCAACATATTAACTATTCACTTTCATTTGAATTGAAAGTAAATTTCTATATATGGACATTTTATTTAGGAAAAGCAAAGCATTGTGTCGAAACTTTGTTGAGGTTGACCCATGAGGAAGAAACTTTTAGTTTCGGTGATGTTAAGAAGGTTTACCGGGATTTAATATGGAAAAAGCGGGACGTTCCATGGAATATATGATTAACGTGTTGTTCCCTTTTAAAATATTGGCACTTACACACTTAAATAAAGTTCCAAAATACTAATTTGTACTTTTTCATATCCGATTTGCTTAGGAGATTCCAAAAGTTGTGGTCACTAAGGGTTAGGTTGCAAGTCCATTAGTAACAAATAAAATGATGACCGCAAGTTATAATTTCGATTTGATTCTCAAGTGTGATTGGCGGCTTCAAGTCCTCTATTTATTTTAGAATTTTTTTTGTTTCTTGCAGCTAATATATATTTGTACTAACCAACTTTTATTTGTAATTGAGATGAAAGTGTGTTGATGTGTATGAGTGTGTACATGTAGCATTAAGAAATGAAACATCTTATTACATATAGCAAAACGAAATATATTGTTGCCTTTGATAGATTTGGAAATAAAGTATGTTTAATCATAGTTGTCATGTATGTGATGATGCTACATTATCATTCATTTTGCTATGTTATAAAGTAGTACTTAAAACATTTGATTAAACCCGAACATGTATGTACATATATATAACTAATACGTTTGTATGATTGTTTAAATTTACATATAATCTTATCGCTAACTTCATTTTATCGCTTACTTTTGCTTTTCTCAAACTTTTAAGTGTTTACAAAATCAATATGGGCTACTCTAATGTTTGACGCTAACCGCATGTTCTGTATTTTAATAATTATAAACCAAAATTTATATGGCTCAAATATTAAACTTATTATTCTCTTCATGAAATGGCGAAAACTATTTATGTTCGTTGTTGTTTCCTACTTTATTCGTGCACGTAACTACTTAATGAATAATTTCTTAAGCAAGAACGTTGGTAAGATCATAACTTGAAGCCCATGATACGGTATGTTTCAGTGGAAATCAAATGCGTTGTATAATGTGGAAGGGCGCATCAATGCTTTTATGATTTTCGTACATTGGTGGTTATTGTTTGGTAATATCTCGAAAACTACTACAAATGCCATCTATAAAGAGGTGGTTAAGAGGTATGTACTTCACAATTTATCCACCATGATTACCAATAGTTATGCTTTTGCATATAAATTGTTCTTCAGCTATTTTGTTGCAAGTAGATTTCTTTCAGTTGTAAAATTGCCATAAGAATGATCAAAGTTTTTTTTCATGGACAAGAATATTTTTTATTATTAGTAAATTTTTGAACAAGCGATATATTAGGGGTCACACTGAATCTGCATATATGACCGGCAGTTGTGTGTTATATCTCTCTTTTTATACAACTAAACACCATTAGAAGTAAATCATTTATTTTTGTTCGTCTTATAAGACAGCCAGACAACTCCTTAGATGTGATTATCATAGTTCCATATGGTCGCTATAAAGTTTGGAGAGCTATCAAATCATCTTATACCGTGACTCCTATGAGAAGTTTATGTACCATGCTTTAACTATCATTATTGTTGTATCAAACATACAAGACCCGTTTGTTCATTAAATCTGCATTGACTCAATTAACGCTCCAGCAATCCATGGTTAAGCAAAGATACAGTGTTCCAACTGTGCAATTTTGCTTGGTGATTTCGCTATGGAGAGTGATGGACTTGGTCACATGGTTATAGATCACAAACAAATCATGAAAGTTTTCTTGGTGTTGTTGGAACCATCACTCTTAAAGAGGTAAACAAATTTTCACAATAAAAGCAAACGTTGATGAGACCTCCACTTGCTCGATAAGTGCTCAAAGCGATCTGGGAGCAATGTTAAAAAAGTGCAAGCTTATTATTTGGGATGAAGCTCCTATGCGAAATAAGCTTTGTATTGAGTCTTTAGATAGGTCTTTGAGAGACATACTTCGTAGGAGCCGGTATGACACGTGTGATCAGCCTTTTGGAAACATGACGATGGTGTTTGGCGGTGATTTTAGGCAGGTTCTTCCTGTCATTCCGAAAGGATCACGCCAAGACATTGTTGGTGCTTCTTTGAAGCAATCATACCTATGGGATTACTGCAAAGTTCTTAAGCTAACCGCTAATATGAGGCTTACTGTGGGTTCACGACCGGAAGATGTTAGCGAGATAAGAGAATTTGCAGAATGGATATTGAATGTGGGAGACGGCAAGCTTGGAGGACCAAACGAAGGAGAGGTTTCGATAGATGTGCCAGAAGATATTCTAATAGATGCTGGTGATGACCCCATAGCATCTACTATTGACTTTACTTATCCAAATATGTTGGATAATGATCCGGCCTACTTCCAAAAAAAGGCTTTTGGCACCCACAAATGAGTTAGTCGACACTATAAATGAACATTTGTTGGCCAAATTTCCAGGAGAAGAAATGGTCTACTTAAGTTGTGACAACGTGGATAAAAGTGAGCGTGGTGCTGTCATAGATTAGTCTATTTTCTTGCCTGAATTTATAAATGGGTTGAAGTTCTCAGGTGTTCCAAACCACATGCTTGCTTTAAAAGTCGGAGTGCCGATTATGTTGTTAAGAAACATAGACCAATCAAATAGTTTATGTAATGGTACAAGACTTCAAGTACTTAAATTAACAAGAACTTCTATTCAGGCGCATGGACAACTGTACGTTTCCGTATCAAGAGTAAAAAGTAGGTGGGGTTTGAAGGTTGTCGTTTGTGATCAGGATGGCAATCTCTCCAAAACCACAACAAATGTCGTGTATAAAGAAGTCTTTGAACAAGGTTCATGTTGTATCATGTATGTATCATTGATGTAATCATGTTATATTATACTATGGTTCATTATTTTTAATGTTACAAGGTTTGTTAGCAACTCAATTAATCATTAAAATCACACATCATTTTATGTTCGAGTCAATCTATTTTAGATTAGAACGCTGATAGTTGTAAATCGATCATGACTACACATATTTTAAATTTAACAAATTTACGTTATTACTTTTATTATCATCTCATTTATCTATTTCTTTAAAAATAACCCGGTGTCAACGGGTCTCTAAGCTAGTTATGTATATTTTATGCTTGTTTATGTTCGTTCGATTATTGTATTTATGACCAAACATAGAACACGAACAAGCGTTTTTTCATAACAATAAAAGTATGAACACACATATCCATTCGGTTAAGCATTCGTGTTAGAAAGTTTATTTAATTAAATTCAAACTAATAAAGAAACATCTAGCGTATATGGGTCATTCCGTGATTTTTAAACTCAAACAGATGAAATAACACCTCTTGTTAGCGTTGCTATTTTGTGAAGATAATCTCTTACATTTGAATTAGACTAGATACGTAAGATAGTTATGTGGTACTAATAATGTGCACGAGACAAACTAGAGATGTAGTGAGTCTAAAAATACTCCTCATGACTTTTTATGAGAGGTGTGAGAAAGTGCCGTATAGTTCATTCATTGTAAATCTAATAAACACATTTTCTTTTATATTTCTCTCTCTAAAAATTAACAATGTTTTATCTATTTCACTAACCTAAGACCCTTCATGAATCTTGATGCTTACAAATATCGTAATTGAAAAGGCCCCATTTTGTATATCGATTTAGGCCTTTAAATGGCTTGAGCCGCTCCTGTTTAGTACATGTTAAGTTGTTTGTTTTTTAATCGTTTTGTATATCGATTTAGGCCTTTAAATGGCTTGAGCCGCTCCTGTTTAGTACATGTTAAGTTTGTTTTTTAATCGACGATAGCATAATTAAGGATTTAAAAAAAATATTATGCGTGTACGAGTAACATGTCGGTAATAAGTGAAGATATATATGGCACTCACAGTCACATGGCTGTATAGATGTGATGGGGTTATTTTATAATATATAGTATTTTTAGGGATTGAGTTGTAAAATAGAGACGTATTTTTTCGTCATGTCTCATTCTAAGACACGTATCTTTTTTAAGGCTGTAGAATAGCGATGTTTTCATAAGTGTCTGATTAAGATGCGTGTCATTTTTTTAAGTTGTAGAAGAAAGATCTTTTCATGTTTTCCAATTTAGTGCGTCCTCTTCTCCACTGGTGTTCCGATTTGATGCGTCATCTCACGTCTAAATTGGAACTTCGAAAAGACATCGCTATTCTACTGACTTAAAAAGTACGTACTAGAATGAAGACTATGGAAAAGACATCACATTCTTATTTTGTAAAAAAATACACGTCTCTGAATGAGACACTGAAAAAATACGTTATTCTACGACTCAATCCCTATTCTTCCAAGTTTGTTTCTTTGCTTTCGTGTGGAAGAAACAAAACAAGTTTATCGGTTGCATCCGTGAAATACAAAACTACATGGACTAAGGTTGAAAATGCCACAAACACAATCTTTTCAATAACAATCTCATCACTTCGATCAAACAAAGTCAACAAACTCACCGATCCAAATATAAAAAAAAAAAAAAAAAAAAAAAAAGCGCAATGGAATCCTAATTCACAACTTCATAATCAACACATCAATAATCACAGCATCACTAACCTACTCCTACTACATACCATCAAAACTCCCTAAAGGTATATCTAGATTCATCTCACTCATTCCCATCTTTGTTATTTTCACCCTCCTTCCACTATGCACCGCGGTTTTCACAACCGCGGTCACTTTCTCTTTCATTACATGGCTCGCAAACTTTAAACTCATTCGTTTCGCATTCGATCTAGACCACTCGCCTTATAACCCTTCATACTCACTTTTAAAATTCATCATCATCACTTCCTTACCTATTAAATCCGTATCTAACGATCCATCCTCTGAAAAATACACTAAATCACGCTTTCCTAAAAAACTAGGGATAGGGTTTAAGATAGTACTTTTTGCTACTATAGTACAGATAGTACTTACTTATGATGGTTTTATATATCCGAATATTGTATCATTGATATACGGTTGTTTACTATATCTAATAATAGATATAGTAACAGCCGTTATCAATGGAATTATACGTCCTTTGACAGGATTCGAACTCGAGCCGTCTTCAAATCATCCATACTTAGCTACATCTTTACAAAACTTTTGGGCTAGATGGAACCTCATGGTAACAAATACACTGCGTCACACGGTATACAAACCCGTTACGTTAGCTTTTAATAACTATGCATGGGCCCCACTAGTTGGTGTAATGGTGTCATTTCTTGTATCTGGATTGATGCATGAGCTGTTTGTTTATGTTTTGGCACGTGAGGCACCCACGTGGGAAATGACTTGGTTTTTTGTTATACATGGTGTTTGTGTTGTTGTGGAGATGATTGTTAAAAGAGTGGTGGTTGATGGTGGTTCGTGGCGGTTGCCGGAGGTTGTGGGGCGGGTGGGGACCATGGCGTTTGTCGCGGTTACGAGTGTTTGGTTGTTTATGCCACCGTTGGTTAAGAGACGTTTGGATGTGAAGATTTTTGAGGAGTATATGTTGGTTGTGGAGTTTATTAAGGATAAAGTTTTTGGACATTGAATGATTCAATATTTATAGATTGTTTGTTTGCTTCTATATTTTGACTTGTTTGTACATTATATGCACTGTGGTTATTCTCTTGGTTTAAAGTTAATTCGAGTAGCTCGAGCTCGACCTAAACTCGAAAATGTTAGTCCGGTCGACGTCTAGTGTTTTTTTAACTGGTCTCGAGTAGTTTTTGACTTGATTCGACTCAACTACACCCTTATTTATAATTATATTCGTTTCATATGTGTAACATTAACCAGAGCTGGTCTTGGACCAGGCCCCCAGTTTCAGTTCCACTTTAATTGTAAATTTAGCCCATGGCCCAATCTAAAGTGTTGTTTTTAATAAGACTTATAATTGAGGACAAAATAATTTGTGATAAATATAATAAAACAAAGGTTTTGCTAACGACATCCTTAAAGGTTGTGCTTGATTTATAGTAAGAACTTGAATCATCCAATCTCAGTCAATTATTTGTTGTGCTTCCATGTTTTTCTTGTGCTCATCTTTTTTGAAATTGTCAATCGATCATAATTATTCATTCATGACTATCTAATAAATTACATCTTATTGACCACAACCCTAAAGGTGGTTGTTAGCAAAACCTAAATCTAGTAAGAAGCTAAAGGTTACGGTACCATTTAAGATCATCACGACAGAATTATATTTCAAATCATTTTTGAATTATAGTTCAAACAACCATATATTTCACCTTCCTCTTCAGCGCTTAAATCGAGCAAAGGAATCCATTCGATTCGCCTCTATCCCAACTTTTAGTTAAACCTCGCCTCAACAATTGGTTGTTCGCATGGAAGAGTTCACGATCCGGAATGTTATCGATTGATTTAGTTTTTAAGCCTAATATTTGAGTCCACAAGTGAATTTGAATGTGTCCAAACTTTGTTTTACCGCCTCAACTATTTCCGAATACGATTTTGAAATTCAAAATAGCATCAATTTGAGTTAGAGCATCACTTCCATCCGCGCCAACCTCACGTGGCAAGGATCTAGCTTGAGCCAAAGCCAGCCACCACACCGCCTTGGCGTCAAAGAGGTTTTTTTTTTTTTTTTTTTTTTTTTGGTATTTGGTGGGTCTCAAAAAAGGTATTGAGTTATGAGGGATGGGGTTTTGGGTGTGTGAGTTATAAGGGAAGGGGGTAACGATGAGGTGGCATGACGTGACACTATTTTTTGGGTTTTGGCTCAAGCAACTGCACTAGATGCTCTTAGAAACAATCTTTTAGTCATAAAATCGAGATTTGTCTTTTTTTCCCTAATAGACTATCGAAATTCGCAACTTTGTATAAAACTAAATGAATCTATACAGAATTAGACAAGAAATTTAGTTACACTTTTCATTTTGGGTAAAAGCTAAGAATGTTTAATGTACTTTCTAAAATAATTCATTATGCTCTACATACTAATTTATTTGTCATAATACTTTCGCTTGTATTGCTAGATTGTCAACCTACATAGTAATGTTGACCGGGTACCTGTACTTCATTCGGTTTGTAGGTTTTTATTATTTTTTCTTGCCATGTGTGTAATTAATTGCTGACATGTATTAAATTACATGTACATCAATTATTAAATATTACAGAAACCATATAACACCTTCATAAAGTCAACACTTCAAAACTTTACTCTTTCACTCGATGCAAACTTTGGACACTGAATATCATTAACCGTTCGAATTGCCGTTCGTCTTTCAAGGTATTTATCTAATTATTTTGAATCTTACAATTGTTAACAGTTACATTGTCTTCAATTAATCTAATTTTCTAAAATCCTAACTTTTTTGGAACATTAATTTTGTAGATTTGGTAAAAGATGGTTGCTTTCACCGTGAATCTTTACCACGACGGTGTTTTTGTCACAAACCCACTCAAATATATCAATGGGTCTTTTCGTGTTGTTAATGACTACAACTTAGTACAACAATTGGTGCAGTCAATTTAGTGCAGCATTAAATACATTAACCATTAAATACATTAACCTACAACTACAACTTAGTACAACAATTGGTGCAGTCAATTTAGTGCAGCAAAATGGAAGGCTTTTCATTAAACAAATCATTCATTACATCAACCTACAACTAGAACAACTACAAACCTAATACATTAGAACAACAACTACAACCATCAAACAAACACATTTGAGCCAAAAGTTAGCTTTTTTTGTGCTGATGCTAACTTCTGTCTCCAACCTCTCCTTCTGCGACTCCATTTGATTCTGATACAACTGAAATTCATTTTCCAAACTTTGCAGTGCTAAATGAGCATTAACCTGACCTACGTAGTTTGTCTTTCTTCTGGATTCAATGTTAAATAAAGCTCAAACATTTGAGTCGGTCCAAGAAGTACGTCTCACAAGAGGTTTTTCACACTCACAATGGGTAGGTATAACCCTTCGTCTACGTACAAATGTGGCGGTGGACATTTTGATAAGATTTTAGTGTTTTCTAATCTCCAATAAGAAGAAACCCCAAGTTAATTTGTTGATTAATACATCAAAATATGAATTAGGGTTTTAAATTTGGGGTGAAAATTAGGGTTGAGAGAAAGGAGATGGGTTGGGAATATAAAGGGAAATAAATGGGCGTGTGCTATAACCCACATGGCAACACAATTGGAATATATGAAATTAAAAAAAAGGAAAAGGAAATTCCATGTCATTATAAACTGGATGAACAAAAACCTAACGTGTATAATGACAAAATAGAAGTACACTAAGCATAATGAGTTTTTTAAGACATTAAGATTCTTAGCTTTTACCCTTTCATTTTCTTTTCACCATTAATTGTTAACTTCACACACGAAGCTAGAGCCAAAGCCGATAAAAAAGTATTGTTTTACTCATATGACTAAGTATGTGAAATACAATGATCTCTTCACAAAGATTATGTTTCCAACTTGTAGTAGTTCTTAACAGGTCTCCATCTTTGTAAGGATTAACTATAATATCAATCTGTATTTATACGTGACATGCCTACGTGCAAGGTGACATGGCATTTTGTATTACATGGTGTGTTCGGCTGCTGAAGGGGACTAAATAGATTCCAGTTGGCCTGGGTGGAGTTGAGGCCGCTTACACTGTCATTTTGTTGGTGCAACTGCTGTTGGTTGTTCTTTCACATATAGCATAGAGGGATATTATTTTTAGTAAAAACATCTCGGTATGGGACTGCAATATGATTTTCTATGCTATACTGATATGATTAAACCATTTAATATGATACAGTAATCATAATGTACCATTTATGATACCGCAACAATGTGCAAAACATTTATGATACCGCAAAAACTAAAGAATAAATACCGGTCAAGCAAAACATTTTTTATTTGAGGGGCTAATTCAAGTTCAACGCTCTTCAAAACTGAAAAATGGAACCATGTGAAGAACTCAAAACATATATCAAAGTATTGTTTTTTGCAATCTTGTCTATCTCTTATTGTTACTTGGTTCCAATTCGGGTCTCCAGTGGCATCCCAAGGTTATTCTCAATTCTCCCTGTCATCGCAACCTTCTTCATCCTTCCCCTGCCACTCTCCACTTTCCATCTCACATTTCCCATCTTCTTCTGCTTCACGTGGCTAGCTAACTTCAAACTCTTACTCTTGGCCTTCAACTCTGGCCCTTTAGCTTCCACAACGCAGCTACCATTCCTCGTTTTCATATCAATTGCTTTGCTTCCAATAAATCCTAGAAAAACTATTAAAAAAATAACGCGTCCAGATTCTGACAAACTTGACGCAACACAAGTTGTGCCAAGTGTGAATTATTTAAAAGATCCAGATATTTCAGGTCCATCACATAGACCTATTGCGTTAGCTATTAAGGCTGCGATTCTGGACATAATTATAAGTTCTTATCAGTACAAACATAACTTCCACTTTAATGTGATTAATGTCCTTTACCTTTGCCATATGTACCTTGGTATGGAGTTAGGTTTCGCTATGGCAGCTTTATTTGTTAAGTTTTATCTCGGATTCAACTTTGAGATCGAACCACAATTTAATGAGCCTCACCTAGCTACATCACTTCAAGATTTTTGGGGACGTCGTTGGAACCTTATGTCATCAAACATCCTCCGACATACTATTTATAATCCGATGCGCATGAAGTGGGACCCAATTCTCGGTCGACTGAAAGGCCAGATGCTAGGTATTTTCGTTACATTTTTCGTATCAGGAATAATGCACGAATTGATGTTCTTATATGTGACACGCGCTCTGCCGACTTGGGAGGTGACGTGTTTTTTTGTACTACATGGAACGTGTACTGCTATTGAGGTGGCAGTTAAGAAAGGGGTTAAAGGTAGGTTCCAGTTGCACTGGTGGGTGACATGGCCAATTACGATGGCGTTTGTGGTGGTTACTGGTGGTTGGTTGCTGTTTCCGCAACTTATAAGGAATGGTGTGGATGTTAAGGTTATAAAAGAGTCTTCGCTGTTAGTAGATTTTGTGAGTTCTAAGAAATGAGATAAATGTGTACTGCAGGGATAATCATGGTAATAAAAAAAATTGAATTTGTTTCCCTTAGAGCTTTACTTCAAGTTTTAGAATTCTATCCAGCATCATTAGACATGCAAAACCATTTCAAAGTTTCCAGTTAAACAAGATAGTTCCCAGCTATTATCAGTTTATACGGTCCTAGTAATTTTCTAGGACATACAAGAGATCTGAAATTAACATCCATAGATCATCATAATTTCTATATCATGTCATTGTAAACCGGTCATCGGGCAAGTTCAAATCAAAACCTCTCTTGTCAGAAGAGTCTCACGCGTATAGTAGTTGGTTAAGTCATTAAACTATGGTTCATTTTTAGAAATTAAAAATATTTTCTGAAGGGTCGAACTGATTTTTCATTTTTGCTAGATTGACTGTAAACAACATAACCATAGTCACTAAATGATCCACAATACCGTAACCATAGTCTTTCGACCGACATTAGATTCAGAATACGGAATTCTATTTACTATGGGGATGAGTAGTACGATCTATATGTAATACTAGTCCTCTTACTGAACAGCAATAATTTCGCCTTTGAATGATACACTTGTCTCATTTCCATTCCATTACTGGCTTTAAAAATTCTACTATAATCAAACATTCGTTTATGACCTTAACATCAACGCCGTTCCTTAATAGTGGCGGCAAGAGCAAACCAAGCACCAGTAACCACTACAAACGCCATCGTAAGCGGCCCTGACACCGTCCCATGCAACCGGAACGTATCATTAAACGTCTTCTTGATTGCCATGCCACTTCAGTAGCTGTACGCCTGTACACATACCCTGTAGTGCAAAAAACAATGCCGCTTCCCACGTTGGCCGAGCATGTGTCAAATATAGATACATTAACTCATGCATTAGCCCGGATACTATAAAAGTCATGAAAATCGTGGACATCTAGCTCCACAGCTTACCAATAACTGGAATTGTGACCTCACGAATTGGATTGTACACAATAGGGCGGAGGATGCTACTTACCACAAGGTTCCAACGTCGTCTCCAATAATCTTGTAAGGATGTAGCTAGGTAAGGTTCATTGAACTGCGGTTCAATTTCAAACTTGAATCCAGTGAAAATCTTAACAAATAAAGCGGTAATGGCGTAAGCTAACTCAAGACCTAAGTAGATATGGCAAAAATAGAGACCTGGAATCACTTTCTGATTGATGCTATTTTTATATTGATAAGCAACTACAATTGAAGTGAGGATCAAAACTTTAAAAGTTAACAGGATTGATTTGTGCGATGAGACTTGAGCTGGAGCTGGAGCACTTGTTGTCGCTGGAACTAAAACTGGAACTGAGATTCTTTCTAGGGTTTCTTTATAGTTGATTGGAAATAAAGCAATGGAGACGAACTTGAAGAATGGTAAAGGCGGTGTGGAAGCTAAAGGGCTGCAGTTGAAAGCATAGAGTAATAGTTTGAAGCTAGCAAGCCAAGTGAGGTATAAGAAGGTGATGAGGGTGAAATAGATTGTGGAGAGTGGAATCGGGACGATGAAGAAAATGTAGATGACGGGGAGAACTGAGAGTTGCCTCAGGAGTTTACTGATATTTTGATTTATTTGCAAAAGACATGCTTCAAATAAGTTAAGTTGATTAAACGCAAAGAATATGCAATTCCCCTTAAAAAAATTTTATTTAGCTATGTTTAAGATGTTTAGACATGCACCAACGGTTGTAACCTTGATGAACCAATTAGATAATAGAGCAATGATATGAAGACCTAATATATAAGCCTAAATTTATGCCTAACTAATTCATTATTTGACACATCACATGCATATTTTCTCACTCTTAATCTTCACTTTGATTTTGACACGTGTTGTGATCTTGTTGTTAGGCATATGCATACATTTTAGACATGAATATCATTTTCCTTGATAATAACCACCCAAAGGTCTAGTTAAGATACTAAGGGGTGTTTACCAAATTAAGTAGTTCCATATGAACCACTTAATTAGCCTCTTAAAGGGAGGACAAAGCTTTGGTGGGTCTCTTCATTAAGTGAGATTAAAGGATTGAGCCCACATTAAGTGGTTCATATGAAGAAAAAAAAACATCCCCTTATTCATGCACCCCTATAGTTGTAAACTATATATTCTTATCTTAACCCATACAAATTAGACTGTTTCTTAGCTTCAAGCACTATACAAGTAAGACTGTTTCTTTCACCCTAAGTACTTGTATGAATCAATGATATCATCGTACTTGCACTTGGCAATAATTTGCCGAACCAACATTCGTAAGTACTCATGTTTACCGACATCCCATATGATTGTCTCCACTGTTTAATAAGGGAGAATTGCATATATACTCACTAAAACTTAAAAACTTGCATATTTCTCTAAAGTACAAGTTTTCAATGCATAATGTACAATGCAAGTTAAGCATGTTTTGGGTATATATGCAAATATCTGTTTTAGTAAGTATATATCAAATTGCCGCATTTAATAATTATCTGCATTCATATAATACAAAGGTCGCCTCAACTGTCAACATAGGACTCATTGCCTTACTAGGGGTGAGCAAAAATAACCGAAAAAACCGAAACCGAGCCGAAAACCGGAAAAACCGAACCAAAATAACCGAACTGAACTAAAAACCAATGGTTTGGTTTTTTTATTTTTTAAATAACCGAATTTTCGGTTCAGTTTCGGTTTTGACATAAAAACCAAACCATAAAAACCGAACCGAATCGATTTCATTAATTATAATATTTAATATTTATATTAATATTACTAATTACTAAATTACTCTTTATATATTTATTTGTATTGGTACTGCTGGGCCTCCTAGGAATGGATCAAAATTTCGAAAAGAAGGAAAACCAAAGTCAAGAATTTTATAACTTTTAAGATGCTTTAACCTTAAATCTATCCATCTTCTAAGAACCGTACATACCCCTAATATTCTTAAGCAAAACTTACAAGCTTCATTGCCATTTAACAGTGGTGAAACTTTAATCACTAAAGCTTTCATTATTAGGATAAGTTTATGTTTTTTTGTACTACTATTTTGTGCTTTTACTAAATAAGAAGTATCATTTGTTTAAACTTACAACCTTCATTGCCATTTAACAGCGGTAAAACTTTGCAGCCCTTCCTGTCATCGTTGTTCATACCATGTACAAACGGTTAACCGAAGAAACCGAAAAACCGAACCAAAAACCGATCAAAACCGAGAAAAACCGAACCGAGGAAAACCGAACGGTTTCGGTTATGGTTATGCAAAAAACCAAACATTCGGTTTCGGTTTCGGTTTATGCCAAAAACCGACCCAAACCGAACCGTGCACACCCCTATGCCTTATACTATGAATAAGATACAATAAAAACTCTAATAAATTGCATATGAACAAATAGTCTACTTATTATTAAAAGCATTGCCTAAAGTACTAATCATGGCCCAACGTACGTCCCATGTGACGATATAATGTAACAAATCGACTAATCATGGCCGGTCGAGTCATTTTCTGGTCTAAGATGAGTACATTTATCGATTGGCCGGGTGGACCAAATGGCCTTTGGCCAGCGGGCCGGGATAAATTGTTTTTAGTTTTAGGTGGAACGCTAGAAAGGAACTGAAGTAAATTATATGAATCAAAATTTATTTGACACGCGACTTTCAGACAAGACACATATCATGTGATTGTTGTGTGTCAAATAATTTTATTGTGAACAAATCACCTTCCAAACGAGATCTAAACGATAGAGTATATTCCGTGGAACCAACATTATTGAAACTAATGAAACCTTTTATACTTGACTACCATAAGGAACTTAAAATTGCAGCATACAAAACCTAGCCTGTAAACTGAAACTCGAAATTGCAAACTTTATAACAACAGTACTAATATGCCGTCTGGTTTAGTGTTAAAAGCTTTTGAATGCATTGGCATCACAACGTATCAAATGCTATGAACTTTACCAAGTTTGTAATCTTGTCATGTAATGCCATGAGCTTTCTATACGCAACTCTATTTGAATGATATTAATATTACTTACAAAAAACTGAAATACTTGAATTGTGTGTCATCCTTATAGAATATGGTAGGTGAACCTTTCTTTTAATTTAAGAATCACGTTTTTTGCATATCATATGCTACCGAAACGTATAGAAGTGTTGTTGAATGTCGGGTGAGGAAATATAGCAGTTGGGATCATTTACGTGTGGGCAATTTGAACAAATTCCGTAATATATGATGATGGATCATAGTATAATTTGTTTTTTTACATTTTACATATATATTTTTTCAAAAATCATAGTATATAAGGAACTCTACATTGTAATTCGATAACATTTACTCCGTTATAACCACATGAATTTGTGTTATTCTGTAAATGAAATGAAAACTTCCTGTACATATATAGGCTGAAATTAGTAGAATTGAGTGAAATCAAGTCAACATAGTATTAAACTCGAGTTTGACTTTTTTTACGGCAATTGTATAAAGCTAGCAAAATAAGCTAGAAGAAACGATTTACACAGACAAAGAGAGGGTGTTATAGGATTTTGTTACCAATCTGATCTTTCTAACTACACGAGACGCTTATACTTCTACTAATGATCCAATTAAACAAAACCAATTTTAGTATGTCGTTGAAAATAGCTCTTTTGAACTCGAGTTTGGCTTAATTAACTTCTAAAACCTTATTCTGAATGTGTATAGCCGTTTTTTCTTAAGTTCGAGCTCAAGTAGGCAGTTGATCACACTTTCAACTATGGTTGCTTGGTCAGACTAAATTATCAGTGTTGTATTCTCTCAATAGATATATGGAGCAACTTTTGGTATTAATCACCATAACATTTTCAAGCTCACCTCGACGCTATTTGATAAGATAATACTGTTATTATGTAAATATACTTGTACACAACCGTTAAAAATGTAAAATAACATAAGCTCAGCTCGCAAGTCTAGTCTTTGGCTCCGAAAACCTTGGCCATCCATGTATACTCTCGAAGCATTTTCATGTCCACGCGGCTTCTAGTAAACGGTGGAATAAACAATGTAACACCAGTAACCGTCACGAACCCCATTGTCAACACCATACCGACAAGCTTTGGCAAAGGCCACCGCCCATCTAACACTCTCTTGATAATCATCTCCACCACAACACTCACTCCATGAAGCATGAAAAATGACGTCATGTACCATGTAGGAGCCATACGCGACATTTGACAAACTAACATCTCATGCATTAATCCAGAAACAAGAAATGAAGCCAATATGCCAACAAGTGGAGCCCATTTACGGTTAGGGAAAGCGTTAATAACGGGTTTGTATACCGTGTGACGCAACGTATTTGTTATCATGAGGTTCCATCTTCCCCAAAAGTTTTGTAAGGATGTAGCTAAGTATGGATGATTTGATGAGGGCTCGAGTTCAAATCCTGTTAATGGACGAATCACAGCGTTGATCAGAGCCGCAACAATATCAATCATAAACATAAGTATCCAACCGTATGCGGTGGATATAACTTTCTTATGAAGATAAGGTTTGTAACTCACAACTATTTTTAAAAGTGTAGCAAAAACCGCGATTTTAAACCCTATCCCTAATGTTAACGCAAGACGTGTTTTGATAGAGTTTGCATAGCTACTTCTCGATTTTATTGGTAAGGAAGTGAGGAGAATGAACTTGAAGAGTGAATCCGAAGGGTTATAAGGTGAATGGTCAAGATCAAATGCAAAACGAATGAGTTTGAAGTTTGTGAGCCATGTAGTGAAAGAGAACGAGACCGCGGTTGCGAAGACCGTGGAGCAACGTAGTGGTAAGAGGGTGAAGATTATAATGACCGGAACGAGTGAGATGAATCTGTATTTACCTTTAGGGATCTTTGATGATATGTAATAGGAATAGGTTAGTGATGCATTGATAGTTGATATGTAGATTATGTAGTTGTTAATCATGGCATCCATGTTGATGTATGTTTGGTGTGTGTTGTTTGTTAGAAATAATGAGTGCTGATTGGTTATTTAGTAGTTTGATGTATGATTAAGTAACAGGTAGTAGTTAGATGTATTGTTAAGTAAAGTAAAAATATTAACAGAATTAATAGATACGTGTAATAAGAGCTAGAACAAGTTGCATATTTGGTTACGGGTTTTATAGTCGTTATGAAATATAATTTTATACGTATTATTCTGTGTCTTTTTTTGTTTCAAATTATCATTTTGGTCTTAGAGTGCACGGTACAATAACGCCGGATCAGGCGTTATGCTGAGTTGGCCGGCGTTATTGCCACATTATGATACCGGGATTCCGGCGTTTTGGGTGATCATTTACATGTTCTGTGCAACGCAAATAAATAAATAAAAATAATTTACCCCCTAAACGGATACTTTTGGATTTCAAATTCAAAAAGAAAATTGCAAAAACACCCCATGAACGTTTAAAAAACGGCTAGTTTCTTAAAAAAAAAAAAAAAAAAAAAAAAAACTTTATATGAATACCCACAACTCACATATTATTTTATACACTTCCATTCTCTAAAAATTTTATACACTTTACTATTTTCAATTAATGGCTTGTTCTATCCCTCACCCCGTCGAAGAAATTCAAGCGTATGTGCTGAATCAATGTCAACAAGAGGATGTGGCTCAGCAGAAAGCTATCGTCGGTATTGTCACGATGTTTGAGCAAGCAAAAGAGGCGAAAGAAGCTTTGAGAAAAAGATACGCGGAATGCAAAGACATTTCGTCGGAAAGGCGCATTGACAAATTTTTGCACGATGAAGCCTAAAAAGACTACGAGATTAAGAAAACTTTGTGGGGATGTGTGTCACAAATAAGCGATAATATCAATCATAAGATACGTTGGATGCATAATGAACAAGGCCGGTTTTTGGCAGGTGCGACTTGTGCAAAGGCACAGGGCCCCCAGTGATGTAGGGCCATATTTTGTGAAGGTGATTTAATACATTAATAGATATATCAGACTCATATTCCATAAAAAGTCATGCGTATAACAAATTCTTATTAAAGAATCTTTATATTAAAAGTTGATAAAATATAGAATATGGTTAACGTTTTGGGCTTTACATGTTACAAGTGATTGTCATTTTACTTCTTTAATGATTGTAGCTATGCACATTAACAACCACAAGTTAAATGCAATTTAGTGGGTAAAAAAATGCATAAATCCATTTTGATTTAATGCTACAACTATGTTATTTAAATCTTTATACGTGATATCATATCGAATGATATATCTTAATTACGACACATCATAATTACAATGTTTAGTGGTTTATTGGGTAAGTTTGTTTATGTCATTGTGGCCTATTTTCATATTCACTGAGTTTACATATATTTAAGATTTTTATGTTTTTTTTAAAGGGCCTTATTTTTATTTATGGCACAGAGCCATCAGAAACTACGAGACGACCCTGATAATGAAAGGTTCGGTTTTACAGCAGCTTCATCAACTTAGGCTTTACGAAAATGAATCAGTTGATGAGCATGAATTTACTGCGAGACAACATCATCAATTTATGCGAGATGAAGAGGCTTTAAGATAAACAGAGGAAGAACTAGCAAGGGTTGATGCAGAAAACACAAGACGTCAACAAGAGTTGGATGACTTCTTTAGGCAAGAACAAGCTCATAATGAGTTGTTCAAGTTGGAATGTGAGGAGTATCCTGATTATGTTTTGGAATATGGGGAGTATTCAGATTAATATTATTCTGTATCGTAGTTTTTAGCTATGTTTATGTAATGTTTTATTTCGTAACTTTTTTTATTTCGTATTTTTTTTTTCTATTTCGTAACTTTTTTTATTTCATAATTTTTTCTATTTTGTAGTTTTTTTTTTTTATTTTCGAAACTTTTTTATTTCGTATTGTACTTTTTAAGTTTATTAGTAATATAATGTTAGGTTGTTTTATGAATATAATATTAGTTTAGAGGTAAAATTTGTAATTTTTATTTTTTAAAAGAAAGTGGTTCCCAAAATGTGATGTTGAGGTGGTGTTATGATAAGTGATGTTTTTTTTATGTCAATCTTGAAATGTTAAAGCTGATGTGGTGCTGACGTGGCGGGACTTTTTGTCATAAATTAAGTTACGGTACCTAAGCCTCTTATGGCTTTACATTTATATTTGGGAAAAGCTTTTTATGTCCATATCTTAGCCTTTTTCATTTATGTATTCCCTCTTTTATATAGCAACTCCATAATGAGTTATTTTAGTGAATTCTGTATTTTAAGTTACCATTTTTACTAGTTTTAATGCTCGTGTATGTACGGGACTCAAACATAAATTTTAGAGTTAATTACATAATGGTCCTTGTGGTTAACACAAATTTGCATGTTTGGTCCTAAAACTCATTTAATTACATCAATGGTCCATGTGGTTGTCCAAATTGGGTTGACTGGTCCTTTGACCGATTTTTCATCCAATTGGACGTTAACCGTTGGGGCAAGTTTGTCACTTCACGTATAATATACCTCAGGAACCATTTTTTTCTCCCTCTTTTATTAACTCCCGCCAAGAACTCAACCTCTATTTCCTTTCTTCTTGTCCTTCAACACCAGTGGCTATCTAAAACTCGTAACATAATGAATTCACCCTCAAATTATGAATGGGAACAATTACTTGATATTGATGATTCCGATCTCCCACTAACTCCCGTCCTCCGTCCCCACAATAGCCACGTACGTGAGACAACCACTACCACCCAAAACCCTGATGTTGATAATTTAGAGGAAAAGCCAATTAGGATAATAACCGGTCCTGCGTGTATTGTTCAAGCAGCCAAGATCTGTAAACAATCGGATATTCACGAAGGTGGAGATGATTCTGTATTGTCGATACAAGAATATATTAGAGAAGTTGTTGAGGATGTGGGCGAGGATGAGGATTTTAAGCGTGGTTCATGGGTTAGCGCGGTTGAGTATGTGAATGCTAATGGTGGGGTTGTGAGTGGGTGTTTAGGAGATATCAAGAACTTTCTCAAGAATGGGAAACTTGACCAAGTTCTTGCGATAGTTACGTCTTGTACTCTGAATGTGCTTGGCGATCTTACAGTAACTCTCAAAGACCTCTCAGGTACAATAGTTGGTTCAATACATCACAAAGTAATTGATGAGGGGGGTTATGGAAAGGATATTACTGTAGGAGCTGCTAAAGGATATTAATGTAGGAGCTGCTTTGATACTTGATAATGTTTCAGTTTTTTCTCCTAAACCATTAATTCATTACCTTAAGATTACAATAAGAAACGTGGTTAAGGTTTTCCATAAAGATACAGTTCTTAGTAATGGTAGTAGTGTAGGTGGGAGTGGAATGTTAGACGAAGAAGAAATAATGAAATTGTTAGAAGAAGAAGAAGAAGAAGAAGAAGAAATGGCTGAATTGGAGTTGCAGGTTGGTGGAAATGTTACTGATGAGGAACATCAACTAAGATTAGTTGAAAAAGCAAGAAACCTTACATTAGAAGAAGAAGAAGCAATGGAAGCAAGGGCTGAACAAGAGTGGCTGGACAAATGTTGGATAGAACAAGAAATGGATGAGGAGCGTAAGAGACAACTATGAGGCTTCTATGTGTAACTTAACTATTAGGATTCTATCAGGAACAAGATTTGTATTGTAATCCTTATATTGTATCAGTTTATGTCCTTTTAATGTATTAAGGTTCATAACATTTTGAGCATTAGGCCTAACTGCTAATGAAAAAACCAAACATAGTTTAAGTCAAAACAATACAGTTTGGTTATGGAACAGTAATAACCAAACACCCGCGTAATTGCAGTCAAACAATGCAATTATTGAATTCAGGCTCATTGACTTTGTAAAGTAAATTTTTTTTTTACCCTTGTATTGCAGTCAAACAATGCAGTTTGGTTATGGCACAATCATATCCAAACACCCCCTTTATCCAAACACCCCTTTTATCCAATGCAGTCAAAACTCTCATTTAGCATTTATAGTTTGACTTTCTAACGTCAAACTACAAATGCTTATGGCTTGAGTGTATCCATGAGTCAAACTGCAAATGCAAATACAGTCAAAATTTCCAATTTTGAAATGGGAGTTTGAAAGGAAATAAAGTCAAATCATATCTAAACACCCCCTTTATCCAATTTGAAAATTGAAGTTTTCAAATTTAGAGTTTTGACTGTAAAATTCAAATGCTCATGGATACATTCATGCAATTTAGCATTTGCAGTTTGACTTTAGAAAGTCAAACTGAAAATGCAAATATAGTTAAACTTTCCAATTTAGAAATGGTAGTTTTTAATGGAAATGCAGTCTGCAAATCATATTCAAACACCCCTTTGATACAACTTGGAAATGGGAGTTTCAATTTTGGAGTTTTGGCTGCAAAATGAAAAATGCTCATGGATACACTCATGCTATTTAGCATTTGTAGTTTGACTTTAGAAAGTTAAACTGCAAATGTTAAATGGTATGAGTCAAACTGCACGTGCAAATACCAATTTGGAAATGGTAGTTTTGAATGGAAATGTTGTCTACAAATCATATCCAAAACCCCCTTATCCAATTTGGAAATGGGATTGGACATGCCCAATCAGGATACAGCCATTTTGCTAACAAAGGTCAACTGAGAAACTAATTGGTACACCAACTATTTTGCTGATTCGACATGCCCAATCAGGATACAACTAACTATTCTAAGAACTAACAGATATCAGATACTACTATGTGACATCTCAGACAAGAACTTAGATACATCAAGAACCTCAAGATGTGCAGTATTACTTCGGTGGTGTTTGTTTTTTCAAAAATGCCTCTTAACAACATCTTAATCTAACTCATTCAGATGCGGTCAGACATCTAGATCATTAAGATTGTTTGTTTTTTTCCTGTCATTCAAAGGCGGTAAGAGGCAATCTTTGTTAAGAGCGTTTGTTTATTTCCGAATATTAAGAGGCATAAACCTCTTATTGAACTAGATGTGGAGGGGGTGTCTTAACACCTCTTAATGTCACTTTTTTTATTCTTATTTTTTTTATTTAATTTTATTTTTTCATTTTATTTTTTTATTTAGGTGTTTTCTTTTCTTTTTTTTTTCATTTCACCTACTTATTTTTTGTCTTGTTTCACCTTTATTTTTTCGTATCAAAAGTATTAAATAGAATCACTGCATATGTTCTGTTATATAAAAAATGTATTAGATGATATATGACAATTTTATTCTTTTTCAAGTTGAAGGGTTCGACTTCGGACTCATATATCTCAACTCTAACATGATCCATATAGTTAATCGTTTTAAATTTAACTATGACACGTTTATTTTGTCAAATAAACATGAAATTGCATGTTTTTTCCTAAATACTTTTTATTTTAAATTGCTTATATTATAAAATTTGGTTTCTTATATTTAATAGAATTTATTTATTGTGCGAATGGAATGGTTTTATATTTAAATTGTAAAAACTATTAGGTTAACACATCTATACATTTTTAGAAAAATAAATAGTTTTATCTGAGTCAGATTCAGATTTTTCAACTACTTATTCAGATTAAGATGGGAATCAGATTCAGACTTTTCTACCGCATATTCAAATTCAGATGTGCGAATCAGATTCAGATTCATAGTCTCTTAATAAACAAACAGCACCTTCATCTGGACAACAACAATTCACTCAACATTCACCCTAAATGCACTAGACCATAGCTCCATAATTACATTTCCAAACCACCTCTTACCCCAGAATATAAGCTAACAAAGGTCAACTGAGAAACTAATTGGTACACACAAAATATAAGATATAAGACAAACAAACAAACATAGTAACATAACCAACATTTTAACAAGTTGACTTATAAAAGTCAAATGGGGATGTTACAAAAGTTACCTGCACATGGCCACTAACTTGTTCAGGATTACAGAAATGTTAAAAAAACAAAATACATAGTTTTCTGAGAGGGATGTTAAAGAATTAAAATACATTCCTTATAAGAAATATTCTAACCAACATAGTTTATAACAAAGAAGCATTCAAAACATACCCTTCCACTGTACTTTGAAAAATTCACTTGACTTCATTTCTAAAAGTTGCAAAAACAAGAAAACACCAATCAAATCGTGCTTCAAAGTACAACTAAGAGTTCTTAAACCAAACCACAACTAAAAAATAGAAAAGTGTTGGGGGTAATATTGACTCGGACTCTCTTATGTTTTATTGATGACTAATAAACCTTCGCAACATATAAAATCACAAACGATAGCCAAAATCGAACTAGTTTCATAACTGGAACCGGCAAGCTTGTGACGCGTCGGAGCGCCAACAGCGCGCGCGTCAGTCATCTGTTTGAAAATGGCTAGAATTTTGAAAGTCGGCTTTCCCCTTACCCGAAAAATGTTGTCCATTATTTCATCAATATCTTTAACTTTGCCCCAATCAATGTATTTTGCAGATTCTTTCATTTTTGTATCTAACAAACAACAAATTAGGGCAAACAAAAATTAGAAATTAGGATAACAACACACATTCAAAAGGATGATAGATACTCACTTTAATTGAATGCAATGTGAGAAAACCGGCGTCTTCGAGAGAGGAAACAAGAATGATCGATATAGTATGTGAAGTGGTAGTTGTTGTACATAAAGGCGAGAGTTAATGAAGAGGGGGAAAGGTGTTGCAAGTATAGTTCCTGAGGTATATTGTACGTGAAGTGACAAAATTTCCCCCACGGTTAACGTCTAATTGGATGAAAAATCGGTCAAAGGACTGGTCAACCAAATTTGGACAACCACAGGGACCATTGATGTAATAAAATGCGTTTTAGAACCAAACATGCAATTTTGTGTTAACCACAAAGACCATTTGACCATTTATGTAATTAACTCTAACTTTTGTAACAAAGTACCAATTTAGGGAATGCTTGGTTCATTTGAAGGAATGGTAAAAGAAATATATTGCGAAACTATCAATGTTATCCTTAAAAATTAGACATAAAAAATAACCGTTAGAAAACTATTTTGTGTGTGAGACATGGAGAGAAAAAATAGGAATGAGAAGTTACTAAATAATTTTTTCACATACCCCTAAATTTGTTGAGGAATGTTTCATTACCCTAAACTAGGTAATGATTCATTGCATTATAGTTTACCAACCTACCTTAATCATTTTCATTATCTTTCCTTACCTTTTAAAACCTCTAACCAAGCAAATCCTTAGTTACTGTGAATTTAAAGTAGATTACGTATTGTTTCAAAAGTATATCTAATATTTAAAGTAGACTATGTATTGTTTCAGAAGTATAATTTAGGATAATTTGCATACCAAACTTTATCTACAATGGACCAATCCTTACCCTCCATCTCTATTTGATCCAACGGATGAGATTAAAAACCAACAACATTTTAAAAAACCCATTTTCATCCCTTTCTTTTCCAAATATTAATATCTTTTAAACCGTTAATCGTTAAGCAAAAATAAATATACCATCATGACGATCATTTAATTATCTTTCACGTTTTTTTAACGTTTTTTCGTCTTTGTTTTTCTTTTTTCCTCGTTGTTGAAACTTGCATGAGAAATCACATACGATTAACACTAATTTGAATATTTCTAATAAAATCACAATTGATTTTTCCAACACGTATCTCAATCACATGTGATTTTTCCCACACTTGATCTCAATCACATGTGATTTTCATAAATAAATTACTATAATCTATAAAATCATATGTGATTTTATTAGAATATTCAAATTAGTGTTTAATCACATGTGATTTCTCATGTTATTTTCAACAACGAAGAAAAAAAATTTGACGAAAGTATATCAAAGTGCATATCTATATGTTAGGATCGAATATATTTATTGTGTTGATGATTCGGGTGGTCTTGGATGATCAAAATACATGTTAGACATTTTAGAGAGAGAAAGTAGAGAGAGGGAGTTTCTTGGTAGAGACTTGATGAACAAATAAAATGTTAGATTGAATGAGAAGCTCCACCCCTTCCATGGATGGAAGGGGTATTTATAGTCTTACAAGAATACGTCCTCTTATCGGACTGTGGATCAGGCATACAGTGGGTAAAGACCCGTCCTTCCTCCACGGTGTTACACTAAACTATACTATGCTATAAACTAAATAATTAACTACTTAATAACGTAAATAACTACAAGGCTACGAGCTAACTCATGCTAGATAATATTTGGGGTGACCGACTCTTCACTATGAAATTTCCAATTCCTAACAATCTCCCCCTAAGGGAGGTCACCCCATGTTTTACATTTTGAATCCTAGCATTCTATATAATCTTCAGTCTTGAGCTCGTAGAATTGAATTCTTCAACATCTGCATCTTTGTGCTTTTGTAGCGATTCTTCAAAGTCCGATTACTTTGTACTTTCAGTGGAGGCCTTTGAATTGATCACATATTTGATGATCTTGAGCTTTCATTGAGATCATCACCACATTAAATCTCGGATCACCCTTTATTGTGTTGCCATCATGTGAAGTTGTGACTTTCGGACCGACATGCTCACACTTTTGAATCATGACATCTTTCCATCGTAGTAGCGGAAGCTTTACTAGTTCATGATATTTGCGGTGCGGAAGAATAGCATAAAAATATCGTAACCGTGTTATGTAGATATGAACCACCATGATTTCTTCAATTAAAAGTGGATGTTGTGAGCATGCGGCTTTGGATTGACTCCTCAATTCGAATTGATCACCGCAACCGTCAAATGTACCGCAAACAACAGTTAGCAATAAAACACACGAAAGTGTCTTTGATCACTTTCATTGAATTGAGGTACACGCCCACGGTTCCCGCTGATCAAGACAAGCATCGCTCGTGATCGGTAGGATTCCTAAGAATCTCCTCGATGGGTTTCGCATTGTTCTAGTTGTTCTCAAACCGAACGTCTCAAAGAAGACAACACGGAGTGAGTGAACCAATGAATTGAGATTCACCGATTGATGAAAATTGATTTGAAAACAATCGCGTATTGCTTAGAAGAAGAGTTTTTGCAATACGACGAAGGTTTTATGAGAAGATCAATTTTCAATCAAAATACTTTTGTATTTGAAAATAATACACATTCGATGTGCTAGATAAAGAAGAGATTTCGCACATCGAACGGTTTTCCAAAAGCATTTTTCAATCGAGATACTTTTTGTGTTTGAAATATGAATACACATTCGATGCGCTAGAGAAAAGAAGGTTTGCACATCGAACGGTTTTTCCAAAAATATTCGTCAATTCCATTCCTGGACCAAGGTTGATTCAAGATTGAATCTCCCCATCGTTTCTATCCAGTTGTCACAAGTTTGATCTTACGAGAAGATCTCGCATGTCACCCACCAAGAGCTTGTTTGATGTTGGCTCTAGAAGGATTTCCATCTTCATCGTGAATATTTGAATATCACTCGGATGTTCTGGCAATACCACAAGGATAATGCGTAGGACTCTTAATATATTCTTACTTTTCACATTGTGTGAAACAGCAAGTCTTCATTAACTTAGTGTCCTAATGAGATTTTGTGGATAATCTCTTGGCTCTAGACTCAATTGTGCCTTTTTGGTTCCTATGCCGGAGACTAGGGAGAGGGTCTCCTTCTTCAATATCAACAATCTCTAAGAGAAAGTCGATAGATAATGTCGGTTCCCCGTGAGAATGAAACAAGCCCTTTTAAGAGGAACTTGAGTGGTTTGGGAAGTTGTAGTGCAATACGCCACTGGGTCCAAGACGTCTTGTCTTCAATACCGATGTTACCTTAGTAAACACCGATAGCATATGTATTGAACCCGATTCGCCCTAAGGTTGAATTATTGGAGGCTATTTCTTTTCACCCTTTTCACATTCAATTCTTTTTCATTCTTCAACCTCTTGATCCTTACCGAGATTTCATAACTAGAACCTTGTTGGGTTTATTCCAGTTCTAGCTCTATCTCATCCGCACTCTTACCATATCTCACTTTTCTTTTTTTTCAATATTCCTAAGGACTCTACACTATCTAGTGGATTGTCACAGGAAGATCCCTCCGCTCAAGCGGATCATGGGAACGAATACCTAACCTAACCATCCTTATAACACCATGCATAAAGTAAATTGGTCGGTCTTTTGGTATTGTTCTTTCCTTCATGAAACCAATTGAAAAATCATTTGGAAAAATCAATCAAGGTACATGTGATATAAAATCAAAGCATTTTGTACCTTAATTGTTTTGATCATTTAGAAAATGCTCCCCCTCAACATGTGCATATGATTTTATAAATTGTTAGGCACATGGAGGCAAGAGTTCTTTTGAAATAAATTCTTGATCACAATTTCTATGGAAAAAGCCATTTGATTTTCTTTGGTAAATTCTCCCCCTCAATATGTGCATAGGATATTTGAAATCATTTTATCACATAGAGGAAAGAGTTCTTTTGAAGCACATCCACGATTACAAAAGCCATTTAAGAAACCATTTGCTCCCCCTCAATATGTTCATCGATAACCGAAAGAGTTTAGCACATATTAGAGAGAACTTGCACTTTGAATCAAATCGATCATCATATATCAAATTTCATATTAAATCACAAATTCTACCCCGATCAAAAATATCAAACCCATTGAGATTTTGGATCCCAAGTGATTTAATAAGGTTTAGAAAAACATGGGAGAAAATGTGCCTGATTTAAAAACTCATCTTGTTTTTGGATAAATCCTCCTCCTCAACATGTGCATTGTATATTTGAAGTCATTTGGCACATGGAGGCAGGAGTGCCTTTAAAGGACTAAAACCAATTCCATTTAAACAGATTTGAGATTTAAATCACGATCTCTCCCCCGATCAAAAATTTTAAACCATTTGAGATTTGTGATCCCAAAAGATTTAAATCATTTAGAGAATTTTGGGGAAAGACGTGGCAAGATTTGATTTTGAAAAATGACAGATAAGGACCATTATAAGACATTAAAGATTGTTAGTGTCGGGTATGATTGTTTTTAAGAGATCTTTAGTAAAATAAAACAATTTCACAATCAAACAAGAATGTAAAAAATTTCATTTTTAAGATCTTTGAGTTTTAAAGAAAATCATACCATGACATAACATTAAATCTTTAGATCACCACTTTATGTTATCTGACCGGACTTTTATAAAGAAATATCGTTTAAAAATATTTTGTTTTAAATCACTCTCCCTCAATCGATGACTTTAGTCGATGATTGAGTGACTTAGGTTTCGATAAAATAAAGTCCGGTGATTTTCAAAATTAAGTCCAATTTATTTTCAAAACCAATATTTTTCCATTTTTCAAAACAATATTATTTAAAAGATTGTTTAAAAAATGTTATCATCCACTACTTGTCATGTACAAAGATACGTTAGGTGGTTGAGAAGCTTCGTTGTTGCTTTAGGGCTTGGAAGAAAAACCGTCACGATGCGATGAGACTTTTACGTTGCATTTTAATGCCAATGCGAGGTCCAATTAAGCTCCGTTTCTTCAATCACTAAGAAAAACCATCTCACGATGCGGTGAGACCTCTTCGTTGCATTTCATGCCAACTCTCCATTGAAGTCTAATTAAGCTCCGTTTCTTCATTTGTCAACCCAAGATCTAGTTACCCTTTCCTTTCGGCATCCAATCATCTTCAATTGTGGGATCCGGATCGGGAATTCTTATATACCAATATACCGCATACGTTAGTGAACACACATAGATATATGGTGGTCGACATCACCCGAACAACAATCGACTAATTCAAGTCAATTCAACATATCAATCAGTTCATATAAGGTATGGGAATAATGTGTTCATCAAACTAAAATCATCTAAACCTAACAATCACATCCTAGAAACCTAGTCCTTCAACATAGGCAATTATATATTATAATTAAGCACGTAGGATAATTAAGAAAGTCCATTAGATGATGTAAATTTGAAAACATTCTCCCCCCAATCAATGACTTATTTTTCTGAAAAGGTTAAAAGTTATGAAGTCATTGATTGAGTTTTCAATTTTTGAAAACTCAAAGGCGATTGATTTTCAAGCAACTCATTTCCACCATTTTTAAAACAACAAATATTTTCTCAAGAATTTATAGAAGGAAAAACATTTGTGTAGGAACAACGATCCTTCGACATACTTTCCTTAAATTGTTTTAGGATAAGTGCACGAAATATTTGAAAATTGGTTTAGCGTAGCACTTTCCTTTCTTGAAGAACGGGTTGCTATCGTAAATAATAGCAAACCATGGTTTAACACGGTTCTGATCGAAATAATCAGAAGCCATTTTTGAAGCTGGTTCTGATCAAATAACTGTAAGCCATAGTTTGTGACATGTTTTGAAAAGAAATATTCTGACTCTCGCTCGAACTTCATCTATGGTCCCGTGCCATTATTGAATGACATTTCTAAGACCGCAGATGTTATCGATACCAGAAGACATGTCTTTGAAAAAACAATATTTTTGGTATTTTCTGATTTTTCAAATTTTTATGGGTTTTTGAAATTTTCTATAATTTTTCTATTTTGTTTTGCAGGTTTTATATTATTGTATTTGGTTTTTTAATAAATATATACAAAGATAGAGAAGATGATATAGTTAAAGAAGATGATGATACGAGTACCGAGATAAGGATATCAAGCAGCACGTCGTAGAAGATAGAAGTCATCATCTCTTAAACATTCACCACCAAAGCTTCCGAGGCTCCTGAATGAGAGAAATTGAACCATCTGAAAGTGAGACTCTGGCAGCTTCCGCCCAAACCGAAAATCCATGTGATGAGCAGGTTCGAAGCTCTATTTCAAGAACGATAAACTAGATTCTTTGTTCGGGGTTATATCATCAACAAGAACAACAACGTATCATCCCACTCTTTAAATTTCTTCTCATATTTCATTACCACTGAAGTCTGAAGCGATCCATTCCAAAAGGAGTCAAGAGAACACTTTCCCCAAGTAGATGAATTGATGCGGTCGGTCTCTTAGACTAGAGCTCACGAACCCGAATACACATACCAAGACAAAGAAACTTATACCATCAAGTAGCAGTTAAGTCCAATAGCCAAAGAGTAACCCGATGTATACTTTTCTCCCCCAAGAAAGTGTATGAAGCTCAAGAACCCGAAATACCGAATGCCAAAGAGAGAATAACCGATAACATTGAAGAAGCAGGCCGAATCATCGAATATCTCTGCGGGTGACAATCTCGTGGATGTCAACACCGAATAAGTGATTATATCTCGAATCACTAATTAAGCCCTCAAGTAAAGCAATTTGAGCATCCCCAATATACACAATCTCTCCCCGATGATTGCGATAACATCAAAATCATCACACACTTGTGTACCTCTTTCATCTTTAGAAACTAACTCTTCCATCTCTTCCCCACATAGTTGGAATAAGAACACTAAACGCCATGAGTCAAACCTTGAGTTTCTCTGCGGTAATGACATTTGTTTTCGGGATATCTTCAATCACTTCAAGTATTAAGCTCATCAAGTTTACTCGCCATGAGTCAAACCTTGAGTTTCTCTCTGATAATAACATTTGTCTTCCGAGATATCTTCAATTACTTAGAAGTATTAAGTTCATCAAGTTTACTCGCGTTTAGATATGTGTCTCCATCCCCCTCTTTGGTTTTGACATTTCGTAATCAAAGAACATCTTATCGACCCAAATACTAGAAATCGTTTGAGAAGAACATCATAAGCTCGGATGAATGTGGAATCAACTTCTTGCAGAATGTGAGCAATTCTAATTGGGATTAAATCGACATTTCACCTCCCCAATTAGTTCTCTCCCTAAACCGACAACTGCTTAACAAATGCCCAGATTAAGAAGAAGTCTTTAGATCGTTAAATGCAACTTGTCTTTAGTCTTCTAACATGTAGCAGAATATATAGAACAGACTGTAGACTCGACCTTCTTCAAGATTGTCCTAGTTGGGGAATAGATAGTTAACATCTTCAACTCACCAAAATGCATTCCCGTTAACTTTGAAATAGCAAATCCCCTTAACTAAAATCCCTCCCAATCAAACAAGAACAGAAAGATGTTCATCAAGAAAATCCGCCTCGCAACTGGAAGCACTTTGTCATTAATCATATCCGCCCGTGTGAAGATGTCAACCAACGACTCTTAAGAAGAAACTCCATGTGAAGATGACCCGATAAGAAGAAGCTTGGTTCTTACATGAGTTTGGAGCCGTTTGACCATTAATTCTCAAATATCAATCAACCATGCAGTAAATTCACACTTCTTCTCCTCCTCAAGAATTGCATACGGAGTTGCCATTCTTGATTAAATAAGTGAAAATCATCCGAATGTTCTATTCACACTTCTCTCCCGCAAAATAAGCACATGATGTCGCCATCTTCATTATAATCGAGCAAGTGGAATGAGAAAACAATCAGTGGTAACCCGGTTCACTTGATGACTGAAGCGCATGGAAAAAGTATGAAGCATGTGGATGAGAATGGTCATAAATGAGAAGATTTCTCTTCTTTCGAAGATAAAGCGCACTGAAACGTACACTTTTCTTTTCTTTAGAGAACGAGGCTTGAACTGAAGTGTTCAAACGTCATAATCTCTCTCTTTTCATCATCTCTTGGCAAAACATGTAATCATCCCCATTATCATTCAGTAGGCTCTTTGTAGTGACAGTTGATGGAGAAAACCCAATATGATGAATTTGACCTTGAAGTAAACTAACCCGAACTCGTGACTTAAGCTTGCACATATGTAACAAAGAGCGGTGCCGAGACTTCATCCTCCATTGAATCTCTAAGTACTCTATACTCTTCATCCAACCAACCAACAAGTATAAGACGTACATCACCTCTTGAAAATCCACAATTGAATGTGACACTGAGCACTACAACGTAACTCCTTAAAGTGATAGTTATTTTGAGGTGGTTAGAGCCCAATTCCCCCAAGTGGTAAAAGAAAAGGAAAAGTCACCCAACAATAACTAGATTTCCAAGTCTTCGTATTTGATAATAAGCTTGAACAAGGATCTAGAAGAATCTTCATCCATCCATCCCCGATACCTTCAGATACTAAGTACAGTCGCCCTTGATATTTCACTTCAACCTCAAATAGATAATACTGAATTAACCCCGTTGTCACATCTTCTGGTTAAAAGCTCAACTCTAGCCTCCTTTGACATTTTAAGTGAACTCTGATAATGGTTTCATCCCGACCATGGTAAGTAGCACATAACCCCTTAAAACCATATAATAACCAAACTTCCATGACGAATATCCAAACACACATCCAATTCATGAAGTACACCCTTTTATCCCTTCTTTGAAGTAGAAACCGTAGCACCAGCATCAGATAAGATCCCGAGATACACTTTCTTTTCTCCAGGATGGTTCCATCATCACGGGATTTTACAATTCTATAGTTTAAACCGAGAAATAGTTTCTTTCGCGGGATTTTACAAAACCAAGAATAAACCGTAAGATCGATCCGGAAATGCACTTTACTTTTTCCAGGATGTTTCCATTGTTACCGGGATTTTACAAGTCTATGATTTAAACCGAGAAATAGTTTCTTTCGGGATTTTACAAAATCAAGACAAAACCGTAAAAATGTCGACAGATGTATTATAACAATTTTGGTTTCGGTGAATATCTGTTTTAGGGGAACATGCAGCGGTTCATCAATGGTCCATTATCCAACATCATCAACTATCCAATAAATAATTTGGTAAACACATCATCCACATATTCTGACGGCTGTTGATGTGACCACTTGGTGAAGTAAACCCGATATACCAAACTTGATCATGAAATAGAATTCCTCATATTTGTTACTTAAACTTTTACTAATCCTCGTGAAAAAGAAATGGTGTACCCAATGTACAAAACCTCTTGACATATTCTCAACTGCGTGAGACACCGAAGTGATAGCTACGTTGTGGGTTAAGCTAGAAAGAATCACACCCGTAACTAAATAGCCAAGTCTTTATCACCCTCTATAAACGCCCAAACAAGTCATCTTCGCGGAAGGGTAGAAAGAAAGAAGATGAAATAAGTACACACGCCCGAAAAACCTCATTTCAAATCCAAGTAAGAAATATCATGTAAACAACCTCGTAGTCAATATTTTCAATAAACACTTCAAGCCGCGACATAATAATTTCCTCGAAAATGCATAAACCAAAGTATCAAACCTCATAGCACATCAAATCTCATCATCACTCCAAATCATATCGAAAAATCTCATCAACCAATCTCATCATTAAATTACATAAATCCGATCTCAAATTGAGAAGCCCAACAGACCGTCATACAAATTCAAGCTTCATGGCCCAATGTTCAAGCGAACTTGTATATCAATCACTAATATTCTCGTTCTGGTAAATTTCATTTCTCAAACATTAAGCTCAAGCCGTGAATATGTGTCCACCATGAAATAAATCATACCAAAATTACCACTCTTGAATAAAATAAAATTTTTATTTAAATATTTCAACATATTAGGATAACAATTTCATCCTTATCAAATGAGTAAATTGATGCAATCCATTATACTCAAATTAAATTAGATAAGCAGTCCATGAGATCCAATCAAGTTCAGCCCATAACCTAATCTAATTCACCAGGCCCACTCCATGAATCCAAACTAAAACTTCTAACCGGGTATACAAAAACCAAGTCACACATTCCTTAACCTAAAAATACTCACATCAAACCATAATATCTCTCACAAATAATCCGCCCCCTACTTCTTATCATAAATCATCACGCTTCTCAAATATCACTCACATATTATACCCTAAAAATTCTCTCACCAAACACAAGCAGTTATATCCACTGCCCCCAAATCACTGATTCACTCCAAACCGTAATAAAAAATCCGCCTCCATCACATCATTAATCAATTATCTCACAACTCACAATCTTGACGCGGGTGTTATTACAAGGACTTCTCCAAATCTGCAGATACAAGAAACTCATGTAATATATAATTGATTCAGAAAGTTTGTAAGGCATCCAAGTAGTAGAAGCCAACTAATTTGTTAAGTTGTTTAATGTTTATTATTTAACGGGTGGACTTGCGATATTTTCTATGAAATGAAAGGCTCTTTAAGGGCTTTCTTATTCGCTATGGGTAAACTTAACGACATGCCAGCATATAAATAGTGATAACATTTAAAGTGAGCGGAATTGGTCAATGGTAAATTTCCATGCTATCCCACACAAAAGAAAATTTAGGCAATGCTTTCGCATATTGCCGGGGTACAAAATACAACGTTTAGGGCTCTTTTTTTCAAGGCTTTTCAGAATTGATTGCTTATTGTACGAAAGTATCAACAACAACAAGTAAACAGAATAACTTTTATTCAAACCTAAGCCTCAATGGTCGGCTTAGATTATATTAACAATAGTATCCAAAATGTTACAAGATTAGATTAATGTCAATGAGACAATAATCATACAAATACAAACAAGAGACTAGATCAGTGAAATGATCAAAGAGAAGAGAAGAGTGTGTGAGAAATGACTGCACACACAAGTGTTTCTAACCCTAGATTAAGGGACTTATTAAATAGGAGATTAAGTTACACCAAGACCCCTCTAACGGCTATAAATGACTCATCGAGAAATGAGAATAGTATAAATGACTCATCCAGAAATGACGAGCATCTTGGAACTTTAAACCTTTTATTCTTTGTCCATGATTAACCCTGTAATAACCTCAGATGAACATAACTTCAAAGCCATTAGCAATTGATAGAATGATATGTTTGCCACAGATTAATACCCCAAAATTTAACATTCCCCTTAATCGATGGGCAAACATATCAAACAAAATCAATTTTTCACACAAGAATTTATCTTTGATAAACATGGAGGTTTTTGTAAGTATGTCTCAGTTTGGTTTGAAGAGCCAATCTTTTGGCACATATAAAACCTCTTTCAATTTTTTCCCGATGAAGTGGACATCAATTTCAAAGTGTTTTGATCTTTCATGGAAAGCAGATTGATGACAAGTTGTAAAGCGATTTGTTATCACAAAAAGATTAACGGAAGATTGATATCAACTTTTAGATCCTTTAGGATTTTTGAATCAAATGATTTCACAGCAGTGATGAGACATAGATCTATACTGCTCGTGGAAGATTTTGAAAGAGTGTTTTGTTTTTACTTTTCCATGAGATCAAACAATCATTAAAGAAAACACAATAACACGTGTGATTTTACGGTTTCTTGCATTTGGCCCAATCTGCATCACTATATCCTTCAAGATGATTTTCGAGTTGCTAAAATTGTACCTTAGACCTTTTCCTAGAGCTCCTTTTAGATATCTCGAACATTGAGGCACATTCTAGATGAGATTTTAATGGAGAATGCATATATTGTGCCGACAATGAACCGAGTATGAGATGTCGGGTCTTGTATGGGTGAGATAGATAAGTTTCCCAAGTAACCCGATAACCGATGATGTTGACAAGTAGGGATCATCAGCGGTGGGAATGTATGGAAGGACGAGTTGGGTTCCATAGGAGTAGACACGAGTTTGCACCCAAGAAGACCAAATTCTTTGAGGAGTTCAAGGCAGATTTTCTTTAGGAGAGACAAATGTCATTCCCAGTTTTTAAAACCTCAATACCAAGAAATTATTTTAAGTTTCCCAAGTCTTTGATATGAAATTTTGATTTTAGAAACTCTTTGAATAGGTTTATCTCATCAATACAGTTTCCAGTGAGGACTATATCATCCACATAAACAAGCAGAGCAATAAACTTGTTATTCTCTGCTTTGGTAAATAAAGAATGATCATTGATAGATTGAACAAAATTATTTTCCTTTAAAACACTGACAAGTTTTTCATTCCATTTCCTGGGAGCTTGTTTTAGGCCATATAGGGACTTGACAAGTTTGCAAACTTTATTTTATTGTTCTCATTCAGAACCCTTAGGGATGGTCATATAGATATCTTCATCAAGATCTCCATACAAGAAAGCATTGTTAACATCAAGTTGGAAAAGAGACCATTTGTTTTTCTGACTAAAGCAATAAGGCATCTAACGGTAGACATTTTCACTACAGAGAAAAGGTTTCATCATAGTCTATTCCTTCCTTTGATTATAACCTTTAACAACTAATCTAGCCTTGTATCTATCAACTTCACCATTGGCTTTATATTTGATTTTAAAGATCCATTTGTAACCAATGGGAGTTCTATTAGGTGGGAGATCAGTTATATCCCAAGCATGATTTTCATTTAAGGCCTCAATTTCAGAGTTCATAGCATCAACCCAATTACTATCAAGGATAGCTTCTTCATAGCAGGTAGGTTCAATACTTTTATTAAGACTAGAAGCAAAGCAGTAATTATCTTTGTTTAAATTAGAATAATTAACAACCTTTTCAACACCATATTTGACTTTCCCTTCTACAATAAAGTCATTAAGATTACTGGGCAACTTAGAAACTCTGGTTGACCTTCTAACAGTAGTGGCTGGCAAGCCTCTTTCTTGTTCAAATTGAATCGGGTGATGTATCGCCAGAAGAAGATGCATCGGCAGGATGTGATTCATGTGATATGGTGCCCTCGTGGTGTGTATTATCATCTAAAGATGTTGCAACCGGTCCATCAATCCTAGTAGGATGACTTACCACATTGCCATCATCATAGGATGTCACTCTCCTTCATCATTGGGACTTATTTGTGAGTCAAAGAAATTTTGTGATTTAAATCTTTAGGCACATAAGTTTCAACAAAAGGTTTTGACACGAATTTTTCATTTGAAGGAAAACAGTTTCATAAATTTGACATCTCGGAATAAAAATATTTTTGTTTCTAAGCTCAAGAGTTTGTAACCTTTTTCTCATTTGAATAGCCAATAAAGACACATTTTCGGACCGCTACCAAATTTATTAGAGATGTTGAGAATGGTGGCATAGCATAAGTAGCCAAAGACTCTAAGGAGAGAGTGAAAGGTCATGCCCATACACAAGGAAGAAGGGAGACTTGCGGACAACACGAGAAGAGGTAACCTGTTTATGACATAAGCGATGGTTAGAACACATTCGGGCCAAAGATATAGAGGTAATTCCCACGAAACATAAGGAATCTAGCCACATTAAGGAGATGCCTATGTTTCCATTCTGCAATACCATTTTGTTGAGGTGTGTAAACACAAGAGGTTTGATGTAGAATTCCCTTTTATGGAAGAAGTGTTGAAGTTTGTTATTGACAAATTCGTCCGTTATCACTTCGAATATCTTAACATTGTGTTCAAATTGGTTTGATAGCATATGAGTAAAGTTAATAATGGAAACATAAACATCATCCTTTCCTTAAGCATATAAACCCAGATCGCCTAGAATAGTCATCAACAATTGTCAAAAATATTTGTAACCATCTCTGCTAGTGACTTTATATGGTCCCCATACATCTAGATGAACAAGTTGACCAATTTTAGTTGATTTATGTTCACTTAAAGGAAATGGTTCCACTGGTTTGTTTAGCTTTATTGAAAGTATCACAAAGATGGTCGATTCGGATGTTCCATCAAGATTAAGTGAGGTCTTAAGTACATGTAGGACTTGGTCGGAGGATGACCAAGTCTTTGATGCTGAGATTTCTAGAAACATGACAAAGCAAATGCGGTTATTATAAGTAATCTTACATGTGGAATCAATATCAAACATATATAACCCATTGCATTGTTTACCAATCCCCACAATCCTTTTTGATGTAAATCTGTATATAGCGATTAGATTCATTAAAGCCAACAAACATTTTATTGTCTCTAGCAATCTTATGAGCAGACAATGAGACTAACATTGTACTCGTGAACAACGAACATCAAAAGAGTTAGGTCATTATTTCCCTTTAAATCACCAATTTTAGTAATTAAGGCACGAGTACCATTGGGATGACCAACGGTTAGACCAAGATTTGAAATGTCAACAACATTAATTAAAATTTTGCGAAACTTGGTCATGTCTTTGATTTGCACAAGAGTCAACAATCCAACCAAGACTTATGTTTCCGGATAAGGTTTTAGTGTTGTTGTTAAAGAATTTATCAAAGTTGATGTTAAACTTGACACGCCATTAAAGAAGGTGCACGAAAAATTTTTACCTTACGTTGGCATTAGCGAAGACACATTGTTGTCATTAAGCGAGACTCATAAGTGCGAGAGCATTCATTAGACAAGGAGACGGAGAGTTGCTAGCTCCATTATTAGTGGAAAGATTAGTGTCGTGAAACATTGTTCTTCTTTGAAGGATTTGGAATTAAAATTCCTTTTAACATATCCAGCAGGATAACCAACCAAATCATAACATCTATCAACAGTGTGACGTGTTTTGCGGTTAGTACATTTGAGATTCATGTTTGGTCCTCTGTTGTTTGAGTCATTACCGACATTAAAACCGAATTTTTAAAATTGTTCTTTATTAAATCCTTTTTGTTATCAAAAATTTTTCACCATCGAAGTTTTGTAGCAAAGGTCGTAGCATTGGGTTTTAAGAGCTATTCCCGGATGAAACATTTCGTGAGATTCTTCTCCGAGACAACATAAGCGTTTGACATTAGGTAAAGGATCTCGGTTAAAATATTGCTTCGATGGGAACATAGGAGTCATCAAGACCCATAAGAAATTGCATTAACTTGATTAGTCGATTGTGTTTTTCAAAATGTTTTGCAGCCTCACAAGTGCAAGGAGGCAAGCTAATCATACAATCAAATTGTTTCCATAAAGAGTTAAGGTTGTTATAATAATCAAGAGAGGACCCATTTTGACTAAGAGAGTTTATATTTTATGCAGATTAAAGATAGTGAACCATCAACCTTATCATAGGTATCTTTAAGATCATTCCACATTTCATAAGCGGTTTAGCATATATAGCACCAAAGAAATAGTTCGAGTATGAGAGAGTTAAGAATCCAAGTAACCACAACGAGTTACAAGTATCCCATTGATTAGCAAGACTAGGGTTGAATCATCTCTTATGCAAGTACCATCAATAAACCCTAACTTATTATGGTTCCTTAAGGCAAAGGTCATGGCCATGTTCCATATTTTGTAATTTTCAGTTCCAGTGAGTTTGATAGTAATAATGGGTGTACCATTTGTGTTATTGGGGTGTAAATACAAGGCATCCCCAAAGGATAAGCTTTTCTCAGTGGAAGAACCACCTCCACCAATGTTATCATCACCAATAGCCATAATACAAACAATAAGACAGACAGATAAGATAAGATAGACAAAGACACGCAGAAATAAAAACAAGAGCGAGATAGAGCAGATAAAGAAATAAATAAGACTTTGTAATTAAGAAACAACAAGCACCAAGCACGTGAACTGGGTAAACAGGCGGTATTCATACCACTCGAGGTGGCGATCAAGATGTTAGTTTACCCGTTTGCACACACAAAGACTTAAGTACTATTTGTTTGAAGAAGAGATTAGACTTAGACTTACGAGCAATATGCATCGGAAAGAACAAATCACAATAAGAAATAACGTTGATTATGCCAATAGCAATAACCACAAACCACCAAGTTGTTCTTGAAGAGATATCCCAAGTTTCCAAGTAAACCCTTGGATGTAGAATCAATAATGATTATGAGCACTGTAGCTCGATACCATGTACGAAAGTATCAACAACAACAAGTATACATAAGAACTTTTATTCAAACCTAAGCCTCAATGGTCGGCTTAGATTATATTAACAATAGTATCCAAAATGTTACAAGATTAGATTAATGTCAATGAGACAATAATCATACAAATATAAACAGGAGACTAGATCAGTGAAATGATCAAAGAGAAGAGAGAGTGTGAGAAATGACGCTTACACAAGTGTTTCTAACTCTAGATTAAGGGACTTATTAAATAGGAGATTAAGTTACACCAAGACCCTCTAACGGCTATAAATGACTCATCGGTGAGAAATGAGAATAGCTTCAAAGAAACGAGCATCTTGGAACTTTAAACCTTTTATTCTTTGTCCATGATTAACCCTCATAATAACCACATCTTGAACATAACTTCAAAGCCATTAGCAATTGATAGAATGATATGTTTGCCATAGATTAATACCCCAAAATTTAACATGTATGGAATAAAGCTATAATAATCAAGCATTTAATATATTTTTTTTTGGGTAAAAGGTTTCTACACCTTGTAAATATAAAGCATTCGATATTGCGTTGTAATAAAGTGTCTTTCTTAAGTATTACCCATATGGAGTCAGACAATGGAGTTCAAAGGCAGGATAATATTGCAGTGCAAATGTCTTTCTTTACTATTACCCATTTTGACCCATTTATGGAATAAAATGGAGTCACACCATGGGATATTGCAGTTAAAAGGCATGTGTTTGGGAAGTTAAACACGAGAATTTAGACAGTTGGGAATGAAGGAACTTGTTGGAGGTGAGTGAAGTCTCATATTGTTCATAAATTAGGAGCGGGTAATCCAATTTAATGTGGCTTGTATGCAGCTATAATCAGGATGGAAGATGAAAGTGGCCTGGCATACAATATATCCTCAAGTTACAAGCATTTCAGAGCCAATACTAATCCTTTGTGAAAAGATGTAGTGGTATGGAAAAACTCAAAAAGGTAAAGGAGTCCTGTTTGTTGATAAAGATTTATGGAAACATATTAGAACTGAGACTCCAAAAGTGCAGTGGTTTTCCTCGGTATGGTACTCTCAGTGTCATCCAAGACATACTAATCTCCTATGAATGGGGATAAGTGGACTAATGGTATGCCCAAACTGTGAAGCACATTCCCATTTTTTTTTTCAATTGCCTATTTGCACAGAATATACCGGTCATGTTTCAAATAGTGACTGGTCTGAATGGGTTGGCTAATGATTGGCAATAAATTATCCTTCATCCTGTGAAAACGGCATATGGAGCAACCTTAGAAGACTTGTACTTGCTGCTGTCTACTTCGTATGGCAGGAAAGAGATTACAAAATTTCAGAGATGAAAAAAAGCTACTGAGTTTTTAAGTGAAGCCAACTGAGGCGGCCCTCCGTGCAACAAAGGTGTGGAATGTGGGAATGAATATTCAGAAGAAGTTTGGTAGATGAAACAATGATCAATAGAGGGGTCTTATTTGAAGCCCATGAGAATCTTTATGATTACAGTGTAGTGATGGTTTGAATCGTGAATATGGATGTGTAGAATGGATTTCTAATTGTATAGAATTCAGTATTAGTCTAATCCTATATGGGTTACCGTGGGAGTTATCCTTGTCTCTCACTTAAAGGTAACCGATTTGATGGTGTGGTAATCTTTAGTGACCGATTTGATGGTCAAATCCCAACCGAGTTCGTTGGGTTACCCAAATTAAAAAAGTCCTTGACCTTTCTATTTTTTTGGGTAAAGGGCCTATCCTTGACCTTTCTTGTAACAGGCTCAGCGGAAAAAAATTGCGTCACTTAGTTTTTCCGTAACCCACCTCCTCTGAGTAATGCTGGAAATCCAGTTCTTTATGTTTCCAGTGAAGTCAATACTGAAAAAAATGCCAGGTCAGTGGCAATTGGCAAAACTGACCATGTCGACCCTACTCAACATTGGTGCAGTACTGGTCCTTCTACTCTTTTAGAAATTTACATGTTGGTTGAGACCCATTTGGCATACATAAAACCTGACCATGCCTTAGGGGGTTGTAACTGAAAGGCATCCAATTGACTCAACTTTACCAGGGGTGCAACCTTGGTCCAATGGGTGTGAGACCACTTGCATAATAAGAGGGACATTCTTGATCTTAAGCTACAAGGGACCCCAGATGCACAAAATGCTGCAGATACTAGCTGCACCATTTCTATGCATCAGCACACATCCTGGCGACCCTAGATGCGCAAAATACATTGCTCCACCACGAGGACTCGATGAGGCCACCCTGAGCTCAAAGTGGGTTCATTGGCTCATCATCCATCACCTGGTCCTGCTAAAAACATGGCCTTACAAGGTTGTCTAACTCCTGTTAGTTTAATGGACATAAAATAATAGATGTGTGTTAGGATCGAACTCGAGACCACGGGATTGCACACTTTACGTATGAGAATTAAAGTTTCAATAATTAAATATAAAAGGTTGTATTTAGTTATTAATTACACAAAACGCATAACGAACGTAAACTAATTAAACGTAATGTACTAACGGTCGTTAAATGTTAAAGAAAAGGACTAAAGAGAAAATTAGAAGTCAAGAAGGTTCCGAAATACCTATTAAGGTACGTGGTCGGTTAGGATGGGGATTAGGGTTTACTAATCCTAATCAAACTTGGACTCTAAGTTTTACATAGTATAAATACAAGGTCATGGGCTATTGTTTATTATCTCTTGTACACATAACCTAAACCTAAACCTTGTGTTCTTATTCTTTTAGTCCTAAACGATCGACCAAACCCTTTTGTTGGGTCGTTTGGTTTGTTTTTTATAAACAAACGTTTTGTGTTAATCAAACTAGCATTAACTTTAATTCGGTAATAGTACGTGTGCATAAGAACGTGGTGTAAACACACTATTGTTTATATCTTGGATTGAATTGCAAAAACGGTAAGGGTTTATATAGTCTTACAACAACGAATGTATGAAAGCTCCAACCCTTCCCCATGGTGGGAAAGGGTTTATATAGTCTTACAATAAACGCCCCTACGGGCTGTAGAGCGGGCTGACAGTGGGTAAAGACCCGACCCGACTCCATGGTGATACTTTAACAAACTATTCTACGTTTAAGACTACGAACTAACTTGTGCTAAATAATAGTCGGGGTGACCAAGTCTTTCATATGGATTTTCTAAATCCTAACAACACTAATTTGATTGTTGAACCATGGTTGTGCTTACCATTTACCCTTCATAGTATCAAAAGTGAAAGCCAACTTTTGTTTTTAGAAAGTTCAGTAGTAACATTGTTGACGCTAAACAGGTGGTGGAGGTGAAACAGATGGACTCTTCAACCGCATCTGTCTTCTATCATTTTTGTAAACTTAGATCAGAAGTGAACGCGACCTTTGTTTGGTACTAAGTTTGGTGGTACATTAGGGAAAGATTCTTCGAATAGTGTTGCTGCAAGGCTGTTTGGTATTAAGTTTAGTGCTGCAGTAGCATTATACAATGATCCAGAACCATTGTTTGTAGTCCTACCTTATACGACCAAATTAATTAAGTACAGGATCATTCTGACCATTCATTAATTTAAGAGTTAATTACATGAATTGTTTGCATGTTTATGTCAAAATTCCACTCATGGTCTAGAAAGCTAATTTGAAACGCTTCTTGTAATTGAAGATGTGCACACTAGCAGGTCCACATAAGGTTAAAGCTAATGAAAAAAAGTAAATAATTGAACATGTTGAATAAAGGAGAAGAAGAAAACAAACTTATAGATTCTTACCTTACAAAAACAAATAGGATTTTATAGCTCTATGTTAGCACAATATATAATCAAAATATTATAATTAATTTTTAAATGAAATTTTTGACACTTTTATTTATGAGTAGGTCAATCATTTCATCATTTGAAGTTGCTAAAATGACTAACAATTTAAAAAGAGAATAAGAAGATAACATAAAACAAACACATTAACATCAACAACATTTCTCACTATACTGACTATTTTAAAGTAAAATGTAAAGTTAAAGCTAATAAAATTTAAATGGTAATACATGTAAAATAAAGAAGGAAAAAGAAAACAAACATGTATATTCTTACCTTGCAAAAAAAGAAAAAAATAAAAAATAAAAAAAAAAAAACAGTTAAGTATTTTAGCTTTATTATAAAGCCTACATTATCAAGTTTAATTTGACATATTGTTTATGAAAAAGTCAGTTAGAAATAGAATAATTGAAATGGCTACAGTGAATACAATTTACAAAAATATATCTTAAAAAAGACTTTTAAACGTGTTAAAACTCTCAAAAAGACATGAGTGAGGCAAATTATCTATAAATGGGTTATTTTGACACTATAGTTTTAGAAGTATTTGATTCGCATCTCAGTTCTTATGCATATGTACTAGGTAGTGTCACAAATTTTCATTGACATGTAGTCATATACTAGTATTAGACTAATATTCGCGTAAAGCAATGACGTATATTAGAAAATGACCGTAGTTGCGAATTTGTGATTCTGATGTGGCCTTTTAAGGGTTCAATTTGTAGTTATTGCGAAAAAAATATTTTGTGGGCTAGAAACGAAAATGATAAAAGTTTGATAATTAAAAAATATATAAACTATTACTACCACTGTCCCACATTAAGCGTCCACTATGACTTTTTAAAGTTTTTTTCTTCACTTTGACCTTAAATATATGTGTTTGTGTTATATAATACTTAATGAAAATTATACAAATGAATATACATTTAAAAACTTAATCCATTCATATATCGTGCATCAATTATTATATAACACGAACAAAAATATTCAAAGTTAAAGTTGAAGGGAAAAAAAACTTAATAAAGTCATAGTGGACACTTAATGTGGGACGGGGGAGCAATTTAATAGTGGATTTGTTACCATTTTTAATCAAATGTATACTAGCAAGAAATGTGATCAAATAAAAAGGATACAAATAATAATAAAAAAGTCTAAAAAGCGATCTTAGCCATCCATTAACCTCATCAGATCTATCAACTTTTTCCAGATTAATTACAGCACCTATCACCCATCTATACAATCTTACCCAACTTCACCTTCACTCCCATTTTCACAGACATAACACCACCATCCATACACCAAATCTCACACATAACCTAGCCTTAACCCTAACTTCACTCACTGGAACCCCAACACCACCTCTCCTCCGCCGCTTAACCTACATTAAATTTAAAAAAAAAAACACGTTGATACTTTAGAGTTAGAAATGTAAAAAAAAAAAAAAAAAAGGAGAAAAAGAGAAAGGAAGTACCGGGTCCCATTGTTTTAAGTTTCCACTACGCTTGGGAAATGTAGCAAAGTTGCCAAAAGCAAATAGGGTTCTTTTGTATATCGACTATATGTTTAGCAAAAAAAAGTGCTTGATATAGATATAGTTCTTTTTTACACATTTTCATCTTTGTGTCTGTTTTTAGATTTTTATGATCTAGGTGATTGTGTTCATTTTGTTAGTTAAGCATTTTTTTGTAATTAATTGAAACACGTGCATGATTTTTAGGTTGTTAGGACTGAGGAGATTGCGTTTATCTCGTTAGTTGTTAAATATTAATATATTAGTTGAAACATATAGACTAGTTGATAAATAAATCATGTTGTTAATCAATTTAAAAAAAAAAAAAAAAAAAAAAAAAAATCACGTTTTTATCGGTGTTCTAAAACAAATTACATTATTCATTAGTTTTCAAAACAAAAATCACGTTGCTTATAGTTCATCATTTTTAAAAAAAATCACGTTCTCTATCACGTTTCTAAAAAATGGCTATTTATCGTTAATTGTTTTTCCAAAAAATCACGTTGTTTATCGTTTTATAAAAAAAAATGCGGTGTTCATCAGTTTTTAAAAAAAATCATGTTATTCATCAGTTCATCAGTTTTCTAAAAAAAATCTCGTTGTTTATCAGTTTATCAGTTTTATAAAAAAAAAAATCACGTTATTCATCAGATTGTCAGTTTTCTAAGGAAAAAAATCACGTTGTTCATCAATTTTCCAAAAAAAATCACGTTGTTCATCAGTTCATCATTTTTCGAGAAAACAAAAATCATAATGTTAATCAGTTAAGAGTAAAAATGGCAAAAAAGAAGCTGACAAAAATAAAAGGGGACACTTGTCACCATGCGGTGACTTTTTGGACTTTTTAGATTTTGTTTCTAAAAGATCACAACCCGTATTAGTAATAATATTTTTCTCGTTTTGAGAGTTTTAAACACAATTATACATTTTTTATATGTAGCAAAGATAAAAACAATAATTTTCGTTGGAAAACATTACATAAGTAATGACTAGAGTACATGTATTAAGAGCGCATAATCAACTCATCATTTCACATATGTACTACTCCGTATTTGTTTATTTATTTCTCTAATGTTTAACGTTGATTTTGTTGTGCATCTTATCTTACTATTAAACATACTCTTTCTTTATTGACTCTTTTTCTGAAGAAAAAAAAATGACATATTCATTATACATGAAAATTATTTTCCTTTTTAAAATTGCTAGTTTTGCAACTATTTATTACTCTAATTTGTAATTGTGTATTGTAATTGCTGCCATATTAATCATTTTATCTTTATACACCTTTCTCATATCAATAGACTAGATGTAACGCCCGTGAGCGACACGACTCAAAAACTTTGACTTTTACGCGGAAAATACGTGTCCCAAACCGACTGCTGTTACTCTTTTGACCAACGACAAAAATCTATAAACATCTAGACATTGAAACTATTTTAAATGAAACTAGACTCAATTACCTTCAAATGCTAAGTGGCGGGACCCGTGACGACTTACCATTTTAAAGATATGATTTTCTAAACCGACTTTGACTAGTTCTCCAAATTAGTTCTCCAAATTAGTTCTCCAACTAGTTCTCCAAACTAGTTCTCCAAATTAGTTCTCCAACTAGTTCTCCACTAGTTCTCCAACTTTTTTAACTACTTTATAAACACTTAACATATACATTGTTTTTACAAACATTCTTGACCCGTTTGACCCAAAATGGGTTAAAATATACCTTGTCCCAAACACCCCTTTTCTCGCATAACCTTTTATATACTTTTGACCCTTTTTCCGAAAAACAACTTCTATAACATGACATAACCAAAACTTCCAGAATTCATTAAAACACTATAAACATCAAATATATGCATAAACATGGTCATAATGACCCGCGAAAAAAGTGCTTTACAACTTGATGGGTATTATGCAAAATACCCGTTTTGACCCGTTACATTACATACAACCTTTACCACTTCCGAATTACTTCAAACCTTTCAAAAAGCATTAACTTAACATATTAAATCATGTCCATAATCATTAACCCATTTAAAACCCAAAATGGGTATAATTACATGTTATACCAAACGCCCCTTTATCTTTGACCATAAACACTTAAATCATGTTATGACATACCGTTGACGACCCACTCACTTCAATAACCATGACATATACCTTGACACTTGACAACACACTTACAAACCATTAAGACCAACGGGGGTACCACATTGACTTGAGCTCGGTATCTACCTAAGCTCTTACTTTCTTACCATGCTTCTAATCTTTCGTACTAATCATCCTTAAGCCTTAGTCCAAGCTTACCATTTAGCATAAGCACCTACAAAACATTGACATCTTAAAACCATAAGCACGAGGCTTAGTAAGTAGAGCGGATATAACATAATATCATAAATCATTCATACATTACATATCATCAACCATTAGTCCATTTTAATCATTAAAACACGTACCTTAAATCACTTAAGCACCAACATGCCTTATAGGTCAAAGCATCAACATACCTTAAACCTATTTCACCATTATCTAAACTCTCCATGACTAGTTATACCAAACTAGTCTCTAACACACTTTCACATAAGCACATACATTCATAACCTTAACACATAATACATAACACATAATATGATGAATTCAATATAACATCATCTTATAACCGGTTTACTTACCTTGATTCCAAGCTAATGAAACTAAGCACATCATTATCAACATCATCATTCTCCACTCTTGCAATCTAAGCTATTTCACTAAAGGCATAAACACATAATCAATTAACTATATTATGGTTACCACAACTATAGCTCCTTTTAATCACTTCTAATTACCACATAATCATAGAATGATTATATGATAATTAATTCCATTAAATTATTAACTTAACTCAATAAAACTTAACCCATGATCATCATAATCCATTAATTAGCTAAAACCATCATTTACCCAATTCCCAATTTGGGTATGAACCTAACTTATAATTTCATCAATTAACTTAAGACAAAGGATTACTTACTTTAGAGGATCATTACTAGGGCTTTACTACTGAATTGGGAACATAATCTCTTCATTACTAGCCCATCAAACTTGGTCTCTCTTTCCCTCCCTTCTTCACTTCACGACACAAACACACAGCTACACACTTCCTGGAATATGGAGAATGTGGTAGAAGATAACTATTAGTTGTTATAGTTTGCCTAATTGACACATTAGGTCCTTCAAGTCTCATTCCTTCTATTTGGCCACACCATACTTTATAACATGTTTAGCACTTGGCAACATAGGTCCCCTTACTCTCTATAACTATAACATAACATGTGTTAACTATTAGTTTGACTATCGGGTTGACTAGTCAATTTAACATTCGTTGACTAACCAATCACGTTAAACCTTGGTCAATTTCATCTAAGGTGGGGCCTATTTGTATCCGGGATACGGGTCTAACAATTCTACCCCCTTATTTAGATTTCGTCCTCGAAATCTCTCGTCTATTACTAACCATGACTTGGTCATTTCTTAACCCCATTCTTAGTACTAAGCACACTTTCATTCAAACATTTCGTTGCAATGATCTAAGTGATCTTGCAACACAAGTTAACACATTCAAAATCTTTAATCCACTCTATTTCTCATTTAACTTTCTTAGAGTGTCCAACTCTTACTAAGGTCATTATATCAAACAAGACACATTTAGTATAATCAAAATATCATTTGCCAACCTCATTTCCATCACATCACATTCTTACTTACTATACTTAACTTGTAAATCAAGGATTATATGTCACTTGAGAAAATTTGCGTAATTTGACTTTATATAAGCCAAATATAAACTAATAAAACTTAAGATTCTCATCTTTACCGTAATCATCGCAATACCCCTTTAACATTTTTTTAACACCTTACTTTCTTTACTTCATTTTAAGGATTTCCGCTAAGTATTATAAGTCACTTAGGAAATCTTAGGTCGTATTTGACTTTCACAAGTCAACATTGACTAATACCTTCACATTCTATTATGGTCATTCCATTATTTCATTAACATTTTTATTATAGGGCCTTGTTTCCTTTACTTCTTTCTATAATTTCCCGTCAAGGACTACAAGTCTCATAGAAATTTCAATACTTTGACCTTATAAAGTCAAGCTTCATCTTACATCCTTACATTTACACATAAGCGTGCCAATGAAGATTAGCATCCATTACTATCATTACTCACCTTTTGTACCACTCTTCAAGGCACATTAGAACATCATTATAAATTCTTAATCTTTCCAAGTCATACTTAAGACACTTAAATGATTGGTTTCACTTAATGTCTCAATTTAAAAATCACATTCTAATTCTATCTCACCTATCTTAGTTCTTAAGACTTCTAACTAATTCTAGGCTTTCGTTTTATACTCTTTTACCTTACTCACGCCATGTCGAGAACACATAAGCCCACTCATTTATATTTCCTCATTTACATGGAAAGGCCCGGTCTATGTAAATCAAGAAACATAAACTCATGGTTCGAGATTCACAATTTCTTTAATTAAATGAAAAGGCGTCCCAATCCATTTAATCAAGGAAATCATAAATCGTCCTACTTATACACTTTCGACATAACATTCGTACTTATTACTAGTTTTCACTTTACTTTCTTTCTCTTCGTTCTTTTACACTTCACATTACTTTTAATTTTAGACTTGGATCCATACCATTATCACATTTACTTTGGGATTTTATATGCCAAAGATATAGGCAACCCTTTGCGGTGAAGGCAATACATTCCTTCATTAACATCATTAGCTTGGTCTCCTAAGGATACCACCATTAACATTAGCTCGGCCATCCCAAAGGATACCATCATTAACATTATTAGCTTGGTCATCCCAAAAGGATACCATCATTAACATTAGCTCGGCCATCCCAAAGGATACCATCATTAACATTATTTGTTTGGTCATCCCAAAAGGATACCACCATTAACATTAGCTCGGCCATCCCAAAGGATACCATCATTAACTATCATTAATTCACCGGTTATATGATAACTACCTTTAACCTTTCACATTTAACATTAGATCCAAGTCATTAACATTTTAACACACTCACTTTTTCATTCCTTTTATTAAGTTTAAGCAAGCATCATTGGTATATGAAACCCGCTTGTCATATTTACACATTTTTATGTGTTTACACTTCTCATTACAACTTACATTCTTTAACTCAAGTTAACCATTTCCACATCTTTACCATTACCTCTTTTAGGCCACTCGATTCTTTTCCACTTCTAACCTTACATAGGTTAGATTAATAACACCTTTGTTAACATACGTTTATCCTTTACATTCATTTTAAACATCAACACGATCTCTTCGCGTTTTACTAAACAACATATTATTACGTTCTCACTTACATTCTTAACTCATCCCTTTTTAGTAATTAGCACATTGGCTATACCATTTTCATTTCATCATTACATGTCATCATTTCTTAATCTCATTCATTACTTTTTCACATTAATAGACGCTTAACAATTAGCGTGACAATTCTTTTCTTGCTATCACACATTATACTTTAGCACACTTATCATTTCTAATCACATTCCATACCATTATTCCAACACACATTCATATAATCATAATACGATCACCGACACTAACCAAGGTGTACGACAATCTAATCATTTAGATACCTCAAGTCCTCTACGGACTTATATCACATAAAGATCAATACTATAGCACGCATTCATTATTATCAACATAGGTTCATGTAAACTATTACATGATCTGATTCAAAACTTAAACATTTACTTTCTGGCTTTAGCTTCTCTTACATTCAACGCATCTAATAGTGGTTTAAGTCTAGGAAACCTAAAGTGGAAACCTAATTCACTTAAACTGAAGCTCTGATACCAAGTTGTAACGCCCCGTGAACGACACGACTCAAAAACTTTGACTTTTACGCGGAAAATACGTGTCCTGAAACTGACCTGCTGTTACTCTTTTGACCACTGACAAAAATCTATAAACATCTGAACCTTGAAACTATTTTTAAATGAAACTAGACTCAATTACCTTCGAAATGCCGGGTGGCGGGACCCGTGACGACTTACCATTTTAAAAATATGATTTTTCAAAACCGACTTTGACTAGTTCTCCAAATTAGTTCTCCAACTACTAGTTCTCCAACTAGTTCTCCACTAGTTCTCCTTTTTAACTACTTTATAAACACTTAACATATACATTGTTTTTACAAACATTCTTGACCCGTTTGACCCAAAATGGGTTAAAATATACCTTGTCCCAAACACCCATTTTTCTGCATATCCCTTTTATATACTTCTGACCCTTTTTCCGGAAAACAACTTCTATAACATGACATAACACCAAAACTTCCTGAATTAATTAAAACATTATAAACATCAAATATATGCATAAACTTGGTCATAATGACCCATGGAAAAGTGCTTTACAACTTGATGGGTATTATGCAAAATACCCGTTTTGACCCGTTACATTACATACAACCTTTACCACTTCCGAATTACTTCAAACCTTTCAAAAAGCATTAACTTAACATATTAAATCATGTCCATAATCATTAACCCATTTAAAACCCAAAATGGGTATAATTACATGTTATACCGAACGCCCCTTTATCTTTGACCATAAACACTTAAATCATGTTATGACATACCGTTGACGACCCACTCACTTCAATAACCATGACATATACCTTGACACTTGACAACACACTTACAAACCATTAAGACCAACGGGGTACCACATTGACTTGAGCTCGGTATTCACCTAAGCTCTTACTTTCTTACCATGCTTCTAATCTTTCGTACTAATCATCCTTAAGCCTTAGTCCAAGCTTACCATTTAGCATAAGCACCTACAAAACATTGACATCTTAAAACCATAAGCACGAGGCTTAGTAAGTAGAGCGGATATAACATAATATCATAAATCATTCATACATTACATATCATCAACCATTAGTCCATTTTAATCATTAAAACACGTACCTTAAATCACTTAGCACCAACATGCCTTATAGGTCAAAGCATCAACATACCTTAAACCTATTTCACCATTATCTAAACTCTCCATGACTAGTTATACCAAACTAGTCTCTAACACACTTTCACATAAGCACATACATTCATAACCTTAACACATAATACATAACACATAATATGATGAATTCAATATAACATCATCTTATAACCGGTTTACTTACCTTGATTCCAAGCTAATGAAACTAAGCACATCATTATCAACATCATCATTCTCCACTCTTGCAATCTAAGCTATTTCACTAAAGGCATAAACACATAATCAATTAACTATATTATGGTTACCACAACTATAGCTCCTTTTAATCACTTCTAATTACCACATAATCATAGAATGATTATATGATAATTAATTCCATTAAATTATTAACTTAACTCAATAAAACTTAACCCATGATCATCATAATCCATTAATTAGCTAAAAACCATCATTTACCCAATTCCCCAATTTGGGTATGAACCCTAACTTATAATTTCATCAATTAACTTAAGACAAAGGATTACTTACTTGAGAGGATCATTACTAGGGCTTTACTACTGAATTGGGAACATAATCTCTTCATTACTAGCCCATCAAACTTGGTCTCTCTTTCCCTCCCTTCTTCACTTCACGACACAAACACACATCTACACACTTCCTGGAATATGGAGAATGTGGTAGAAGATAACTATTAGTTGTTATAGTTTGCCTAATTGACACATTAGGTCCTTCAAGTCTCATTCCTTCTATTTGGCCACACCATACTTTATAACATGTTTAGCACTTGGCAACATAGGTCCCCTTACTCTATAACTATAACATAACATGTGTTAACTATTAGTTTGACTATCGGGTTGACTAGTCAATTTAACATTCGTTGACTAACCAATCACGTTAAACCTTGGTCAATTTCATCTAAGGTGGGGCCTATTTGTATCCGGATACGGGTCTAACACTAGACACTTGCATGTTTATCTTGTCACTCAAATATTTCAAATTCTTTTCGTTTAAATTTATGCCATCATCATCATGGGTCGTACAATGGGCTTTAGAACATTTTTTCGTGAAAATTTTCAGAAATTTCGAGTATGACCTTTTTGAAGAAGAGTTGTACTGGAGTGCTAAACTAATGAACTATGGTGTATGGCTAGGTTGTCCTGCTGTGATGATAGCTAGCATTGTTTCCATTTGTGAATTAAAGGGTGTCAAGATCTAATTATTCCCTTGTGTAGGTGAGTTAAGAAATGTGGTTCTTTATAAGATTGGTTAGAGGGTAAGTTCATATGATCTTGGATGGGTCATGAGATATGCTAGATCAACTAGACGTATATCACATTAACCTAAAAGTTGTGAGTTCAAGTCTCGGGTGAGATAGAATTTATGAGATAGGTGGTGTAAGTTCTAAAAATTTGTCGTTCAAAAAAAGAAAAAAAAAATACACACGTAAATCTCGGTATTTTTTTTTCCACTTTTATGCTTATAAGAAGCTAAAGTTAGAATGTGGTAAAAGTTTACATCCACTCATGTTACTTTCAAAACCTCAATCGATATACTATATTGCACTTACTTCTACTAGTAGCGCATTTTCTTTTCAAAATAACCAATTTTCATTATTGCGGACCTATAGGTCCTTAGTAGCATTGACCCTACCTGAAAGAGAATGAGTGGATAATTTTTAGAAAGGCAATAGTATTAGAATATTTTTCGCATACGCTGAGTTTACAGATTTTTTTTTACTATGATCTTGACAACGAGGGTGAAGATCTACTTGGAGAGTTTAACCAAGAAAGGAAGTATTCTTCCATCTTATTGTTTGAATATTACATATTACAGTATCATTTAAGTTTTATAACTGAAACATAGAATAAGATAACATAAAACAAACATGTTAATATCAACAATATTTCTCATTATACTAACTATATTAAAGTAAAATGTAAAGTTAAAGCTAATAAAATGTAAACAGTAATACATGTAAAATAAAGAAGGAAAAAGAAAAGAAAGATACATATTCTTACATACCTTGCAAAAACATTTAGGTATTTGTAGCTGTGGACGTATGGTCCGGATCGGGCAGAATGGGTCAGCCCGCAATCGCCCACTCTACGCCTAAACCCTAATCCATGCTTATATATACACGCAGTGTTATCTCTAACCCTAAGATATATTGGCTACATTACGCCGACATTAACTGACCGTCGGAGGTGGACCCGGGGCTACGGCCCGGTCCACTCTAACGGGTTCTCTTTGTTGACGTGTCTACCCGCGTAAGACCGCGCATTCGGACATCTTCGCAGAGAGCGCGTGCGCCGAACACCACGATGCTAGTCAATCGCCATGATGCGACCGGACAAAGGCCTTGGTATATACATCCGCGATCATCCACAAACGTTCGAGTCTATGCGGTTACGATAAATCCATCTCGCCTATTAGTCGCGGTCACGGTACATCCATCCGAGTTTTTATATTATACATTAAAAAAAAACAAAAAACAAACACAATTAATTATTTCGTCGGTACGCATCCCACGACGGGTGCGCACTGCCACTTTTCTTATGTGTTATATATTATTTATGCTATGCGCAATATATTATTCATGCTATGTGCTGTCTATTGTTTCAATTCATTAGGTTTTATATGCTGCGATTCATGGCGTATACTTTAATCTTTGCATTCGGTGTTTTCGCAGATTCAATAAGTTTAATGCTCTACACGAGTAGCACCATCAAACTTGGGGGCTACCGGTATATACTACTCTCGCTTCCGACGCATCGGCGGGTGTATTTGGAAGCGAACGCAAGCTCGGTACAAAGACGGATTTAAATATTCGCACGCATCTTGCCGCAGGGAGACGTCCTCGTCGGTTGTAAAGACGGATGTAACGCGCGCGTAAGCACGCCTTCGTCGCACCTCTTTGTTGCAAGACAACACAAGACTTCCGCCATGTACACGCCTCTCGTCGCACCTCTTTGTCGCCAAGACACAACAACCTGCCATCTGAAGCACGTCTTCCGTCGCACCCTTTGTCGCAAGACGGCGCACCTCCGCATGTACACGCCTTCGTCGCACCATGTTGCGTCGCTCATGGTACAAAAGGTACGCCTTATCCGTGATGCGCATGCGGGATCCACTTTCACCCACGCTGCCATCGAACTTAAGTCTAGCATAACATAGCCATGCGCTATCTCATACTAAACTGGGGGCTTGTGGACGTATGGTCCGGACCGGGCCAGAATGGGTGAGGCCGGCAGATGCGCCCACTCTACGCCTAAACCCTAATCCATGCCTATATATACACGCATGTTATCTCTAACCCTAAGATATATTGGCTACATTACGCCGACATTAACTTGACTGTCGGAGGTGGACCCCGGCTACGGCCCGGTCCACTCCTAACGGTTCTCTTTGTTTGCTGGTCTACTAGGGCTCGAGAAGACGACTAACGGCCAAGGAGAGTCGTTGAATCCAGTCCGCGCGAGATTATGCATCAAAAGTAGCTTTATTGTAAAGCCGACATTGTCAATTAAATTTGACATATTGTTTATGAAAAAGTGAATTAGAAGTAGAATACTTGAAATGGCTACACCGAATACAATTTACAAAAATATATCTTGAAGAAGACTTTCAAACGTGTTAAAATAAGATGTGAGTGTAGCATTTTATCTATAAATGGGTTATTTAGACATTATAGTTTTAGAAGTATTTGATTCGCATTTCGGTTGTTATGCACATGTACTAGTAGTATCACAAATTTTCATTCATGTAGTCATATACTAGTATTAGACTAATATCCGTGCAACGATGTATATTAGAAAATAATTTTACTTGCGAACATGTGGTGTTGATGTGGCAGGGATCAATTTATAGTTATTGCGAAAAAAATAGTTTGTGGGTTAGAAACCGAAAAATGATAAAAGTTTAAGAATTAAAAAATATATATAAACTATTAATTTAATGATGGATGTTGTTATCATTTTTAATCAAAAGTATACTAGTAATAATATTTTCTCTTTTTGAGAGTTTTAAGCACAATTATACATTTTTTATATGTAGTAAAGATAAAAACATTAATTTTCACCTGAATAAATTACATAAGTAACGACTCAAATACATGTATAAAGAGTGCATAATCAACTCATCATTTCACATAGATACTATCTGTTTATTTTCTTTGATAATCTTTAACGTTGATTTTGCTATGCGTCTTAATCATACCATTAAACATACTCTTTCTTATCGACTTTTTTACTGATTATAAAAAAGAAAAGAAAAAAAGAAAAAAAAAAGAAAAGAAAAAGGATGACATATTCATTATACATGAAAATTATTTTCCTTTTTAAAATTGCTAGTTTTGCAACTATTTATTACTCTAATTTGTAATTGTGTATTGTAATTGCTACCATATTAACCATTTTATCTTTATACACCTTTTTCATATTGAGAAACAACATAAATAGTTATTGTAAAGAATACAAAAGTAAAAGTATGTTATATAGATTCTGTTAACTATGAAGAATTCAACAGTATGTTATACTTTTTCTTTTTTAAAGGGCAAATTATTTTAAAGCAACAATAGTTTCTGTAGACTCAACACGATTCACATATACCCCTTTTTAGTGTAAATGGATATATTTCACTTTAACTTTTACTTTTTTAACGTGCAATTTATTTTAAAGCAACATAACAGTTACACGCAAAGCATCATATAACCCTTATATAATCTAATCTATATTTTACTCATTTCAACCCATCTACTTCGTCTTCCATCACTTTAATATTATTTTGTTTCTCGCCATCTTTATTTGTCTTCATTTGTTGTTGTTTTTAATCCACCTTAAGTGATACATGGAGTCCCATCCCAAACTTCAGAATCCTGAAAATATTATTACATTGATACAACATGAGCATCCGCTTCAGCTAGTGGATTTGCAGCCTCGTTATCCAGACTATCAAGAATTTAGTGATGACGAGGAGGAGGATAAGGTTATAAAATGGGATTTTAATAGTCCATGTAATCAGTGTGGCAAAGATATTCATGTGTATCATAGGTATTACTATAAGTGTACCGATTCATGTGATTACGTGCTTCACAAATCATGTGCACAGGCACTTCCCACAACGTTAATACTAAAATCCCATAGTCCAACTCATAAGTTAACCCTTCGTCAGCGGGATAATAAAACTCCTTTTTGTTATCCTTGTTTTACACATATACATGATGAATGGTATTATGATTGTTCAATCTGTCCATGGTTATATATGCATGTAAAATGTGCCATGATTGGAAGAGAAAATCATATCATCTATCATCCTAGTCACATACACCCGCTACAGTCTGGTATCTCTAAACCAATTTTGTGTGAATGCGATGCGTGTGGGAAGAAGCATGAAGGTATCTTCTATCATTGTACCACATGTTTTGACCACACCATACATACTGAGTGTTTATTCCTCCCTATAAAGTTACAAATCCAACATACTCACCCACTCATCATTTCTTATTCCTCCCGATATATGGATCGAGATATAAGTACTTACGATTTTACATGTAGGATATGCCGTGCACCTTTCGGTCTTGAATATCTTTGGATTTATAAGTGTGAAAGTTGTAGGTACTTTGTGCATCTAGATTGTGCAACATCAAGAAATGAGCCCTTCATGTCTATCTTCTTATCTGCAGGTAACTAAAATACATATTAAGCTCTTTTATGATTACGCGAATTTGTACATTATAATCGTTTATAGCAATGAGCACTTAGGATTCTCCGTACGAGGCGTTTCTTTAATTAAATTTACTAAATAACTCATGCTTCGAATGATTGAGTGGAATTTTGTTTGATATGTACAAACATCTTAAATTAACTCATTTTTAATTTAATTGCAGGTATTGGCAAAAATGTCAAAAATTTTAAAGATGCGGATCATCCTAATCTTCTCAATCTCCCATTCCGTGATCAAACTTGCAGCATACTACAACACTGGTTTTCCAAAGAATCCAGATCAGCAAGTGAAAGGAACCTGAAGCACATCAGTCATCAGCATGTTCTAAGTCTCGTAGGCACACAATCCAATGACAGTAAAGGTGCAACCTCTTCAAGTGTTAGTTCATTATCTTGTCATAACCCAATGAAAAGGATTGAGCTATTATGCAACGGGTGTGTGAGACCAATCGTGGATGTGCCCTTTTACAAATGCTCCAGCGAAGACCAATGTTGCGACTTTGTACTTCACGAGTGGTGCACTCGTTTACCTGTTAAATTGCCAAACTACCCAGGTCACACACACACTCTCAGTTTCCTTCCTAAAGTTCCGGAATCTATATTCGGCCTTTTCAATTGTGAAATTTGCAAATTAAGTTGCAACGGGTTCGCTTATGGGTGCACCAAATGTCAATACTACATTGATGTTAACTGTGGATTCATCCCTGATGAAATTACACATGAAGCTCACCCCGATCACATTCTTTCTCGATGTGATCAGGGGAGCATGAGAAAGCAATGCGTTGCAGAAGGCAATGTTTGGGGAAGTGAATTTTCTTTTAGCTGTCAATCTTGTGATTTTTACCTACATTCTGATTGTGCTTTATTCTTGCCTCGTTATATAAATCACAAGTTGGACAAGCACCCCATGAAGTTGACTTACGGTCCGGTAGAGAATCATAAAAGTGAATACTTTTGTGAAGTCTGTGAGGAAGAGCTCGATCCGAACATTTGGTTCTATCATTGCCATTTGTGTGCCTACTCTTTACATACTCGTTGTGCTCCGGTAATACTTAACTTTCAAGCAGCCTATGACAATTACAGAAGCCTTTATAAGTTTTTGAATATTAAGTTTGGGGGAATTTATAATATCAAAGGTCACGAGCATTGTGTATCACTTGCTCTAGGGTCCGACGCAGATGGTAATTGCCTAAACTGTAATTCTCACATGAGGTGGCAAGTGATCCCCAAGTGTTTGAAATGCAAGTTTGCAATGCATACCTATTGTTGTAAGAGTTAGAGATTGTAATGTGTTTTTAAGTAATGTCTCGAATTTGATGCAATGATTTAAGCTTGAAACCCTTTTACTGTTCTTTTATAACATTTGCTTCCTCAATGGACTTATTGTTGGAGTGTGTTTATTTGTTTGTAATTGATAGTTTACAAAGCTCATGATCGGGCTATTTCATATTATCTTTATACATGAATACGTGATAAAACATTCTAATGAATCAAGCCAAGAATCATCTTTTGCTGCATTTTCTACTTGTGTTTATTTATATTTGATAGAGAAAAAGTATATGGTCGTTCAAAATAACAAACATGAATTTTGTAGATTTCGGGGGATGAATAGAAAATGATTGCAAGCAAGCCTCTTTATGTAGCAGACTTGCACAACACAAAAAAGATAAAAAGGAAAAGTAAAATAAAGTAAAAGTAAAAGCAAAAGTAAAATATCTTACCCATTTTTTTCTTTTCTAAAAAGAAAAGTAAAAGCAAAAGTTAATATTGTTGAATGTTAATATATGTGGAATAAAGATCAAAGAATACATATTCTTATCTTGTAGACACAATTATGAATTTTTAGCTTTATGCTTAGCTTAATTAAAATAGTCGACAAACATATAAGATAATTTGAAATGAGTAAAATGACTAAATTAAAAAGAAATTTTAAAGGAATACAGCTAAAATGTACCCACTACCCAATGGATCAAATTTTTATCAGCTTATAACCATTTCAATCGTTTAACTACAAATAAATTAAGCTCTTATGGTTAATACAAGGATATTTGTAATCACTGTTCTTTTACAATATTTGCTTCCTCAATGGACTTTTTGTTGGAGCGTGTTTATTTGCTTTTAGTTATTTTTTCGGCCGGGGGTGAAAATTACAGTTGACTAACTTGAGAGAGATCCTTGTTTCGTGGTAATTAATTGTATATGAAAAAAGCATTTCGAAGATCCGCTCACTAGTACTCTTATAAAATAATTAATTATGAAGTCGGAAAATTAATCACTGACAAATTTACAAAATCGATTATAGCTTCTAATTAACTGACTAAGAAGAGGCTAAACACATACATATACACCTCATTAAACGTAACAACAAAAGATGATATGATATTCGATCTACTGGGGTGACTTAAGCCTTGTCAACTTGTGACTCAAAATCATCTCCGTCTCAAAATAATTGTTCTCATTTGACTTTTTAAAGTCTTAATTTCTCAACTTTGATCTTTAATATTTTTGTATGTGTTATATAATATTTGATGAAAATTATACCAATGAAAAAACATTTAAAAACCAATCCATTCATATATTTTGCATCAATTATTATATAACACAACCAAAAATATTTAAGATCAAAGTTGAAAAATAAAGACTTCAAAAAGTCAAAAGAGGACAATTATTTTGGGATGGAGGTAGTAATTCTTTTTGACCCGTGATTCGACTCCTGAGTATGATGGGAAATTCGGTTTCTTTTAGTTAATGGAGTGAGGCTAGTATTATTTGGTGATTGATGGTTTGAAAAGTAAAGCCATGTTTTAGTAGCGAAAGCGAATCTTCATAGGGCAATTGTCACTGCTTATGGACCCGAACCTGGGTCTATCCATGACTAGGATGAAGCTTGGGTTAAACTAAGTGGAGGTGTTTGTGTATCCTAGTTAATGGGGCTCCATGTTCCTTCACATTCTTTGGTAGGTGATCTTTTTTGTTAATGGGTGAACTCTTTTGGTCTCATTTTCTCTCCATTTATAGTACTTTACAAGCCTGTGTTTGCTTATTCTTTTAAGACAATTAATACATGAATGGTATGCAACAATCACCGATATCATAATTATTTAAGATATGGTTTTGGGTGCTTTTTAAATTTACAATTAACATATTGAACAAATTTCCATCAAAATTTATGAATAACCTGTTTGTCATACTTATTTCATTATTGACTATCTTACAACAAATTTTTGAATTGGATTAGATTTTGTAAAAAGTGTTTTGACCTTATTATATAGTTGTTATTAGTAGATTTTCATCTACGATAACACCTTAAATTTAATTTATAATTGTGTAGATCATTTTCGTTGTAAATCTTGTGTCTCAATTTCTGTTAGAAAGCATCATATGTAACATTGCCAATGTGGATTGAGAAGTTAGCTAGTACTGCTCGTTGAATAAGACTATTGCATCTAAGATAACAAACGTATTTTTGCCTAATAGATCCGAACCCTTTTCCTATTTTTCTTCTCCATTTTTAGGCTATGTCTTGTAGTTAGAGATGTAAACAAGCCAAGCTGCAACAAAGCTACTCGTGATCGGCTCGGCAAAAGCTCAAAACAAGCCAAGCCTTAACGAACTCGAGCTTAGTTTTGGGCTCATTTAATAAACGAGCTAAAGCCCGAGCTTCATGCCAATAATCGATTAGGCTCGCGAGGTTATAAGACCTTTAGAAATTTATAAATACTTGTGTATATATATACACTCGCATATGATTCAAAATTTTAAATGGACTCGACCTCGAACTTCACACCTAAAAATTGATTTAAGCTCGACCTCGAACTTCACACCTAAAAATTGAATTAAGCTCGTCTGTAACACTTTCTTATATCTAGATTTTTTGTTTAACATAAAAAGGTTATACATGAATCGAGCTCGAGCCTTGTGAGTAACTATCAAATTGGGCTCAAGCTTCTTTAATTTAAATGAACCAAGCTCGAGCTAGCCTGAATTGGATTTATTTAATGAGGTTTTCCAAAGAATCGGGATCAACAACTGTTGAAACAATTGTCATTGGAATGTTCTAAGTCTGGTAGGCACACAATCCAAAGTGTTAGTTCATTATCTTGTCACAAACCAATGAAAAGGATTGAGCTATTATGCAACTGGTGTGTGAGACCAATCATGGATGTGCCCTTTTACAAATGCTTCAGCGAATTGAAGACCAATGTTGCGACTTTGTACTTCACGAGTGGTGCACTCGTTTACCTGGTGAATTGTGAAACTACCCAGTCACACACACTCTCAGTTTCCTTCCAAAAGTTTCAGAAAATATATTCGGTATTTTCGACTGTAAAATTTGCAAATTAAGTTGCAACAGGTTCGCTTATGGGTGCACCAAATGTCAATACTACATTGATGTTAACTGTGGATTCATCCCTGATGAAATCACACATTCTTTCTCGATGTGATTAGGTGTCTTGATGTTAGTTGAGTATTCTTGTTTTGGTTTGGTTTGGTTTTGGTTTTTGATGTTCGGGTATTTCGGCTCTAACTGAGTTGGAACCAAACCGTGAAGTAAAAGATCTAGGAGCCGAGAAATGGTGAGAATAGGAACCGATAACCGGATCGAGTAAGTCATCTCTGTTTCTGTTTGGGTTTTTGGTGATGAACCGAAATTTTGCAAAATTAAGCTTTCTTTTTCTTCTTTTTGGAACGACGGATTTTATTAAAAAAAAATTAGCAAGAAGCTAGATAAAACATTACAATGAAACAAGATAAAGATTCTTAACCAATCTACCCAACTAAGTTTATCCTTGCATCTATATCTACACCAATAAAATGATCGAGACACTAAATCATCAGACATAATCGCTTTGAAAGGAATACTCGTACCAAATAAACTTTAATTCCGAAAGCTCCACATAATCCACCACATTATGTAGAAAACGTCTTCCAGAACTTCTCTATGATGAGTATTTATCCTTAGATTCAAAAGCCACTCTAGCCACTCCGCATAAGATGAAAACTCCAAATAACAAACATCCCACCATGAAGCAATCTTACAAGAAAGATCTCTCGCCATTGAACAAGCATAGAAAATGTGACTTGTAGATTCAACATCCTTACCACAATTAGGACAAAGAATGGTTTAAATATCCAAACCTCTACGAGAAAGATTTAGGCGAGTCCGTAAAGAATCTAGACTCATTTTCCATGCCATAACATCAATTTTTGTCGGGACCGCATTAACCTAGCGAGTTTTAGAAGAAGAATATGTTAGCTTATGATCTTCTATATACCTTCTCACCGAAGCAACAGACAATTCTCCCGAGCCCACAAGAGACCACGACCATCTGTCTTGAATCATAGGAAGTTGAAAACGAACGAAGTTAACCATCAAGTCTAGAAACTGCATCTTCTCACCACCATCCCTTAGATTACGACCTCAAGAACAACCCAAATTATCATAAGCAAATTTCACAGCAACCGTAATCATCTTGTTAGATTCTAGCGCATACACTCTTGGAAAACTAAACTTAAATGCAATGTCACCCCTCCAAGCTTCCTCCCACAACAATGTATCTTCACCATCACCCACCTTTTTTTCATCAAACTAAGAAGATCAATCTCTTGACTTTTAAGCTTATCCAACTCGTGAACAATATCCACCCAAACAAATGGATGAGACGACTTGGTTGATTTACCAAGTCCACCATACTTTCCATGCATAGCTTTAATAACCCTAGCCCACAACGAATTACCCATTTAAACATTAAAGCTCTATTTAACGCAAAGTAGCTCGACACACCTAGCCCCCCTTTCTCTTTCGACGCCAAAACTCTACTCCATTTGACCCACAACATTTTCTTTTTGTTAGAGTCAACCCCGTTAAACAAATTACATCGAATGGATTTCATTCTTTTTAACACATGTGATGGAAATTTAAACATAGACATTTAGTAAACAGGTGTTGAACCCAAGACCAGTTTGAGGAGAGTTAATCTACCACCAATTGAGAGAGTCTTCATCTTCCACTTGGAAAGACGAGAATATAATCTAGTCACAATCTCGTCCCATGAGTTTATACGAGACATCAAGCCACCAATTTTTTAGCCTAGATAAGAAAAAGGTGTCTTAAGTGTCAAACACCTTGTCTTAGTAGCTGCTCGATTCACTTATTTATCATCTACTACTATCCCCAACAGTTTACTTTTATGCATATTTATACGAAGACCACAAGATCTATAGAAGCATTCTAATTCATGCACAATACATACGTAAAATGGTATCAAAAACACTATCATAATAAATAGGGTTATTAGCATAAAAAGGCGTCACACTTGCCACATTTTGTCATTGTATGTTGCGTACTTTTTTTTCACCACATCAAGACAAAAATAGGAGCGTCCCATGGGACGGTCCCGTAAAGTTGGATGGTCCCTTATATATACGGGAACGTCCAAGGTTTAAGGGATCGTCCCCCACTCATCCTGGTGCCTATAAATACTGCACTATTATCAGCAGAAAAACTAGTCCTCTTTGCACAAAAACCTTCTATTCTTTTAATCTCCCTTCTTTGATCACAATAACTTGTTGATATGCGTTTATAAGTGATCTCGATTCCTTCTACCTCAAAGTGCAAGAGAAGAACGCTCGTATTCGCCAAGAAACGAAGTGTTATAGATTAGGCATCACACACATGTAACTTGTGTTATGATTATCTTCTCATCTAAATGTTGGATTTTACTAATCATAACAATTATAGAAAACACATAAACATCATCAAAGCATGCAGCGGAAGTAATAGGAATAATACTTGTAAATTAATTAACCGAATTAAAAGTATATGCATACCTTTTGCGAATCAATACAATTAGGGTTTATGAACAAAACCCCAATTAAGATCAAGGAACAAGAAACCCTAAACCCTAATAAATTAGGGTTTATGAATGTCGACCAAACCCTTGTCGACCTACCAAGATATGCAAACACAAATGTATTTGCTCTTCGTTCTTGTACACATGTATTAATTGCGAATCAATGAGAAAAGCTAGGTTCTTGAATCACAAACAACCAAACACTTGTATTTGATCTTGGAAAATCGAACCTAAGGTGTTTAGAGATGTAGACGATCGGCCAAGACTCAAAGGAGAGAGGAGAAGAAGAAGTTAGGGTTATTAGGTGATCCAAGATTAATTAGAATGAATGCAAGGGGCCTTGTATTTATACTAATTCAATCCCTTGGTCTCCAAGTTAGGGTTTGGGTTCCCCTATTCCCTTGTTCGACCGGTTCTAGGACCCAAGATGGGTTCTAGATCCTTCTTGACCACTAACTTCATATTTAGTCCTTTAACTTAACATTTAAGTGTTTATTTCGTGATCAAATAATTAAATATAATATTTTATATATTAATTATTTATACATTGATTCTCATACGTAATGTGTGTAATCCCAAAGTCTCGAGTTCGAATCCGGTCATACTAATATTAATAATTATCCATAAACCTTTCAGCTCCCACTTGGATATTACTTAATATAGTAATGACATTGGTTAGTCTAGCTTTAACACGCTAATGCCCCCAGATCGAATCGAGTGTGGTTTCCCTGGAAAAACCAGTTTTAATGATTCATCATTAATACTTATCCTTTTACTTCTAATACTTCATTAACTGTGAATATGGATCGAGTCATTTCACAAGTTAATATTTTGTTTCTCGCTATATCTGATTGAACAAGATTACCAAATCATTTGAACATATTCCAGATAGATCTTGGGTAAGGCCTTACAAACATCTTGCCAATCCTACGAGGGGCCCAAACAGTATTATGCTTTAAAACAAATTCAAAGGAGCAAATTCTCTTGACTACAAGCAAAACTCATGAACTTTGCAACACTTCTGAAAGCAGCCCTTATAACCACCTTTTACGGATAGCGTTAGACTATTTCACACAAGTTCACTACATTCATAACGCTTATCGGTATCTCGTGTCCGAGGATAAACACTTCATGATATACTTAATGACAAAGATCCATAAAGTATCATCATGTAAAGTTGATCTCATCCTATATTCAATTCATTGAATATCATGTGAATTTGGCATGTCCCACGATCAATATATTTAAAGTATATTCTACTAAAACTCAGATTTGTCTTAATTCAATGACATTCCCACATCATTGATCGACAACGGACTTTAGAATAACATAAGTTATTCACGGATTAAACATGCAAATATAGGATATAATATTAAGAAAATAAAAAATAAACATAACCAATATTTTATTCCATTTAAATAATATTTGTTCATAACATCCCTTATCCAAATACTAAATAGATCAATGCATGATAATACTTGTTAATGAATTATGCCTCAAGTAATGACAATCATACTTGTTGACAAGGCATAATTTCAACTAACTTTGATCTATCGAATTTTGAGAATACTTATTTCAAGAATTCAACCATCAAGTTCTTGTATGTGCATTCAAAATATCTTGATATTGCCACATAATATTTTGATAAAGTGTGTGACATCCTCAACCACTAATTTATGACAATCAAACTTTCAAACATTTTAAAGTTTAAAGTATTCTTATTCTTTATTGTATAATGCAACTATACTCTTAGTTGAGCACAACTAGTTCACATGGCCATCCACAAGGATGAAATCCTCCCATGACTAATATTGAGTGTCATCTCAATTAAACCAGCATCATTGTATACAAACAACAATATGCTCTTTAAAATTTCAGAACTTCAATATCTCATGTGTAATGTTTGATGCCTTCTAAACTTTCAAGTTTGTTGGCTATGACAATTACGCAACAATTGTCAGATTGCTCATCAAGAGAATTTTGAGAGCAATTCGGTGAGGAATGTAATTCTAGATTCAAACATATTCTATTAGAATATTCATTACACTAGTTATCTAATAACTTCATTAGATATCAATGTTATCAAATCATCTTGCATTCAAGCATGATACAACAGTAACATGATGACATGAAAAATCCTTATGTTAAACAAAGATTTAATTCATGTTCTACATATCCATTTTCCAAATGATATATCATGTTTTATTAGACTCATTTATTTTACCGCACATGTTTGTTAATAATAAACATATATTCCAAGGTTGTATGTCTTATTTTCTAAATCTTTCAAGTGAAGTTCCATTCCAAATTAAACTAACATTTATCTTAGATGGGATGTTACTACTCACAATGCTTAAGATTTTAAAGAAAATAAACATAATACCCCACTAGCTTTCGTGAATACTTAGAAATTATCTTATTTTAATTTTAAACCAAAACTTGGATTTAATAGTTAAACATAAGAATCATCTCCTAGATGCATGCATATATCCATTCATGGATTCTTGCAGTTTGTACATTTCCAAAGATTATGTGAATTCATAAAACTCCTTTCGATTGCTTATCATCCTCGCAAAAGCAATCACACAAGAAATAGTTTTAATATTCCATTGTCATTTTTCATATCAATGAAAATAAGTATGACAATTATAATCATTATATATTTAATGTGCCAAGGAAAGAATATTCAATCACAGTTAATTTCTTAAGTGTTATTAATAATCTTATCACAAGTCATGCATTAAACACATGTATAATTTTGTCCATATGATTTCTACATAAAGATTTAAACCACTAGGATTTTCCTTCTTTTGAAGAAACTCATCTTTATCAAGATAAACCAAGTTTCCAAAGTTGATTATCTTTTTGGACAGCATCTTAACATTCATAGTATAAATAATTTACCACAATTCAATATTAGGTAATATATCATTATGATTAACAGGTTTACCATGATCCCGCAACTCATATATCTCAAAGACATCAATCAATTATCTCGAGAATCCTTACGGATCTATGAATGAGAATTCCACCATCTTGAGGTCAATCATTTACATGTTTAGCCTCATCATGTTATTCACTAGTGTGTTTTAGAAGATTATGTGTTTTGTAATTTAATCTCTTCAAGATCTAAACAAAACTCCCACTTGCTTTTGTAATTAAAAACTATCTATAAATACTTTAGCAATTAGAACAATACTAAATTGTTTTCTTTTGGGATATTACAAATCACATTAACAGTTCGTAAATCTTGTTCGTTAATAACCTACTCCATAAGTAGTTTTAACAAATCAGAACTTCAATATATAAGACTCAATGTGATTCATCACATTCCATACTAAAATGGTGTCTTAATAATCTTCTAGGTTTGATTTTTATTAAGTATATCAATCAATACTCAATTTTCTAACCTTGGTAACTTTTGGAAGAAAAGAAGATATAGTTATCTTGAATCAAACAATATAACAAATGTTTGATTCTTCTAACTGAACATACCATATACATACAGTATTTCATTAGAATTAATATTGTAAGACAATCTAACAATATGTAAGATAAACTTATTCCATTTGGCTTACCTATTTACCAACTAAGTCAACTTAATGGTATAATACAATATTCAAGCCAATTGCATGTTTTATAACATAAGTATTCTTTGACCAAGTCAAAAGACATAACAGTTATAATATCTTACTTTATATTATAAGTCTTTAAAAGACCACATGTTTGTGAGTTTATACAGAAACACATAACCATGTATAATTTAAAGTTATTATGAACACCACACCATGGTTTCAATTAATTAATTTTCAAGTTAATATACTACTCTATCTATTTATGTCATTCTAAAAATACATAAATATTTAAGATAATATTACTTTATTTATTTATGTCATTCCAAGAAGTGTCCAACTTAAGAAACTGTAAAGCATCCACGCCCGATCTCACAACAATTGGAGATTTACCTTGAGATTACAATCTAGCCAAGATCTCACTTAACCTAAAATGTAACTTCAAGTGTTTCTATAATTTGAATGACATAAGACATAAAAGTAGTCTATGCTATGATCTTGACACATGTTCTAAACAAGTCAATCTTATTAGAACGTTAATCTCTTACCTTACGATCAAGAGAATGCATTAATCATATTTGTATGTGTTGTTCCTTTTGATTTCGTTGTTGTGAGTGTGGTAAAATAAACACAATATCGATATATCAAATTAACCGTAAAATTCGGCAAATTAACCTTTTAGGAAAAGGGTTAACGTACCAAACCTTACGGGTGTGATAAAAGTGATACCGGAAAAGTGATTTCCCGAGTCGTGTCCCAACGAGGTGTGAATGGAAGGATTCGTTGATTTTGTGATTTATAACTTGAATTGGTTTCAAGATTTGTTTGATTTGAATTACGCTTTCACGAATTAATTAACGGAAGGTAATTAAGGCAAGGAAACCTAATAAACTACAAATTAACTATTACTAGGCCTAAGGAATGATAAAACGAAACTAAACTAAGTCCTAGGGTGCTAAAACTAAAAAAAACGTAAAAACCGAGAACCACCCGAGCCAAAAAAGTAAAACCTTTGCAATTTAAGGGCTACGGGTTTGAAATCAATTTTCCTACGTTCTATTTGACTAAAAATAATTTTAGAAAAAAGTCGGGAATTTTTTTGACTTTTAAATTATTTTCTTTGAATTAAAAACTATTTTACTCTAATTAATTAATTAAAAAAAACTAAACTATTTTTGAAAAATCTGAAAAATTCACAGAAAATACTTTAAAGGGCACTGATCACAGGAACAACTGAAAAAGTGATGGTTGCTTTGAAAGATAAGCAGTAAATAAGCTGAAAAGGTCTTATAAGCAAAACTGTTTTTAAGGCTTAAGAGAATTAGTTGTGTAAAACTCAACGAGACAAGTCCCAAGTATGCAGTGTTAAGAGTGTGTGTGTGGGGTGGGTGGGCATGTTGTTCAATCCCAACAATGACAAAATTTTTGAAACTTTTTTTTTTTCAATTTTGCTTATTGGAATTTGAAGACAGGTTCAAATTAAGAAAAATTTGTGAAAACTTTTTTAATGAAACCATACGAATAAGTCGTTGGACATGTTTTATTTGAATTTGATATGGACAGAACCAAAACAAACACACCATTTACAAACTGATGGGATCATATAAACAAAAAGCAGTTTGGAAATGGAATAATGAGCAAGTTAACTTAAAGATAAGCTGGTCCTAAATGAAATAAGCTATAAGTTCAAGGAGAAGCGGTTGGCAAAAAACAACTAACTAGGAGATCCTAAGCCTAAAATGCCAAAATAAGCTCTAAAACTATGAATAAGCATCGAATCACTATCAAATAGCACTAAGGAGACTTAAATAAGTCAGAATTGTACTAAACCTATGCTATCTAAACTGCTAAGCCAAAATTAACCTAACTAAGTCAAGTTAACTACCGATAAGTCAAGAGTAAAACCAATGTGACTGGATCGCAGCCGAGACACGATTTTAGGTGGGTGATTGAAGCTTATTTATAAGTTGAGAGGTGAGTGCAAATCCAGAACAAGCTACAACAAATAAAGTTAGCATAGTAGAGATATAAGAAACATAGTGTGGGGTTAAGAAAATGCTTAAAACAATTAAGATTGTCGTTTTCAAAGATGGTTTAGCTTTTTTTTCTTTTATACTGAAACAGAACTGAAAGCAGTCAAAAGATGGATTTTGAAACTAATTTAAACTAAGCTAGAGGTGACTAAGATGCAACTAAAGTGGGTATATGCTGAGTTGGGTATGCCAACTTCATAAAAACCAATTTTTTTTCAATTTAAAACTTCAAATAAGATGTACATTCAAATTCATGAACAAAGAATTGAAAATGATTTTTTTTTTTTTTTTTTTACTTAAACTTGATACTTAAACAACTTTTTCAAACAAAATGCAAACCGGTAAAGTGACTCATCGATTCAAAGGAGTTTGACTCTAAGAGTCAAACGGTAAAAAGCTTAATTTTGACCCTTTCAAAGCCTTGACCCAAACAGTCCCTTATGGGATGAAAGTGTTAAACCGCTCTCAAAAGGAAGATTAACTTGACTTTTGTTTTGTAGAAACTAGTTACCACTTAAAACCTTTGTTATGATTAAGTAAACAAGTAAAGAAACCGCTTATTTCAATAAACTGAAATCAGAATGATAAGAAAATAAGGTGCTTTTCATTAATTAAAAAATTCATTACAACTTAAAAAAGAAAACTAATTTTTAAAGCTAAGTAAAGGGTGCCTTATCAAATGGCTACATGATTCTATTTATACTAAACTAAGATCTAGGTCTTCATCTTCTTGTGTTTCTTCCGTGAGACAAAATAAGCCAAAGCAACCTTTGTGCTTTCTTGAGATGATCCTAGCCATCCATTAAGTAGGTACCATTTGGATCAATCTGAGTCGTCCATGGGGTCTTTTGACTTGGATTGCCATGGTGGCAACCATGGAAAGGAGGAAAGATGGATAGTGGGTTTGGGAAATGGGATAACTGGGTAAAGGAGGGTTTAGGGTTGAGTGTTTTGGGGTTTTGATGATGACGGATAAAGGCTTGAGATGTGGGTTTTGGGAAGCAGATGAAGAACAAGATTGCGAGGTAAAGGAGGATTATTGATGGTGGGGATGGGTGAGGATGGAGATTATGAAAGGGTTGGGTATTTTTGTAAAAAGGTTTTTAAAATGTTTTGTGTTTTGTAAAAAGTATTTTTTTTTTTTTTTTTTTTTTTTTTTTTTGAAAACTAAAATTGTTTTTAAGAAAATGAATTTTACAAAATTGGTTTTAAGGATGAAATGGGATTTTTTTGATTTTTGGTTTTGACGGGAAAATTCATTTGGGTTTCGGTGAAGGGTAATTTGGTAATTTTGGGTTGTTGGTTAGGTTTTAAGACGGTTTTCCCAAACCCACTCTAAAACGTGTCCGGTCTTCAATTGATCAACGATCGTAGAAAATCACATCCCAAGACCCGCTTCTAAACTTTTTGATTTTGGCTCGATTTTGCTCGTTTTGCTGTTTTCAATCTTTTGTACCGCAAGACATAAAACACACTCCGAGGATATTTTTGACATATTTTGATCATATTTGGGTGTTTTTGGTCATTTTTGTGGTCTTAGGTGGGTAAAAACGATGAGTGAATAAGCACTCATCAAATCCCCCCACACTAGCCAATTGCTAGTCCCTAGCAATCAATCATGTAAAGTAATGAAAGAAACATGCGAGCATACCCCATTTTGACCTTTTTTATTCGATGCGAGAAATTTAAACTAGACTTGAAAGTAAATAACATGCTTGATTAACAAAAAGTGGTATCATGGAACGGGATTCACACAAAATGGGTGTCTCCAGGGAATTGTAATCGTCATCCTCTTTTTATACTCTCAAACTAAGTCTAAACTTATTGTGCAAACGTTTTGGCAAAATGCTAACACTACTTATACAAATAATCTATGTAAGTCGAGACTTAACTTTTTACTCCCACAATTTATACAATTTAAGTTCGTGTGCTCATTTTCAAAAGTTTGACCATTGAAACCGACCTTGTTATGGTTGTTATCCACTTAACTAAAATCTTAACTTCCCGGAAACTACGAAAGTCTAAGGATCGAAAGGGCCTCTTCCATGTAGCGGCTTTCTTCTCGGCACATCCCAAAACATTGGCTTTAAGTGACCGTGCTTTTGACACCCACAGAGAATAGTACCGAATTAGCGGGAATTGATTCCAAAGATTTACGAGGCTACCATTAAGTTAAAACTAAACCTAAATGGACAACAACCGACGATAATTTAGAAATTCGAGATTCAAAGGTGAGATCACTCCATGTTGCGACTTTCTTCTCACTTGTCCATTTAAGGAGGCTAGGTTTTCACCCTTGAGAATAGTATCGAGCTTCGGGGTCTTTGACTTCAAGAATTTCCAAATCACCGTCAAATTTTTAGACAACCTTGACGAATCCTAGCTCAACTTCCGATTTAAATTTAAGAAAAGCAAGTTTCATACATTTATTCATAAGCAACATAATACTTTTATTCGAGGACTCATATTTTGCATTTTCATTTTCAACTTTTTTCATTTTTTTTCTTTCATTTTCACTTTTTTTTTTTTTTTTTTCTTTTTTTTTTTTTTTTTATCCTTCACTTTTTTGACTTGCATTTTTGCATCATTCAAGCACTTTTACGATACTTTCATTTTGCAATTTTATTCAGATTTTAAGAAAGTATGCTTTTCCAAAAATTTAAATAGAAGTTGAACTTGAGCTCTTTATCAATTTTGCTTAAAAACTTTTTGTTGTAACAAGACGATTTGAATGTTTAAAAGTTTGACAATGAGCACGTATTTTAGGTTCAATTAGAGCTACCGGGAGAAAAGCCATAGATTACTTACATAAGCTCTAAAGAGAACCAACTACTCCACGCTTAGCATTTTCATTTGCACAACTCGTAAAAACTTAGCCTAAATGTTAAGAGAGCAACTAGATCAACACTCTAGCGTAGTCGGGATTCCCTTTGTTCTAACCTAATCAAGACTAAACTACCATTAACACCGAGGTATTAACATTTTATTTTGTGCAAAGCACTTTTTCACTCAAAATTTTTAAATTTTGGTCAAAACGGGGTACTAGGGACTAAAGGGTACAAATGTGACAAAATTCGGCTGTAACTCCCCCACACTTAGAATTGAATATTGCCCTCAATATTCAAAGTCCCGGCCGAAGCCGATACTATCAAACGGAAAAAGGTAATACCACAAACCAAGTGTGGACGAAATCTGTTATTTTACACAAAAAGGATTTTTTTGAAAACATATCCCCAGATAAACGTTAGTAACATGATCGGATATTGGGCGGCTAGATTGAAAACAGGCGCGTCAATCATCACGATCAAAGGGATACCTGAAAACAAGAGCAAACACACAAGAAGCAAACACCGTGGAGGTTTCCCCCCACACTTAGTTGTTAGAAAATAGAAAGAAGTCAGAAACATGGGTGAAAACCCATGAAATGCTACTGTTTTTGTTAACCGAGTCGCTAGCTTGACTCGACCCCGAATTCATTGGTTCATGGGGAAGGTTTGGAGATCCGGGACAACCATGGATGGTATGTCCCCTCCAAAGTAGTGCTTCAACCTATGTCCATTCACCTTGAAGTTTGGTCCGTCGGTTTGAGATAACTCGACGGTGCCATATGGAAAAACTTTGGCAATGGTGAATGGACCAGTCCAACGGGTCTTAAGTTTCCCCGAGAAGATTTTCAATCTAGAATTGAAAAGAAGGACTCGGTCACCAACGTTGAAAACGCGGTTCTTGATCTTTGAGTCATGGATCTTCTTTGTCTTTTCTTTATAGATCAACGAGTTCTCGTAGGCTTGATCACGGAGTTCATTTAATTCATTGAGTTGAACTTTCCGATGATCACCCGCGGACTTGAGGTCAAAATTAGCATGCTTCAAGGCCCAATAGGCTTTGTGCTCGAGCTCGATCGGGAGATGACACGCCTTCCGCACACAAGCTTGTAAGGAGTACACCGATGGGTGTTTTGTAAGCTGCACGGAAGGCCCAAAGTGCATCTTCAAGTTTATCCGACCAAGAGGCACGATTTTCACCTACGGTCCTCTCTAAGATTCTTTTCAAACCCCGATTTGATACCTCCACCTGCCCACTAGTTTGGGGGTGATACGCGGTAGAGAGACGGTGAGTGACACCGTACTTAAGCATCACTTTCGCGAATTGGTCGTTGCAAAAGTGTGTACCGCGATCACTAATGATGGCACGGGGAGTTCCGAAACGGGAAAATAGAGACTTTAAAAACTTCACAACTACTCGGGCGTCGTTGGTGGGTAGCGCTTTCGCCTCTACCCATTTGGACAAATAATCGACCGCCACGAGTATATACTTGTTCCCTCGAGAAGACGGGAACGGCCCCATAAAGTCGATGCCCCATACGTCAAAGATCTCGCACACTTGAATGGCATTTTGAGGCATTTCATCTCTTTTAGAGATGTTGCTATGACGTTGGCAAGAGTCGCAAGATTTGACGAGGTCATGGGCATCTTTGTAAATTGTGGGCCAATAGAAACCAGAATCAAACACCTTCTTGGCGGTGTAGTTAGGGCCATGATGTCCCCCCGTGGGTCCATTATGACAAGCCTTGAGAATTTCAGCGGCTTCTTGGCCGTGAACACACCGTCGGATGACTTGATCCGCACATATTTTGAACAAATAGGGTCGTCCCGAAATAATGTTTGACATCTTTGAAAATTTGTTCTTTTGTTGGGACGACATCCCTTTCACAACAAAGTTACCCGCATGATAGTTTGCAAAGTCGGCAAACCATGGGTACTGAATTTTCATGATGAGATACCACATTAAGAGTCTCGAGAGGAAACGTTTCGTTTATTTCCTTTTTCTCGAGCACACCTTGATGTGGATTTTCAAGACGAGAGATGATCACCGCTAGGTTCTCGGCTCCTTTTTATCACGGATAATGATATCAAATTCTTGTAGGAGGAGAACCCATCGAGCAATCTCGCTTTGCATCTTGCTTAGCAAAAAGATATTTGAGGTCGAGTGATCCGTATACACTATGCTTTTGGACAAGATCAAGTATGGCCGAAACTTCTCGAAAGCATACACCACGGCTAGTAATTCTTTCTCCGTCGAGTGTAATGTGCTTGAGCTTCGTCAAAGTTTTGCTAGCATAATGTATAGGCTGGAAATGTTTTGATTTTCGTTGCCCCAAATCGCACCTATGGCGAAATCACTTGCATCGCACATAAGCTCAAATGGTAATTCCCAATCGGGGCAACTAGAATTGGTGCTTCAGTGAGCTTCTTCTTAAGAGTTTGAAACGCTTCAATGCACTCACTAGAGAAGATGAAAGGAGTGTCTTTTTCAAGAAGTCGGGTCATAGGCGGGATATTTTTGAAAAATCTTGAATGAAACGACGATAAAATCCGGCATGACCAAGGAAACTTCTAACTCCTTTGACGGTTGTGGGAGGAGGTAATTTTGCAATGACATCAACCTTAGCTTTGTCAACCTCAATCCCGTTCTTAGAAATTTTATGGCCAAGGACAATTCCTTCTTTAACCATAAAGTGACATTTCTCCCAATTTAGACTAAGATTCGTGTTTTCACAACGTTCAAGCATCTTTTCCAAATGGAGAGACATGTTTGGAAAGAATCCCAAAGACCGAAAAATCATCCATAAAGACTTCCATAGTCTTTTCGATCATGTCATGGAAAATGGCCATCATACACCTTTGGAATGTCACGGAGCATTACACAAGCCAAAAGGCATGCGTCGGTAAGCAAATGTTCCATAAGGACATGTGAATGTGGTCTTTTCTTGATCTTGTGGATCAATGGAATTTGAAGTAACCCGAGAAACCATCGAGAAAACAATAGTATTCGTTTCCGCTAATCTCTCAAGCATTTGGTCCATGAAGGGTAATGGAAAGTGGTCTTTACGGGTGGCTTCATTTAACTTTCGATAGTCAATGCAAACACGCCATCCCGTAACCAATCGAGTAGGAATCAACTCGTTTTCATCATTTTCAACAACGGTAATGCCACCTTTTTGGGCACACAATGAACGGGGCTCACCCAAGGACTATCCGAGATAGGGTAAATCAATCCGGCATCGAGAAGTTTTATGACTTCCGCTTTGATAACCTCATGAATTTTAGGATTCACCCTTCTTTGGTGTTGAACCGCGGTTTGAAGTCATCTTCCATGAGAATTTTGTGTACAAAATCTCGGGTCAATACCCTTGATGTCGGAAAAGTTTCAAGCGATGGCTCGCTTGTGTGACTTCAAAACCTTTATGAGAGCGGATTTTCATCCTCACTCAAGTCTTTAGCAATGATGACGGTGATTTATTGTCACCCTCCAAAATGCATACTCGAGATGAGGTGGTAAGTCCTTAAGTTCGACCTCGGGAGGATCATTAGATTTTTCAATGGTTTTGATTTCCTCTTTATGAAGTTCTTGAGGAGGAGTGATGAAGGATCATCATTGAGCAACTTCTCGATGAGAAGAATATCTCCTCGATGTCGATGGGAGCGTGATCAATTTCCCATGAAACCGAATCACTAGCCAAGTATGCTTCAATCTCTTCCAAAATAAAGTCACTTCCTCAAGCGGAGTGAGGGAGGGAAGAGAGAGCAACGATGGGATCAACAAGTGGGATTGCCACTCGAGAATCCAAGAATTTCTTGAGAATACTCCTCCGACACAATGTCAATGACATCAATTTTGTTGACGGAATTGTCTTCATAATTGGGGAGTATTTCGAACTTGATCGAGATTGAAAGTAACGGCTTCCTTGTTTACCCTCAAAGTGATTTCCCTTCATCAACGCCGATCAATGCACGACCCGCTTTTAAGAAGCACCTCCCAAGGATGAGGGGTACTGGGATCGGCATCAAATTCGACAACAACAAAGTCGGGGAAATGAAACTTGCCTACTTTACAAATACATCCTCGGCTATACCTAGCGGACGAGAACTTGTGCGGTCCGCAAGCTCGAGGATCATACATGTAGGTGTAAGCGGAGGTAATGAAAGCTTTTTCCACATGGAGTGTGGCATCAAGTTAATGCTCGCACCAAGATCGCCAAAGCGGAGCATTGAACTATGCCTTGAAAATCACATGGGATGAGAAATTTTCCGGGTCTCCTAGCTTTTCGGGAAGCTTTTAAGGATAACCCGAACAATTCTCGCTCAAGGAAGTTTTAGCCATTTCGAAATCTTTTCTTTGTTATTCAACAAACTTTTGATTGTTGGACCGAACTTTGGCATTAGAAGAAGAGCGTCCATAAAACTAATCTCGGTGCAAATCTTGAAAGATTTGAATAAGCTTCTCCATTTGTTGACTAGTTTTATCACGGAGCTTTTGGTCATTAAGCCTTGAAGGATAAGGAAGTGAAGGCTTAGGAGTGGTCATCAGAACAATGGGTTCCAGAATTTGAGGTAAGACCACCGGAGGTTGGACTTGTGCGGTACTTCGTGGGCTTGAGATATGCACCTTGTCCTTTGATACCTCGGCTTCTCGTTCCACATCCCTCACCGGAGAAGGATTAGGCATCGAGGGTCCCTCATAAGATTTACCACTGGTAGCAATAGCATTCAATTCACCTTTTGGGTTGGGAATGGTATTACTCGGAAGAGCTCAAGGTTGAAGCTTGATTCTTTTGACTCATGAGACTAGCAAACATGCTTTCAATCTTGCTTTGAGATTGATCAATTTTGTTACTAGTAGCTCTAAGCTCGGAAGTGAAATCATTCTTCAAAGTGGTAATTTGATTTTGCATGGACACCATCTTAGCTTCATTGCTTTTGATGTAATTAGCAATGTCAATGGAAGCTTGAGGAGGTGGAGCATGCATGTTTTGTTGAGGAGCTTGGAATCGGTTTTGATTAAAATTTCCTTGATTTTGAAAACCTTGATTTTGATTTTGAAAATTCGATTCGACTCGATTTTGATTGAACCGATTATTCCTATTTTGCACATTTTGATTGTTCTGATTTTGATTAAACCCGGGTGGTCCAAGGAAATTGTTAGAACGATAGCTTAGAAGGTTTCGGTCTCCTTGCGGTTGGTAGGAATTACCTCCCGTATTGTAGGAACCCGAAGCGGCATATACGCTCTCTTGAGTGAAGCCACCGGAGGCTGGACACTCAAAATAAGGATGTGGACCACCACAAGTTTCACAACTCTTGTTCACGACATTCACTTGTTGATTGTTATTATTTTGACTCATTTTAAGTACGGCAGTGGATATTTCTTCAATCTTTTTGGTGAGAGTCGTGTATTCCGAAGATGGAAGAGTAGTAGATCTCCTTGACTCACTCCTCTCGACTGAGGAATCCCAATAATTGTGGTGGGCAGTCATGTTTTCGATGAGATCATAACACTCTTCGGGTCGCCTTTTCATAAAGGTACCACCGGCAGCAGCATTTATCGTGTCACGATGTCTCAATGTTAACCCGTTATAGAACGTATCTATTTGGGTGACAAGCAACATATTGTGGTTCGGACATCGATCAATCGAAAGCTTATAGCGTTCCCATGCCTCAAATAAGGACTCATCGGGATGCTGCCTAAAGTTGCTGATTTCATTCCTCAGTTTCGTCACCATCGACGGTGGAAAGTATTTCGCCAAGAATTTGGAGATCATTTCATCGAAACTATGGATTGAGTTCTTGGGAAGACGATCAAACCATGCGGTGGCATGAAGCGTCAAGGAATATGGAAAGAGGTATAAGCGAAGGGCGTCATCGGTGACCCCATTTTGCTTCATACTTTGGGTGACGGTGAGAAATTTGTCGAGATGCTTGTTGGCATCGTCACCCGGTGATCCGTGAAATTGGCAAAACTTTGGACTTGTTGAATCATGTGATGCTTAAGTCCAAAATCCGTGGCCTCGATGTTGACCGGGGCAATAGGACCGCCCGTCCATCCATCGTGGGTTGGCAAAGCTCCTCCATCGCTCGGAGATCGGGAGCTTGATTTTGTGGACGGGTGGTTGGACTTGAGGTCCATCCCCTTGGTTATGTGTCATTGTGGGTTGTTCAACGGCACGTATCTCGGCACGCGTTTGCTTGGTTACGGTTACGTCTCACGAGCTTCGAGCGAGTCGCATGCACTTCCAAAACAACACTTTCAATTAAAACAAGACCGAGGCAAAACACGGTGAACTTAAACCAATAATCCCACGTGAAATGATCACTTCTATAAGTAAACGCACAAAGGAGCGGAGAGACTATTAGGTCGTATGAAGCTTATTAAAACCCGTCTCTTTTCACCGCAATTTAATGTCGGGCCGTCCTTATACCCTCACACAGTTTGTTAAACCGATAGAAGTAAACCAAAACACGAGCGACACAAAGGCAAGTTTTAAATCTTTTGTTCGGGAACTTATAATGATAACACCTCGGTTGAGAATGTTATATTGATTGTGTCTTCTATATTATTTAAAACAACAAGCAAAAATCTTTTGTATTTTTAATCTTTTACATATATATACAAAGAAAAGAAAATATTTTGTATTTTTGTATTTTATAAAAACAATAACTTCACGAGGAAGGTTCTTCAAGTCACTAATCGCAAAACTTCACGATATTGTCGCAACACACCTCCCGGCGCGGCGCCAAAATTTGATTCGTTGTTGTGAGTGTGGTAAAATAAACACAATATCAATATATCAAATTAACCGTAAAATCCGACAAATTAACCTTTTAGGAAAAGGGTTAACGTGCCAAATCTTACGGTGTGATAAAAGTGATACCGGAAAAGTGATTTCCGGTCGTGTCCCAACGAGGTGTGAATGGAAGGATTCGTTGAGTTTTGTGATTTATAACTTGAATTGGTTTGATGATTTGTTGATTTGATTACGTTTTCTACAAATTAATTAACGGAAGGTAATTAAGGCAAGGAAACCTAATAAACTACAAATTAACTATTACTAGGCCTAAGGAATGATAAAACGAAACTAAACTAAGTCCTAGGGTGCTAAAACTAAAAAACGTGAAAAAGCGGAACCACCCGAGCCATAAAAGTAAAAGTTTTGCAATTTAAGGGCTACGGGAGTGAAATCAATTTTCCTACGTTCTAATTGACTAAAAATAATTTTAGAAAAAACCGGAATTTTTTGACTTTTAAATTATTTTCTTTGAATTAAAACTATTTTACTCTAATTAATTAATTAAAAAAAACTAAACTATTTTTGAAAAATCTGAAAAATTCACAGAAAATACTTTAAAGGGCACTGATCACAGGAACAACTGAAAAAGTGATGGTTGCTTTGAAAGATAAGCAGTAAATAAGCTGAAAAGGTCTTATAAGCAAAACTGTTTTTAAGGCTTAAGAGAATTAGTTGTGTAAAACTCAACGAGACAAGTCCCAAGGGCGCAGTGTTAAGAGTGTGTGTGGTGGGCTGGGTGGCCAGTGTTCGAATCCCAACAATGACAAAAATTTTGAAACTTTTATTTTTTTTCAATTTTTGCTTATTGGAATTTGAAGACAGGTTCAAATTAAGAAAAATTTGTGAAAACTTTTTTAATGAAACCTTACGAATAAGCTGTTGGAACAGCTTATTTGAATCTGATATGGACAGAACCAAAACAAACACACCATTTACAAACTGATGGGATCATATAAACAAAAAGCAGTTTGGAAATGGAATAATGAGCAAGTTAACTTAAAGATAAGCTGGTCCTAAATGGAATAAGCTATAAGTTCAAGGAGAAGCAGTTGGCAAAAAAAACAACTAACTAGGAGATCCTAAGCCTAAAATGCCAAAATAAGCTCTAAAACTATGAATAAGCACTGAATCACTATCAAATAGCACTAAGGGAGACTTAAATAAGCTGTAATTGTACTAAACCTATGCTATCTAAACTGCTAAGCCAAAATTAACCTAACTAAGCTGAAGTTAACTACTGATAAGCTGAAGAGTAAAAAAAACCAATGTGACCTGTGACTGCAGGCTGAGACACAGCTTAAGGTGGGCTGATTGAAGCTTATTTATAAGTTGAGAGGTGAGCTGCAAATCCAGGAACAAGCTACAACAAATAAAGTTAGCATAGTAGAGATATAAGAAACACAGTGTGGTTAAGAAAATGCTTAAAAACGACTTAAGATTAAAAAGTTTTCAAAGATGGTTTAGCTTTTTTTTTCTTTTATGTCAAACAGAATCGAAAGCAATCAAAAGATGGATTTTGAAACTAATTTAAACTAAGCTAGAGGTGACTAAGATGCAACTAAAGTGGGTATATCTTTGAGTTGGGTATGCCAACTTCATAAAACCAATTTTTTTTCAATTTAAAACTTCAAATAAGTGTACATTCAACCCATGAGAATGTTTGAAAAGATTTTTTTTTTTTTTTTTTTATACTTAAACTTGATACTTAAACAACTTTTTCAAACAAAATGCAAACTGGTAAAGTGACTACTGATCTCAAAAGGAGTTTGACTCTAAGAGTCAAATGGGTAAAAAGCGAATTTTTGACCCTTTCAAAGCCTTGACCCAAACAGTCCCTTATGGGATGAAAGTGTTAAAACTGCTCTCAAAAAGGAAGATTAACTTGACTTTTGTTTTGTAGAAACTAGTTACCACTTAAAACCTTTGTTATGATTAAGTAAACAAGTAAAGAAACTGCTTATTTCAATAAACTGAAACTGTAACAGATAAGAAAATAAGGTGCTTTTCATTAATTAAAAAAAATTCATTACAACAGAAAAAAGAAAACTAATTTTTAAAGCTAAGTAAAGGGTGCCTTATCAAATGGCTACATGATTCTATTTATACTAAACTAAGATAGGGTCTTCATCTTCTTGTGTTTCTTCCGTGAGACAAAATAAGCCAAAGCAACCTTTGTGCTTTCTTGAGATGATCCAGTCCATCCATTAAGTAGGTACCATTTTGGATCAATCTGAGTCGTCCATGGGGTCTTTTTGACTTGGATTGCCATGGTGGCAGCCATGGAAAGGAGGGAAAGATGGATAGTGGGTTTGGGAAATGGGTATAACTGGGTAAAGGAGGGTTTAGGGATTGAGTGTTTGGGGTTTTGAGATTCTGGATAATAGGGTGAGTGTGAGTTTTCTGGGAAGCAGATAAAGCAAGAAGGAGGAGGAGGGAAAAAGGGGGTCGTGGGTGAGGATGGAGATTATGAAAGGGTTGGGTATTGTTTGTAAAAAAAGGTTTTGTAAAAATGTATTTTGGTTTTGTAAAAACGTTTTTTTTTTTTTTTTTTTTTTTTTTTTTTTTTGAAAACAAAAGTTGGTTGTAAGAAAATAATTTTTACAAAATTGGTTTTAAAATAAAATGGTGTTTTTATTTTGGAATTTTGGTTTTGACGGGCAAAATGGTCATTTGGGTTTCGGGGAAGGTTTTAGGATGGTTTTCCCAAACCCACTTTAAGAATGCGTCCCGGGCTCTGAAAATGTAGAAAATCCATTGCCGGCTCCGTCTGTTAAAGCACGTTTTCCAGTTTCAGCTCGATTTAGTCCGTTTTCGCTCTGTTTTCAATCCTTTTGTACCTGCAAGACATAAAACACACTCCGAGGATATTTTTGACATATTTTGATCATATTTGGGTGTTTTTAGTCGTTTTTGTGGTCATAGATGGGTAAAAATGATGAGTGAATAAGCACTCATCACCTTTGCACACAATGAATACTTCTCCCACTTGTGCATAGAACAACATCATATAAAAGATAAACACCATGGCATTCGTTTGTTTATGTGAGAAATATCATAGTGTCATAGATATATAAGCATTACAAGTAGATGTAGGACCACTTAATTATCAAGGAAACGTTCATGACTATCCTTGAGAATATGAATGTCTACATTTTTTAACGTAATGTATTATTTCAAGAAAATCTAGAAATAATCTGAGTTACTACCAAGATAATAAATCTTGTAACTCCCACTGAATTAGACAACGTTACAATAATGTCTTATTCAGTAATACACCATACTCCCACTAGATTTGACAACATTATAAGTGTTTCATTAATCAGTGAAAATAGCGTGCTATTACGTTGCTACCCCTTTGTAAGACCATTCGTAACAATTACTTAGGTACTAAAGAGTGTATTCTACTCTGTAGATGATGGATCATCCATCATGCTATTAACTTGAAAAATTGAGCATGCAATTTCTTCCTTCATGGGTCTACCATCGCCATAATGATGTATAGCACCTTTTAATTTGGTCAAAGCAAAACAGCTAGATAAACTATACTAGTTTGTCTTTTACCAATTTTGAGGGTAATTAGTCTAGCTTCTAATTAAATAACTCATAAAATGTCAAACATGTTTTCTAGTTGACCAAAATGTCATATATGAATTCAATCACCAACAGAGGGTAATGAAATCTCTTAAGGAAAACATGGTGTGCAATTTTCTTAACTATTAAAATTGCTATGAGTTATATTAGAATTTAGACAGTTCTAATATTTCTAACATTCCTTTCTCAATCATGAAAAGGAATAGGATCGAGTCTCACTCTTCTTCCATGGAAAAGAGTTTATGTTTGTCTTTTAGTAAATTTTCTTGATCAAACATTTGTTTGAAAACAGAACTAGATCAATTTACAAAGCCCAAACCACGCTTACGGTTTAATGTTGCATTAATACAATCAAAAGAATTAACAAAATTCAATTTTAGTATTTTCAATAATTAAATCTTTCAAGAAAATAAAATACCCTTGGTCAATATTCATATTAACCATAGAATTTTCCTTGAATCTAGGACCCTCATTATCATAGTTTCACCACATCGGTTGATCGCTAGTGATGAAAGTATAGAATAGGTAATTGTCAAGAACAATAATTGACAAACAATTTTCAATTCCTAGAAAATATGGGATTTACAATTTTGCCAAACAATTATGCAAAATGTAAGCATGTTTTATCCCATCTTATGCCTTAAGTTATAGGTCTCACTAACTAACTTAATTAAGTTGTCTAATTTAGAAACTGCAAATTATTTAAGCTGAGGTCTCACACAACATAAAGATTCTCCTTGTTATCGTAATCTAGCTCAATATCTCACATAACTAAATTACAACTTCAAGTATTTCATATCATTAGATGACATAAACTTAAATTTTAAAGGGTACAATTTTGATATGTAATCAAAACTTATGTATGAAGAAGCATGCATACATCTTCGTAACAAAAAATTTCAAAACCTTACTCATAGTTTTAAATTGCTAAGATTAAATTCTACAAAGTTTTAATCGATGCGTTGAGAAACTTACAACTTTGCACTAAGATGCTTCGTACATAGGATAGTTATACTAGGTAGCTCCAATCGAACGCGACGTGGAGGCAGAGGACCGTGTGTCACCAAGCATAACCTTAGACATCCTTTCAAGTGCGTTGTGCACACTTCTTTGAACCCCTTTGAGTTTGTTCTAGTGGGTGAGCCGTTCTAACCATTTAGTACAGTCGCATCAGTCGATTAAAAGTTCAAGATTTAATACTTAGAAAACAAATCAAATTTCACCATTATTTAGTCCATTTAATTTTCTATTCTCAAAAAACCCTTTTTGCTTACTAACGTGTCATACAATATAAACAAAAGGCACTTTAATAAAATTAAAAGGAACTCAAATAATATACATATAACTTAACAATTAACATATGTAAAACAATTAGCCACATGCATAATTTGTTCGATAAAACCTTAATAATCAATTCTAGGTTTAAGAATGCATATGTTTAACCAAGACTTCCACGTGTTTTCATCAAGTACAACGCGAGCCACATACATCGATGAATCGATTAAGTAAGTCTTAGCTAAAACACATACCACATAGCACATAATTGATTCATTAGATATATTGAGGTTTTCCCCAATTCAATATTTATCAAAACGAAATACATGTGAATAAACTTAACCATTAATGATAAATATATACTTAACAATTTAATCATATAATCAATAATCCATGATAAAACATGCATGTATTTACCATGGATTCCACATAACAATTATTCAATCCCAAGATACACATATAATCATGGCACATAACAATTATCCATGAAAACCACATAAAATATACATGAATCCTAGGGTTTCTACAAGTTTTACAAAAAATAAAACCTAATTAAAAATTAAAGGGTAATCGACCTTATAATAAAAATTAGGGTTCCAATTTTAAAACCTAGAAACCAATAAAAGCATGTAATAATCACAAAGATTCAATTTTATGTGTTTGGTAATTAATTACAACGTATTGGCTCTTGATGCCACTGTTGGGTTTTACTAATCATAACAATTATAGAAAACACATAAACATCATCAAAGCATGCAGCGGAAGTAATAGGAATAATACTTGTAAATTAATTAACCGAATTAAAAGTATATGCAAACCTTTTGCGAATCATACAATTAGGGTTTATGAAAAAAACCCCAATTAAGATCAAGGAACAAGAAACCCTAAACCCTAATAAATTAGGATTTATGAATGTCGACCAAACCCTTGTCGACCTACCAAGATATGCAAACACAAATGTATTTGCTCTTCGTTCTTGTACACACGTATTAGTAGCGAATCAATGAGAAAAGCTAGGTTCTTGAATCACAAACAACCAAACACTTGTATTTGATCTTGGAAAATCGACCCTAAGGTGTTTAGAGATGTAGACGATCGGCCAAGACTCAAAGGAGAGGGGAGAAGAAGAAGTTAGGTTTATTAGGTGATCCAAGATTAATTAGAATGAATGCAAGGGGCCTTGTATTTATACTAATTCAATCCCTTGGTCTCCAAGTTAGGGTTTGGGTTCCCCTATTCCCTTGTTCGACCGGTTCTAGGACCCAAGATTGGTTCTAGATCCTTCTTGACCACTAACTTCATATTTAGTCCTTTAACTTATCATTTAAGTGTTTATTTCGTGATCAAATAATTAAATATAACATTTTATATATTAATTATTTATACATTGATTCTCATACGTAATGTGTGCAATCCCAAAGTCTTGAGTTCGAATCCGGTCATACTAATATTAATAATTATCCATAAACCTTTCACTAAACTCTCTTTATCCTCCTTGTATATTTGTATATCCGACTTATGTATGAGTCGAGATTAGTTGTGATAGGATAGATTTGGACAAAGTGTATGTCCGTGAAGTGTTGTATGTTGTTTAAGACATGGTCTAAATTCGTGCATTGTTGTGTGAAGATTAAGACGAGGTAAAAGTCTGTGAAGTGTAGTGTGAAGACTTGGATTATGTGTAAGTTCAAGTGGACGAGGTGTATGTCTGTGTAGTGTTGTGTATTGGTGTGTAGATTAGTTCAAGCTAGGATTAGAACTCGACATTCCGCTTAGTGTCGAAAATTGGTGTAAGCGAAAGTGTATGGTTTTCTCAGCCTGAAGGAAGTTTGTTGACATAATGATTGTGAACTCTCGAGTGTGATACTCGAGGAGTGGAGTAAGGCGAAGAGTTAGCTTCGTGCTGAACCACTATAAATCTCCGTGTCTTGGTTTGATCTTTCTATCTCTTTATCTTTCTTTCATTCATACATTACTTCCATTGTGCCAATCTATTGTGTCTATATATTGTTGATTGATATCACATAACTTCAAATCAAACAATTTTCAAGAATGTTAATACAAATAAGCCGTAAAAACGTTTATTTATATTTTACGATCTTCTAATGTTTTGTCAATAACAAACGTAAAATCATTTTAACGAAACAAATAAAATACGTAAATGGTTTGAGCCAATAGTTTACTAACACAATTACATTTTCATATAAAACACTAAACAAGTAATAGTGTTTACATTTTATAGAAATGCATATGTATAACAACTAGGGTTTACATAATGGGTATATATATACATACTTAATATATATTGTAATGGGTAATATAATGGATAAGAATCTAAGTACTTGACCCATTAACTAGATACATTGAATGTAGTTGGGTAAAACCCAAAGTCCATGACCCATACCCATGGAGCATGATCCATAACCCATGACCCATTGCATGACATCATGCATGAAGTCATGTTGGGTATTATCCATGGTCCATGACCCATTGACTAGATGCATTGCATCTTTTAGATACATTGTATCTATTTGGATACCCATGATCCAAAGTCCATAACCCATGATCCATGACCCATAACCCAAATAGGAGGAGCGTCTGCCGGATCCCCAGGAATACACTGGACGGATCCCTCAAGCAAGGGATCTGTGGGATCCGGGGGACAGTAGTTGTTTTTGCCTATAAATAGTGAGCCATTTCTTCATTGTAAGGTGCCACTTTTACACATACTTTCTCTTAGTATTGTAAACTCTCTAACCTCATATCCAAAGGATCTTTCTATGTAGTTTTGTGTTTGTGTGATTCTCTAGGTTCCTCTTAAAGGCGAGATCACCACCTCTTGAAGTCGAGCAAGCTCAAGTCCATGAGTTGCCAAGCTTCGTCATCATCAAGACTACTGATGTTATTGATGAGTGTCTAAATACTCATCATTTTTATTCCATCTGCACCGCAAAAGCGATCAAAAACACTTTGAAAAGTCTCAAAAAGACAAAAAATATTTAGACTGTATTTTATGCAATAATTGTCAAAATCTAGTCCCTGGTTATTCAAAACATGTAATTTTTCATAAAAGGCCCTCAGGGATTTTCAAGTTGTCAAAATTACCCTTATAAAGTTCAGTTTTGCAAAATGGCAACTTTAGTCCCTGAAGTTTCAAAGATTGACAGAATTTACCCCTGGACACTTTAAATTGGAAAATTAATATTTTTAGTCCTTTGGTAATTCAAACTTGTCAAAAGTGGTCCTTATAATAAACTTTGCAAAATTACAGTTTTGGTCCCTCAAGTTTGGTGAATTACAAAAATGGTCCTTGTGATTAAAATACCAAACCCCTTAACCCACGACCCAAAAATAATTAACCCAGCCACCATTACCCGACCCAACCTCTTCTTCTTTCCCTCTCAAAACCCCTCCCCTTTATCTGCTCCCCATAAGCCCTACTCTCTTTCTCTGCTTCCCAGGACACTCCACCTCCATTACACCCTTTTACCCAGCTAAACCATCCCCAAGAACACTCAACCTCACCTTCCCTCTTTGCCCAGTTAAACCCATTTTCCAAACCCACTTACAAGTTCTCTCTTTTCCATGATGCCACGATGGCAATCCAGACTCAAAAAGCTCAACCAATGGCTTGGATTCACTCTCACTTGTACCTACTTATTGGATGGATGAGATTGATTGAAGAAAGCACAAGTGAAGTTTTTGGCTTGACTGCTCTCACCAAAGAAGCACACCAAGTGAAGACTTGAAGAGATTGAAGACCATCAAGACCCTAGTATAAATAGAAAACCTTGTAGCCATTGATAAGGCACCCTTTTTTCTTAGTTTTAAAATTAGTTGTCATTTTTCTTTTGTAATGAAATTTCCAGTTAATGAAAAGTTATTTTTATTGGTTACTTTTTTTTTAGAGTTGAAGTAATTGTTATTATCAATCCTTGTTAGTTAAATCCTAGCTTTCATAAAAAGATCTCCAAAGTTCTTGAATTAAGTCTGTCAAGAAAGAAATTTTCACCATAAGTAGTGTTTGGGTCAAGAAAAAAGTGGTCAAGAAACTCATTTTTTACCCATTTGACCTGCCAAGTCAAATGACTTTTTGAGTCTTAGATTAGTTGTAATGATTAGAAGATGGTTGCAAAAGTTTAAGTAAGATTTAAAAAAAAAAAGTGTTTTTCTGTCATTTTGAAACTGAACAGAACAGCAGCATAGGCTGTTGTTCTTGGTCTCTTCTGACCTATTTGATGTCCAAAGTTTGAAGATTTTGTTTTTCTCAAAAGCTTGTAATCCCAGCTCAATTTGGTTCCAGCTTAGTGGGTCAAAGAATCCTTTAACATATTCAAATTTGAAGTCTAAAAGCTGTTTTTACCAACATTTTTGCTCTGTCTCAGCCAAACACAAGCTGATATTAGGTTAATTTCAAGCTGTTAAAAGCTTCTTTTTGTCCATCACTTGGTTTCTTTTGGATCTCTACTATGCTGACCTTGTTGTTGCAGCTTGTATCTGGGTTGGGAGTATTAATTTCAGCTCAAAATTAAGCTCTAAACAGCTCTCATTAATTGTTGGACTCGCTCAGCAAAGAACAAGTTAGTTTCTTCCATTTTAGCTTATTTTGCAGTTTAGTCTAGCTTAGTTAAGTTGATAAACACTTTATTAGTTCATTTAGATTAAGTCATAGTTAGCTCATTAGTGTTTTTAGATTTCCCTTAGTGCTTATTAGGACATATTTAGTGCTTATCTCTACTTTGCTTAGTTTTAAGACTTCCTAGTTTATTCACTAAAGCCAACTGTTCTCCCCTTTTACTATTGCTTTTTAGCTTATTACTAGATTATTTAGGATTGCATCTAGTTTATTTTGTGACTTAGATAGCTTATTCGTGCTTAGTGTTCTCCCTCAACTACTTATCTAGTTCCTATGTGACTAAGGGGTGTTTGGTTGTCTGCTCATTGTGCTTTCAAGCTAAAAGGGGTGTTTGTTAAGTTTCTAAAATCTGTTGTGATAAGCTGTGCATACAGCTTATTGAAGGTTCTCTTAACAAAAAGTTTTTCATAAAAGTTCCTTATTTTGATCCAAACTTCAAGTTTTAAAGAAAGAAAAACTAAAAAAAATCATTTGCAAAAAGTGGGAGCCAAGGGATTCGAACCCTGGTCTCTCAGCTCAAAGCACACGACCTCAAACACAACACCTCAACCATCTGCGCCCTTGGGACTTGTCTCACAAGTTTTACACAAACAATTCCTTTAAAGACTTGTACTCAGTTTTCAATATAAGCACTTTTTGGCTTATTTACGACTTATTCTCCCAAACAAAGTAGTGTTTTCTTATTTTCTTAGATTAAGCATAGATCAAAATAGTTTTGTGATTTTTCAGTATTTTTATTAATTAGTTTAATATTTTTAATTAATTAAATAGATTAAATTAGTTTTTAATTCGTAGAAAATAATTTAAAAGTCAAAAAAATACCCGGTCTTTTTCTGAAATTATTTTTAGTCAATTAGGTCGTAGGAAAATTGATTTCGCACCCGTAGCCCTTAATTTGCAAAATATTTATGTTTATGGCTCGAGTGGTTGCCGGTTTTTACGTTTTTTAGTTTTAGCACCCTAGGACTTAGTTTAGTTTCGTTTTATCATTCCTTAGGCTTAGTAATAGTTAATTTGTAGCTTATTAGGGGTCCCTTGCCTTAATTACCTTCCCGTTAATTAATTTGTAGAAAACGTAATTCAAATCAAACAAATCATTAAAACCAATTCAAGTTCAAATCACAAAACTCAACGATTCCTTCCATTCACACCTCGTTGGGACACGACCGGAAATCACTTTTCGGTATCACTTTATCACACCGTAAGATTTGATCGTTAGCCTTTTTCCTAAAGGGTTAATTTGTCGAATTTTACGGTTATTTTGATATCGTTGATATTGTGTTTTCACCACTCACTTTACAGAACCAAATTTTGGCGTACTGCGGGTGTGTTGCGACAATATCGTGATTTTGCGATTAGTGACTTGAAGAACCTTCCTCGTGAAGTTATTGTTTTATAAAATACAAAAATACAAAATATTTTTCTTTTCTTTGTATATATATGTAAAAGATTAAAAATACAAAAGATTTTCCTTGTTGTTTTAAATAATATAGAAGACACAATCAATATAACATTCTCAATGAGGTGTTATCATTATAAGTTCGAACAAAAGATTTAAAACTTGCCTTTGTGTCGCTCGTGATTTGGTTTACTTTTATCGGTTTAACAAAGCGTGTAGGGTATAAGGGCGGTCGACATTAAATTGCGGTGAAAAGAGCGGGTTTTAATAAGCTTCGGCGACCTAATAAGTCTCTCCGCTCCTTTGTGCGTTTACTTATAGAAGTGATCATTTCACGTGGGATTATTGGTTTAAGTTCACCGTGTTTTGCCTCGGTCTTGTTTTAATTGAAAGTGTTGTTTTAGAAGTGCATGCACTGCTCGCAAGCTCATAACCGTAACCAAGCAAAGCGTGCCGAGATACGCACCATTGAACAACCCACCATGGTGGAAACCAAGAGAGCGGACCTCAAGTCCAACCACCGGTCCACAAAATCAAGCTCCGATCTCCGAATGATGGAGGCTTTGCCAACCCACGATGGATGGACGGGCGGTCCAATTGCCCGGTCAACATCGAGGCCATGGATTTTGGACTTAAGCATCACATGATTCAACAAGTCCAAAGTTTTGCCAATTTCACGGATCACGGGTGGCGATGCCAACAAGCATCTCGACAAATTTCTCACCGTCACCCAAAGTATGAAGCAAAATGGGGTCACCGATGGCGCCCGCTTATATCTCTTTCCATATTCCTTGACGCTTCATGCCACCGCATGGTTTGATCGTCTTCCCAAGAACTCAATCCATAGTTTCGATGAAATGATCTCCAAATTCTTAGCGAAATATTTTCCACCGTCGATGGTGACGAAACTAAGGAATGAAATCAGCAACTTTAGGCAGCATCCCGATGAGTCCTTATTTGAGGCATGGGAACGCTATAAGCTTTCGATTGATCGATGTCCGAACCACAATATGTTGCTTGTCACCCAAATAGATACGTTCTATAACGGGTTAACATTGAGACATCGTGACACGATAAATCTTTACTGCCGGTGGTACCTTTATGAAAAGGCGACAGAAGAGTGTTACGATCTCATTGAAAACATGTTGCCCACCACAATTATTGGGATTCCTCACCGAGAGGAGTGAGTCAAGGAGATCTACTACTCTTCCATCTTGGAATACACGACTCTAACCAAAAGATTGAAGAAATATCCATTGCTGTACTTAAAATGAGTCAAAATAATAACAATCAACAAGTGAGCGTCGTAAACAAAAGTTGTGAAACTTGTGGTGGTCCACACCCTTATTTTGAGTGTCCGACCTCCGGTGGCTTCACTCAAGAGGCGTATATGCCGCTTGGGTTCCTACAATCACGGAGGTAATTCCTACCAACATGAGGAGAAGAAACCTTCTAAGCTATCGTTCTAACAATTTCCTTGGACCACCGGGTTTAATCAAAATCGAACAATCAAAATGTGCAAAATAGAAATAATCGGTTCAATCAAAATCGAGTCAAAATCGAATTTTCAAAATCAAAATCAAGGTTTTCAAAATCAAGGAAATTTCAATCAAAGCGATTCCAAGCTCCTCAACAAAACATGCATGCCCCACCTCTCGAGCTTCCATTGACATTGCTAATTACATCAAAAGCAATGAAGCTAAGATGGTGTCCATGCAAAATCAAATTACCACTTTGAAGAATGATTTCACATCTGAGCTTAGAGCTACTAGTAACAAGATTGATCAATCTAATAGCAAGATTGAAAGCATGTTTGCTAGTCTCATGAGTCAAAAGAATCAAGCTTCAACTTCGGGAGCTCTTCCGAGTAATACCATTCCCAACCCAAAAGGTGAATTGAATGTTATTGCTACCAAGTGGTAAATCTTATGAGGACCCTCGATGCCTAATCCTTCTCCGGTGAGGGATGTGGAGCGAGAAACCGAGGTATCAAAGGACAAGGTGCATAACTCAAGCCCGAAGTACCGCGACAAGTCCAATCTCGGTGGTCTTACCTCCAATTTGAACCCGTTGTTCGATGACCACTCCTAAGCCTTCACTTCCTTATCCTTCAAGGCTTAATGACCAAAAGCTCCGTGATAAGACTAGTCAACAAATGGAGAAGCTTATTCAAATCTTTCAAGATTTGCACCGAGATTAGTTTCGGACGCTCTTCTTCTAATGCCAAAGTTCGGTCCAACAATCAAAAATTTGTTGAATAACAAAGAAAAGATTTCGAAATGGCTAAAACTTCTTTGAGCGAGAATTGTTCGGTTATCCTTAAAAGCTTCACGAAAAGTTAGGAGACCCCAGAAAATTTCTCATCCTATGTGATTTTCAAGGCATAGTTCAATGTTCCGCTTTGGCCGGTCTTGGTGCTAGCATTAACTTGATGCCACACTCCATGTGTAAAAAGCTTTCATTACCTCCGCTTACACCTACATGTATGATCCTCGAGCTTGCGGACCGTACAAGTTCTCGTCCGCTAGGTATAGCCGAGGATGTATTTGTGAAAGTAGGCAAGTTTCATTTCCCGCCGACTTTGTTGTTGTCGAATTTGATGCCGATCCCGAGTACCCTCATCCTTGGGAGGTGCTTCTTAAAACGGGTCGGGCATTGATCGGCGTTGATGAAGGAAATCACTTTATGGGTAAACAAGGAAGCCGTTACTTTCAATCTCGATCAAGTTACGAAATACTCCCCGATTATGGAGACAATTCCGTCAACAAAATTGATGTCCTTGACATTGTGTCGGAGGAGTATTCTCAAGAAATTCTTGGATTCTCGGTGGCAATCCCACTTGGTCGATCCCATCGTTGCTCTCTTCCCTTCCCTCACCCTCCGTTTGAGGAAGTGACTTTATTTTGGAAGAGATTGAAGCATACTTGGCTAGTGATTACATTCCATGGGAAATTGATCACGCTCCCATCGACATTGAGGAGATATTCTTCTCATCGAGAAGATGCTCAATGAAGATCCTTCATCACTCCTCCTCAAGAACTTCATAAAGGAAATCAAAACCATTGAAAAATCTAATGATCCTCCCGAGGTCGAACTTAAGGACTTACCACCTCATCTCGAGTATGCATTTTTGGAGGTGACAATAAATTACCCGTCATCATTGCTAAAGACTTGAGTGAGGATGAAAAAGCTGCTCTCATAGAGGTTTTGAAGTCACTGGCGAGCCATTGCTTGAAACTTTCCAAATCAAGGGTATTAACCGAATTTTGTACACAAGATTCTCTTGGAAGATGACTTCAAACCGTGGTTCAACATCAAAGAAGAGTGAATCCTAAAATCCATGAGGTTATCAAGCAAGAAGTCATAAAACTTCTCGATCGGATTGATTTACCCTATCTCGGATAGTCCTTGGGTGAGCCCGTTCATTGTGTGCCCAAAAAGGTGGCATTACCGTTGTTGAAAATGATGAAAGCGAGTTGATTCCTACTCGATTGGTTACGGGATGGCGTGTTTGCATTGACTATCGAAAGTTAAATGAAGCCACCAAGAAAGACCACTTTCCTTTACCCTTCATGGACCAAATGCTTGAGAGATTAGCGGAAAGCGAATACTATTGTTTCTCGATGGTTTCTCGGGTTACTTCAAATTCCATAGACCCACAAGATCAAGAAAAGACCACATTCACGTGTCCTTATGGAACATTTGCTTACGGCGCATGCCTTTAAACTGTGTAATGCTCCGATGCGTTCAAAGGTGTATGATGGCCATTTTCCATGACATGATCGAAAAGACTATGGAAGTCTTCATGGATGATTTTTGGTCTTTGGGGATTCTTTTCAAACATGTCTCTCCCATTTGGAAAGATGCTTGAGCGTTGTGAAAACACGAATCTTAGTCTAAATTGGAGAAATGTCACTTTATGGTTAAGGAAGGAATTGTCCTTGGCCATAAGATTTCTAAGAGCGGGATTGAGGTTGACAAGGCTAAAGTCGATGTCATTTCAAAATTACCTCCTCCACAACCGTCAAAGGGTTAGAGTTTCATTGGTCATGCGGATTTTATCGTCGTTTCATTCAAGACTTTTCAAAATATCCCGGCCTATGACCCGACTTCTTGAAAAAGACACTCCTTTCGTCTTCTCTAGTGAGTGTGTTGAAGCTTTTCAAACTCTTAATAGAAGCTCGGAAGCACCAATTCTAGTTGCCCCGATTGGGAATTACCATTTGAGCTTATGTGCGGCGCAGTGATTTCGCCATAGGTGCCGTTTGGGCACAGCGAAGTCAAAACATTTCCACCAATACATTATGCTAGCAAAACTTTGACCAAAGCTCAAGCACATTACACCACAACGGAGAAAGAATTACTAGCCGTGGTGTATGCTTTCGAGAAGTTTCGGCCATACTTAATTTTGTCCAAAAGCATAGTGTATACGGATCACTCGGCACTCAAATATCTTTTTGCTAAGCAAGATGCTAAGCCGAGATTGCTCCGATGAGTTCTCCTCCTACAAGAACTTGATATCATCATCCGTGATAAAAAAGGAGCCGAGAACCTAGCGGCTGATCATCTTTCTCGTCTTGAGAATCCTCATCAAGGTGTGCTCGAGAAAAAGGAAATCAACGAAACATTTCCTCTCGAGACACTTAATGTGGTATCTCATCGTAGAGATTCGAGTACCCCATGGTTTGCCGACTTTGCAAACTATCATGCGTGTAACTTTGTTGTGAAAGGGATGTCGTCCCAACAAAAGAACAAATTTTTCAAAGATGTTAAGCATTATTTACGGGACGACCCTACTTGTTTAAGGTTTGTGCGGATCAAGTCATCCGATGGTGTGTTCACGGCCAAAGCCGATGAAATTCTCAAGGCTTGTCATAATGGACCCACGGGGACATCATGGTCCGAACTACACCGCTAAAAGGTGTTTGATTCCGGTTTCTATTGGCCCATGATTTACAAAGATGCCCATGACCTCGTCAAATCTTGCGACTCTTGCCAGCGTCATAGCAACATCTCTAAAGAGATGAAATGCCTCAAATGCCATTCAGTGTGCGAGATCTTTGACATATGGGGCATCGATTTTATGGGGCGTTCGAGTCTTCTCGAGGAACAAGTATATACTCGTGGTGGTTGATTATTTGTCCAAATGGGTAGAGGCGAAGCGCCACCCACCAACAACGCCCGAGTAGTTGTGAAATTCTTGAAGTCTCTCTTTACCCGTTTGAACTCCCGTGCCATCATTAGTGATCGCGTACGCACTTTGCAACGACCAATTCCGCAAAAGTCATGCTTAAATCGGTGTCACTCAACCGTCTTTCTCGCGTATCACCCACAAACTAGTGGGCAAGTGGAAGTTTCAAATCGTGGTTTGAAAAGAATCTTGGAGAGGACCGTAGGTGAAAACCGTGCCTCTTGGTGGGACAAACTTGAAGATGTACTTTGGGCCTTCCGTATCGCTTACAAAACACCCATCCGGTGTACTCACTTACAAGCTTGTGTGCGGAAAGGCGTGTCATCTCTGATCGAGCTCGAGCACAAAGCCTATTGGGCCTTGAAGCATGCCAATTTTGACCTTAAGTCCATGGGTGATCACAGGAAAATTCAACTCAATGAATTAAATGAACTCCGTGATCAAGCTTCCCCGAGAAGATTTTCAATCTAGAATTGAAAAGAAGGACTCGGTCACCTACGTTGAAAACGCGGTTCTTGATTTTTGAGTCATGGATCTTCTTTGTCTTTTCTTTGTAGATCAATGAGTTCTTGAATGCGGGGAAGCTTAAGACCCGTTGGACCGGTCCATTCATCATTGCCAAAGTTTTTCCATATGGCACCGTCGAGTTATCTCAAACCGACGGACCAAACTTCAAGGTGAATGGACATAGGTTGAAGCATTATTTTGGAGAGGACATTCCACATGGTTGTCCCGGATCTACAAACTTTCCCGTGAACAAATGAATGCGGGATCGAGTCGAGCTAGCGACTCGGGAATCAAAAAAGTAGCACACTATATGGGTTTTCACCGTATTCGACTTCTTTCTACTTTCTACCACCCTAGTGTGGGGAGTTGCCCATTGTTGTATAAAAGTTTTCTAAAAAAAAAAAAAAAAAAAAATTCAAATAAAGGTCGTAGTATTTCCCTTTTCGTTCTTTGTTTCGCATAACCATAGGTACTTTGAATATTGAGGGCAATATTCATTTCTAGTGTGGGGAAATTCACTGAATTTTATCATGTATATTACCACCCTATTCCCCATTTTTGGCCAAAATTTTTTGGAGTAAGTGTTTTGCACTTACTCATTTTATAGTTATCGATCGCCATGTCTAATAAACAAAAGATTGGCTAATCCAGAGCAAACGGCTCTTGGTAAAGATATCTCAAATCCGTTGGCTTGCAATTTGCCCAAAATTGTATGGTGTTCACTCACCATATCTTTAATTAGTGAAGAGTTGGCTAAGCAAGTTTATGGCTTGTGGTAAAGGCGCTTGGAAAACCATAATTGGTAATCACCACCAAAGATATTTTATCTAAGAGTTGGCTAGTCCGAAGAAAACACGGTCGTAAAGACAAATCAAATCCGTTGAAAGTCGGTGATTTGCTCAAAATCATTTGGTTATCATTGTACCAAGGTTCTTACTTGAACTAAAACAATTGGCTACTCCGAGTAATGGCTTTTGGTAAAGAGATTCAAATCCATTAAGTTTTCTCAAAATATTGCTAGGGACTAGCAATAGTTTAGTGAGGATTGATAAGTGTCTAAATACTCATCATTTTTATTCCATACGCTTTGCAAAAGCAGTCAAAACACTTTGAAAAGTCTCAAAAGCGATGAAAAAATATTTAGGCATATTTTATGCAATAATTGTCAAAATCTAGTCCCTGGTTATTCAAAACATGTAATTTTTCATAAAAGGCCCTCAGGGATTGTCAAGTTGTCAAAATTACCCTTATAAAGTTTAGTTTTGCAAAATGGCAACTTTAGTCCCTGAAGTTTCAAAGATTGACAGAATTTACCCCTGGACACTTTAAATTGGAAAATTAATATTTTTAGTCCTTTTGTAATTCAAACTTGTCAAAAGTGGTTCTTATAATAAACTTTGCAAAATTACGGTTTTGGTCCCTCAAGTTTGGTGAATTACAAAATGGTCCTGTGATTAAAATACCAAACCCTTAACCCACGACCCAAAATAATTAACTTGACCACCATTACCCGACCCAACCTCTTCTTCTTTCTACCAAAACCCTCCCTTTATCCGCTCCCCATAAGCCCTACTCTCTTTCTCTGCTTCCCAGGACACTCCACCTCCATTACACCCTTTTACCCAGCTAAACCATCCCCAAGAACACTCAACCTCACCTTCCCTCTTTGCCCAGTTAAACCCATTTCCCAAACCCACTTACAAGTTCTCTCTTTTCCATGATGCCACGATGGCAATCCAGGCTCAAAAGCTCAACCAATGGCTTGGATTCACTCACTTGTACCTACTTATTGGATGGATGAGATTGATTGAAGAAAGCACAAGTGAAGTTTTGGCTTGTTGCTCTCACCAAAAAGCACACCAAGTGAAGACTTGAAGAGATTGAAGACCATCAAGACCCTAGTATAAATAGAAAACCTTGTAGCCATTGATAAGGCACCCTTTTTTCTTAGTTTTAAAATTAGTTGTCATTTTTCTTTTGTAATGAAATTTCCCAGTTAATGAAAAGTTATTTTTATTGGTTACTGTTTTTTTAGAGTTGAAGTAATTGTTATTATCAATCCTTGTTAGTTAAATCCTAGCTTTCATAAAAAGATCTCCAAAGTTCTTGAATTAAGTCTGTCAAGAAAGAAATTTTCACCATAAGTAGTGTTTGGGTCAAGAAAAAAGTGGTCAAGAAACTCATTTTTTACCCATTTGACCTGCCAAGTCAAATGACTTTTTGAGTCTTAGATTAGTTGTAATGATTAGAAGATGGTTGCAAAAGTTTAAGTAAGATTTTAAAAAAAAAGTGTTTTTCTGTCATTTTGAAGCTCGAGCAGAGCAATGAGATAATTGTTGTTCTTGGTCTCTTTTTACTGCCTATTTGATGTCCAAAGTTTGAAGATTTTGTTTTTGTCAAAAGCTTGTAATCCCAGCTCAATTTGGTTCCAGCTTAGTGGGTCAAAGAATCCTTTAACATGTTCAAATTTGAAGTCTAAAAGCTGTTTTTACCAACATTTTTGCTCTGTCTCAGCCAAACACAAGCTGATAATAGGTTAATTTCAAGCTGTTAAAAGCTTCTTTTTGTCCATCACTTGGTTTCTTTTGGATCTCTACTATGCTGACCTTGTTGTTGCAGCTTGTATCTGGGTTGGGAGTATTAATTTCAGCTCAAAATTAAGCTCTAAACAGCTCTCATTAAGCTGTTGGTGGGGACTGCTCACAGCAAGAACAAGTTAGTTTCTTCCATTTTAGCTTATTTTGCAGTTTAGTCTAGCTTAGTTAAGTTGATAAACACTTTATTAGTTCATTTAGATTAAGTCATAGTTAGCTCATTAGTGTTTTTAGATTTCCCTTAGTGCTTATTAGGACATATTTAGTGCTTATCTCTACTTTGCTTAGTTTTAAGACTTCCTAGTTTATTCACTAAAGCCAACTGTTCTCCCCTTTTACTATTGCTTTTTAGCTTATTACTAGATTATTTAGGATTGCATCTAGTTTATTTTGTGACTTAGATAGCTTATTAGGTGCTTAGTGTTCTCCTCAATTGCTTATCTAGTTCTATGTGACTAAGGGTATTTGGTTGTCGCTCATTGTGCTTTCAAGCTAAAAGGGGTGTTTGTTAAGTTTCTAAAATCATTGTGATAAGTTGTGCATATGACTTATTGAAGGTTCTCTTAACAAAAGTTTTCATAAAAGTTCCTTATTTTGATCCAAACTTCAAGTTTTAAAGAAAGAAAAACTAAAAAAATCATTTGCAAAAGTGGGAGCCAAGGATTCGAACTCGGTCTCTCGACTCAAAGCACCGACCTCAAACACAACACCTCAACCATCTGCGCCCTTGGGACTTGTCTCACAAGTTTTACACAAAACAATTCCTTTAAAGACTTGTACTCGGTTTTCAATATAAGCACTTTTGGCTTATTTACGACTTATTCTCCCAAACAAAGTAGTGTTTTCTTATTTTCTTAGATTAAGCATAGATCAAAATAGTTTTTGTGATTTTCCGATTTTTATTAATTAGTTTAATATTTTTAATTAATTAAATAGATTAAATTAGTTTTAATTAAATGAAAATAATTTAAAAGTCAAAAAATACCCGGTCTTTTTTAAAATTATTTTTAGTCAATTAGGTCGTATGAAAATTGATTTCGCACCGTAGCCCTTAATTTGCAAAATTTTTATGTTTATGGCTCGAGTGGTTCTTGGTTTTTACGTTTTTAGTTTTAGCACCTAGGACTTAGTTTAGTTTCGTTTATCATTCCTTAGGCTTAGTAATAGTTAATTTGTAGCTTATTAGGGTCCCTTGCCTGATTACCTTCCGTTAATTAATTTGTAGAAAGCGTAATTCAAATCAAACAAATCATTAAAACCAATTCAAGTTCAAATCACAAAACTCAACGATTCCTTCCATTCACACCTCGTTGGGACACGACCCAGAAATCACTTTTCCATTATCACTTTATCACACCGTAGATTTGATCGTTAGCCTTTTCCTAAAGGGTTAATTTGTCGAATTTTACGGTTATTTTGATATCGTTGATATTGTGTTTTCACCACTCACTTTACTCTTGTTGATAGTTCTTTCTTCTCTCATTAGAAGTGTTGTGTTGAAGACATAGGTGAAATATGTCTAAAGGGTCAAGTCGAAGGCATTAATGAAAGGTGCCGAAGATCCGTGTCAAAGGCATTAGTGAAGGGTGCCAAAAGTCCGTGTTGAAGGCATTAGTGAAGGGTGCCTAGGTGTCGTGTCAAAGGCATTAGTGAAGGTTGCCTAGGGTGTACATTCGATATGGTGCATCGATGCACAAGATAGATTAGTTTGGGTCAAAGGATATTGATATCCTTGTTGATGTTATAATAAGGAGTGGATCTCCTTTGGGATAGGTGTTGTGTAGTGTTAGGTAGTAGTTCCTCCTTTGTAATGGAACTGGTATCTAGCCTTGTGCGAGGATAAAGTGTAGGCGACGTTGTGATAGGTTTGGTTCTACCTCGTGGAAGAACCCGTGTCTAACCTTGTCTGGGATAAAGAATAGGCGGACGTTGTGAAGGCTTCTTCGCCACAAGGAGTATGTGTTGTGTAGTGCTAACGAACTCTCGAGTAGGTGACTCGGGGGGTGGAGTAGGGCAAGGAAGGTGTCCTTGTGGCGAACCACTATAAACACTCGTGTCGTGGTTTTGTGATTCTTACTTTCTACCTTTACATTACGTATTTACATACTTATCTATCAACATCCAACATACACATCTAATAGATTGACATAAGTCAATCTAAATAGTTTAAAACGAAGTTTTAATTGGTAAAACTATTCAACCCCCCTTCTAGTTTTTCACAAATAAAATAACCAAAAGTTTTAAAAGTCTTAAAACATAATTAAAATCGGTGAAACTATTCAACCCCTCCCATCCCCCTCCTAGTGTGTGTAGATCGGGTTGATCGTTTGAAGATTGGGTAGATCTTTTAGGTTAAGTGATTTGAGAGAAGATCAAGTAGATCGTGAGTGAGATTGGTACTAGCTAGATTAGTACTCGACATATAGCTTAGTGTCGGAAATTATGATAAGCAACGTTGTACGGTTTTCTCCGCCTGAAGGGAGTTTGTTGACATAGTGCTTAGAACTCTCGAGTTGGGTACTCGGGGAGTGTAGTAGGGCGAAGAGGAGCTTCGTTACCGAACCACTATAAATCCATGTGTCTCGGTTTGATCTTTCCATCTATTACTTTCATATATTGTAGCATTTATTAGTTGTTTACTTTAGAATTGTTACAATAGTGTTCATATTACAATTGATTGATTTCACCGAAACTCGAATCAAAATTTCAAGGCTAAGTTTTATAGCAAAATAAAAACGATAAAACTATTTAACCCCCAACTCTATTTTTCCACATATTTCACAACACCCTCAATTTTGAATAGCTGCTGAAGCTAATCGAGGATATTACTTCTTAGCACAAAGTACACATCATTCGAATTTATTCATAATAGCATAGTAGAGTTCCCATAATGTACATAATAAGTTTAAAAGTTTTCGACTGATAATATGCATAGTCTTCAAAATGTTCATTTCGTGTGCCTTCATTCATGTGCCAGACATATCTTACGGACCTGAGATAAAACATGCCGAAAAGTCAACACAATGGTTGAGTGAATTCATAAGTTTGAAAACAATAGTGGACAATATAGTTCGTAGTATAATTTCAATGTGTCCAGTTATCTTCTTGATAGTTATTATTGCTCTAAGCTCATGGCACTCACGACTGACTGTGTATATATATTACCGTGCGATATATATATTAAGTAACTTGCCCTGGGTAGGTATTATGCCCTATACCTAGAAATTCAAATAAAGTGCGTTTGGTTACCTATCCCAGCTAACACAAACGGGATTCGTCAATCCCGATAGGCCTATCCACAATATTTGCGCTCACTTGCGACAACAAGTGATTAGTGGTCCATGATGTTGGGGACTTTTGGCATAAACAACTTAGGCATGCAATAATACAGTCAAGGCATTAAGTTTGCAAGTAATTGTCCATAATAAAACGTTTTAGCATGTAATAAAAACAGTAGCATGTATCTCCCCCAAAGAGTTATATAACAATTAAACAAAAGTTGGGGCTATGAACTCACCTTGTAGATAAGCAATAGGTTTAGACGATATAAAGTTCAAACGTTAATCTATTTGGATCTCTTCCAGAGAAATAGTGAGTGTCTCATCAGTATGACACTTCTTCAGAATGAACACACGAAGGGCGGCGTGTACACTGCTAAGTTATGGTGGTAGTTCGAGTCTGTAAGCTACCGGTCAAATTCTTTCTAAGATCGTACAAAGTCCAGTATATCTTAAGTTCGGCTTTTCTAATTTCCCCAAACGAATCATACCTTATCGTAACGAGGCTTTCAATAAAACCTTAATCCTAGCATGAAATTTTTAAAGTTAACACTTACATCTGTGTAACCTTTGTGGTGATAATGTGCGGCCTACTATTGCGGGGCCAAAAAGTGAATGTTGTACTAGATTTCTTACAAGGATTTTTTAAATGAAGCTCGGAAATTCTAATCAGCAATTGTGCTAGAGATTGCAAAGTCAAATATGCCGCAAGCATGCTTCTAGACAATGCTTTGTCAGGGTAAAATGTTTACCTAAAAATTGCAAAGTGACAATAATTCATATGAAATATGATTATTGGTGAAATTAAGTATTTTGAACACATAGACTCTTCCTAGTCTTGTGTTTGTTGCGAGGAAAATTCACACAATTAAATTTTTGAGATTACTTATATAAATAATTAAAAGTAATTTATATAACGTAAAATAGTATAAATATAGACCTGAAATGTGCGATGGGCTACAGCCTATTCTTGCATGGCACGTGTATTCGGTGCAAATGAAAGTGTCTTAAGATTTTGCTGAGTGGTAAGACCACGGTATTTAACGATTACCTACGAAAGCATAGCAATCGCGTTTCAATATAGTGGCGATATGAGTGTACAAGTATATGTAAAGGCTAACAAGCGATAGGAACCGCATAGGTTCTTCGTTAAAGTTCAAACGTTAATCTATCTGGATCTCTTCCAGAGAAATAGTGAGTGTCTCATCAGTATGAAACTTCTTTAGAATGCACACACGAAGGGCGGCGTGTACACTGCTAAGTTCGGGTGGTAGTTCGAGTCTGTAAGCTACCGGTCCAATTCTTTCTAAGATCGTACAAAGTCCAGTATATCTTAAGTTCGGGTTTTCTAATTTCCCCAAACGAATCATAGCTTACCGTAACGAGGCTTTCAATAAAACCTTAATCCTATAATGAAATTTTAAAAGTTAACGCTTACATCTGTGTAACCTTTCTGGTGATAATGTGTGGCCTACTATTGCGGGGCCAAGAAGTGAATGTTGTACTAGATTTCTTACAAGGATTTCGTGAGCGGCAAGCTCAGAAATTCTAATCAGCAATTGTGCTAGAGATTGCAAAGTCAAATATGCCGCAAGCATGCTTCTGGACAATGCTTTGTCAGGGTAAAATGTTTATCTAAAAATGGCAAAGTGGCAATAATTCATATGAAATATGATTGTTGGTGAAATTTTAGTATTTTGAACTCATAGACTCATCCTAATCTTGTGTTGGTTGCGAGGAAAATTCACACAATTAAATTTTTGAGATTACTTATATAAATAATTAAAAGTAATTTATACAACGTAAAATAGTAAAGTATAGACCTAAAATGTGCGAGGGGCTACACCAGACATTGCATTATATCATTATTCATTATTGAGATCTCATACTTTTTCACGTACCCGGGGTTTTTTCCAGTTACCTTCATGTCCAGTGTCTCTTTAGGAGACTATTATGAGGTATTTATTACCTCGATTTGACCATCTTAATTTTCTTGCTCCATTTTATCTATTCATTCAAGGACTTTTAATTGGAGTAAATTAGTCATTTAATTTCGAATGGGGACTGAAAAATGCAACCCAAATTTCTCCACAGGGACAGTCGCTGCACTTTCAAAAAGTCAAGGACTTAACCTAAAATCTAACCAAAACACCTAGATTTAGACTTGGTGTGGTGTCACCCCTTTTACGCGTGAAGTGGATGTGATCATTTATTGGTTACGAACGGGTGGCTATGTTGTTAATGTGTGAAAGGCTAATAAAAGGAGGCATCGGTGGTCTCCACCACTAGTAAAAGTAGAGTTTTTGTTTTTGCGTGTGAGGTATGTTGGTGTTTACGTGACGTATTTTTGTATTTTAGGGTGGCGTATAAGTAAATAGTAAATGGCGTGTTAGTTATTACTGAGGTAAAGGTAATGAAAAAGAAAGCTGAGTTTTTGTTCATTTGAATTTCAATAAGTAGAAGATCAAGATAGCTTTCTGCAGAAACTTCCCTTTTTTAATTCTCATTTCCCGTGAATCCATTTTGCTCAGTTCGGGAGCGGATGTCCCGATCAGAACGGGAAAACCTTTAGAGCACTTTTTTCTTCCTAAATACAAAAGTCTCCTTAATAAATGACAATATTGATGCAAAATCCTACGTGTATAAAATTTTCCGTTCTTGTTCTCGTTAACAAAAAATCCTTTTGTTTGCTCTTTTGGCGCCTAGTCCGAATCCAGATGGCTCATGGCTTCTCTCGATCTTGCTAGTGATGCCTTGAGAGGAGGGGCGATTCACCAATAACCTATTATAGTTGTTATTATCACCCGTCAGGTCACGCGCTGATATAAAGATGATAGTGACGGTCACCATTACACCCAACCTAATAATGCTACAATACTAAAACATTAAAATTCAAAAAAAGCCCAATTAAAATTGATTAGCCCAAAACAATTCAGCCCATCTAGTTAGTTGATGATAAGAAAAAGAAGTTAAAAATCTGTTTATTCAACGGTAGAGCTCCAAACAACCATCATCATCACATCACCGGAGATCGATCAGGTTCATTTTTTCATTAAATTAAATAAATCTGTTCAAAATTTATTAAAATTTCCATTATTCTAATTTAGCTAGTTTTTTAAATTGATCAGATTTATATTAATTGATCTAAAAAGATGGGGTTTATATTAACGACCCTGATATTCATTGTGATCGGAATCATTGCTGCTTTCTGCACACGTGTCTGCTGCAATAAAGGCCCTTCTACCAATCTGTATGTTCTTTTTTTTTTTACTTCAGATTTGCTTGATTTTTTATGTTTGCATTGTTTGGAAGATTATTAGTCTTTGACTCAGATGTACGCGGCATATCCCCGTGACCAGGGACGGACCCACTTGGGAGCCGGGTGTGGCACTGGCAACACCCGGTTTTAGGTGACGAAGTGTAAATTGTTTCCAAAATATGTCTTTTTTCGACATGTGCAACACCCATTTTTGCTAAAAAAATTCTTTATAGTGCAACTTTAGTACTAATAATCATAAACGAAATTTTGTGCAACACCCTACAAAAAATCCTGGGTCCGTCTCTGCCCGTGACCATTTCCGACCCTTTCCCTGGCCACTCACAAGATGTGTATATAGTAGGTCACCTTCGTGATGGTTCGTCTAGTGTTTAAAAAGTCTTGTATCTGGATCCAAGGCCTTGCGTAAGTCGTTACACTTAGGGGGTGTTTGTTTAAGCTTATATGTGGGCAGTGGGCTTCTGAGCTTATTTGTTTTTCGGCTTATATTTCATAAGTTCCAATTTTCCGGCTTATTTTGAGACTTGTGAGCTTATATAAGTTTATTACGATATGATAAACTTATACAAGCCCATAAATCTCACAATAAACCGTAAAATTGGGGCTTATGAAATATAAGCCGAAATCAAGTAAGCTCATAAGCCCACATATAAGCTTAAACAAACAGCCCCGTAAAATCAGTGTTTGATTTTTCATAACATTACTGCAGTATAGATACCAAGTTTCTTGATTTAAAGTGTAGCTAGTTTGCAATAAGTAAGCAGTTCTTGATTTAAAGTGTAACTATGCAATGATATTTCATCCCCCCTCACTTTCTATATATACTCGGATCATGATCATATTAGGGACAGCGTACATTAAGTGGACATTATCAGAATATTATTTGACGTCTTAGGTCCTTAAAATGTATGCCTAAAGTCTTTATAACTATAGTACAGATTAGATAGAGATAACCATTCAATATTATGCTTTAATGAGTTGACGTATTTGTTATGATAATAATGCCATGAGACAACAAGTATATGTGGGCTTATGAGCTTATTTGATTCCGGCTTGTATTTCATTAGCCTCATTTTTATGGCTTATTTTGAGACTTATGGGCTTATATAAGTTTATCATTCATAATAAACTTATATAAGCCCACAAGTTTCAAAATAAGCTGGAAAATTGAAGCTTATGAAATATAAGCCGAAAAACAAATAAGCTCATAAGCCACATAGAAGCTTACACAAACACCCCATGTCTATGCTATAAGCCGCTAATTACTTATACATTTACCAGTTGTTTTCAGTATGACCTAAGAACAAAGTTAATATCACAAATTTGATTAACATTAAGATGTATTTATGTTTCAGGTTCCACCTTACGTTGGTGATTACTGCTACCGTATGTTGTTGGATGATGTAAGTCTTTCCCCCGATATGTGGATATACATGTTTTGCTATCATAATGGGTTATCACATAGAGAGGATAGCCTCCTTATGCTTGCAGAACACGAGTGATAGAGTGCTCTGCCATAGTTATATGTTTGTGATGCTCCTTCACTACATAAATGGGTTATCGAAGGCTGCCTGGTCTAAGTATAAGATATTAAAGGAAAATCGTTTTTTGGGTGGCCTCACCTCCTCTCTGTCAGACACAGACACGTGTAGGATGGTATAAAAAGTTATTAGGAAGTAAAACTTATTGTGGGTTTTATCCTAGATGTTTTTAAGTGATGATGGTATAAAAAGTTACAAACTTTAGGATGGTTAATGCTATCTATTTTGGGAACCAGTAATTTTACACAAATAAAACTAGATTTCCCCCTTCTTCCTTCCCACACACACACATCCTCACCCATATTACCTTAGATTAACATAATGTCATTTTTTGTTGGTTTATGTCCAAAATAAGTTACCTTCCTAAAGCGGAATTCACCTCAAAGTTTGTCACTTTATTTATGCAATTAGTCGTCTCAATTCATAGTTATAGGATTCTGGCATAACCAATATCTGGTGAAGTACATAGTTGCCTTTCTATTTGGTACCCGCTTATATATGTGGTTAGCAAAGCACTCGATATCTGAATTCAAAATGCGTTGCTAGCTCCTGTGCATCTAGAGTTAAAACTTACCTATGTGTTGTATTTTTGGCAGGTGGGCAATTGTTTATCTTGCACAGATGAACCCACTCATTGTACCAATTCTGAGTGAAGGAGAATGAACCATCCTCACAAGGCATTTGCAGAAGCGATTTCTTTGGCCTTTTAGCATTTGTGAATTACGGATGGAAGGGATTTGAATTGGTGAAGAGTGATTATGTGAATTTGTTTTGATTCATAATATTAATATGTTAAGATTGGTATGAACTGCAAACATCTATTTATTTATTTTTCTTGTGATTGTTCCTGAGGATTAAGTTGCTGTGGTACTTAACAGTAGTATTCTTGTTCAGTTTTGAACTTGTGGAATAAAATAAGTTGCTCTCATTCAACACTTTTTACTTTTGTGTGTGTGTGTGTGTGTGTAAAGGGTTTTAACCCTGTGAGTGTATTACTCCGAAAACAAGTTTAAGTATATACAATGTGGGTGGATGTCACATGTTAGCTCGTTACATAGGCACAATTACATCACAAAAGATAAACAACCACATCGCTACATTTGACTCGATGAAATAAATCAAACATAAACCACTATCATCTAAGTTGACCACGGGTACTAATATCATATGCACTAATGAAATCAACAATTTCTGTGTTTAAGGGCTGAAAAACTTCGTCCTCATCGTCATGTAAATCAGACCCTCTTTGAACTTCTCATACAAGATTTTACTTGCACCACTTCCTCCAGATGTAGAAGCCTGGTTGTCCTTTTGTTGATTCTTGCTTGGTCTTGGTTCCATGGTCTGATTTGAAGTGCTTCGTCTCACAACCTCTTTCATGTTCTCAATATTCAGCCATTTGTCTTCCATTTGAGTCACCACCTTCTCTGTTGAAGGTCCACTTTTTTCGAACTAAAGATCTCATCCTCGTCAGTCATCAGCCATGCTGCTAAAACATTAAAAGCATTTGAAACCGTTGTACTTTTATCAACATTGGCATTTCTTACAGTTTTGGATTCCAGTCTGTCTTCTTTATGTGTCGGCTCTTTTGCGGCATCCTTTTACGCCTATACACAAACAAAGACTGATTTTGCCCAACTTGAACACCTCTCGTAGCTTGCCTTGGTAGACATTGTTGGAAAATTTAGTGCACTTATGGAATTAGTTCACACCTGGTTTTGGGTTAGGAGTGTACGCCCATGAGGTCTCTGAACACCTCGACTCAATAGTGGTTATGTAATCTTGCTAGTGTTGGTTACTACTACTAGTGTAGTGATTGATGGTTCCTCTTGCTAGTGTATTGGTTCCCTACTTTCTAGTGTATTGGTTGTTGCGTTGATTAATTAATGTAACTTTGACCCATTCAGTGGTTGTTATGAGCGCTTTATGACCACGTTTAATTGGTCATGTAACCACTATTCTTATGATAATGGAGGCTTATTATGGGTGATTAATTGGCGTTAATCACTCATAAAGTCCATTGACTAGGGTTGAGTGTTCTCTATTATATATAGAGATCGACATCATCAGCATGAAGATAGAGAAAAACAAGGAGAAACGAACAGAAAGCTAAAACACTTATATGCGCAAAGGTTATTGATTTGTGCCTAATTCAATAAGTAATATTTGGTCTTATCCCAAGTAGAATAGTTTGCTTTGGAAAATGATCACACGATTCCAAGTAATATCCGGTAACCTGATTTGGTCTTGCATTGCTACTGATTATCTTACCCTGTTCTGGGAATTAACACCAACAATCAAAGTAAACTATTTTGTGATAATCAATGGCTGCTGCTACAATGAAACACATGGCTTCAAACTGTGCCAAGTTGGACAAGTTTGAAGGGGTGAACTTTAGGAGATGGCAGAAGAAGATGCACTTCTTGCTGTCAAGCATGAGTGTGGTCTATGTTCTGACTACACCTATTCCTGATGATGGGGATGATGCTACTATGGAACAGATAATGAGGGGGAGCAAATGGGAGAATGATGACTATATTTGCAAAGGCTTAATTCTCAATGGTATGTCTGATTCACTATTTGACATTTATCAGAATTTTAAATCTTCCAAAGAACTATGGGATTCCTTAGATGCCAAATATATGGCTGAGGATGCATCAAGTAGGAAGTTCCTTGTAAGTAATTTCACAAATTACAAAATGACTGATTCAAGACCAGTTATGGAACAATACAATGAACTTCTTGGTATACTTGGAAGGTTTACACAACATAATATGCACATTGATGAGGCTATTTCAGTCTCTTGTGTCATTGATAAACTTCCCCCTTCTTGGAAAGATTTCAAGCATACCTTGAAACATAAGAAGGAGGAGTTAACTCTTGTTGAGTTGGGCAATCATCTGCGCATTGAGGAATCTCTTAGGGTGCAAGATAATGACAAGCCAAAGAGTAGCAATGCTACTGGTGCATCTGTTGTCAATATGGTGGAGCATAACAACTCCACCAGGTACAATGACAACAAAGGCAAGCGTAAACATCATGATAACACAAGGGTAGATCCTAACAAGAAGGCAACACCTACTTGTTGGAAATGTGACAAAAGCGGTCACATTAAAAGGGATTGCAAAGGTGTTAAGGTTGGTGGTAAAATGGATCGAGCACTAATGGATCGGGGGTGGTGGCACTAATGGTTATGTTTAGTGGTGGTTCTACCATGTTACATATGAAAGGATGATGATGTTACGATGATGTTGCGGGTGACTCTTGTGCAACTATTCATGTGTGCAAAAATAGAAGTTGGTTCAAGACTTATGAGTCCTTTGAATGATGGTTATATTCTTTACATGGGAAATGAGTCAACGACCTTGGTGCATGGTCGTGGTTGTGTAGATCTTAAGTTTAGTTACGGAAAGATTGTAACTTTGTTTAATGCTATTCATGTTCACGATATAAGGAAGAACTTGGTTTCAAGTAGTGTTTTGAATAATCATGGATATAAACAAGTTATTGAATCTGATAAATTTGTTCTATCTAAGCATGGTGTGTTTATTGGTTTTGGCTATTTGTGTAACCAAATGTTTAGGCTTAATATTGTTAATGAATGTGATAATTCAGCCTTTGTGACCACCTCTGACCTGACTGACTCTACCCTATGGCATGCTAGGCTTGGCCATGTACACTATAAAAGGATGCAAGATATGTCTAAGGATGGGTTAATCCCTGCATTTGACATGAACACTGAAAAGTGTAAGACTTGCATGTTGACCAAAATAACTAAGAAACCTTTTCAGGGTGTTAAACGTGAAACTAAGCTCTTGGAGCTAATACACAGTGACATGTGTGACTTGCATGTCACTCCCTCTTTGGGGAATAAGAAATACTTTATGACATTTATTGATGATGCTTCTAGGTTTTGTTATGTCTATCTGTTACATACTAAGGATGAAGCATTAGATAAATTCAAAGTGTTTAAAGCTAAAGTTGAATTGCAACTTGGGTCCCGATCAAAAGATTAAGGGCGATAGGGAGGTGAGTACATGGATACTCGATGTATTTTCGGTCAGTTGGTATAATCCATGAAACATGGATGCCCCTATACTCTAAAACAAAATGGTATCTACGAAAGGAAAAGCAGTCTTGAAAGAAATGGTTAACTCCATGTTGTCCTATTCGAAATTTGAGTCAAGGGTTTTGGGGTGAAGCTATGTTAATGACTTGCTATTTATTAAATAGGGTTCCTAATAAAAGGAACAAGGTGACCCCATATGAACTCTGGACTAAAAGGAAACCCAACCTAAACTTTCTCAAGGTTTGGGGTTATAGGGTTGTTGTAAAACTCCCTGATCCAAAGCTTAAAACTTTGGGTGAAAGAGGCATTGAATGCATCTTTGTTGGATATGCTGAGCATTCCAAGGCTTTTAGATTCTATGTTATAGAACCTAATGAATATATTTCAATTAACTCAATAATTGAATTAAGGGATGCAATTATTAACGAGGGTACATTCTCATCAGTCCCTAGACCAAGTCAAAGTATTCCTAATGACATTGGTGTATGAGAGGTCCCTAATAAGGTCCGTGATGAGGTTGTGGTTCAACAACCTGAACCTTTGCATAGAAAGAGCAAAAGGGTCAGGACTCTAAAGTCATTTGGACCTCAGTTTCAATTATATTTAGTTGAAGGAACAAGGGATGAGGTCTCTGACCAATACTCTTATTGCTTCATTATTGAGGATGATCCTAAAACATTTGAAGAAGCAATGAAGTCCCAGGATGTTGCTTTCTGGAAAAAAGCAATTAATGATGAGATGGATTCCATCATGGGCAACAACACTTGGGTGTTGGTTGATCTACCACCAGGTTGCAAACCTTTGGGTTGCAAATGGATTTTCAAAAGGAAAATGAAGGTAGATGGAACTATTGAAAAGTTCAAGGCTAGACTAGTCATTCAAGGCTTTAAACAAAAGTCAGGAATTGACTACTTTGATACTTATGCCCGATGGCTCGTGTCGGTACCATTAGATTAGCGATTGCTTTGGCATCAATTCATGTCGATTATTCATCGGATGGATGTGAAGACAACTTTCTTGAATGGTGAATTGGATGAGGAGGTTTATATGAACCAACCTCAGGGCTTCATCATGCCTGGTAATGAAAACAAGGTGTGTAAACTGGTTAAGTCATTGTATGGACTCAAACAGGCACCTAAGCAATGGCATCAAAAATTTGATGAAGTGGTTTTGTCTAGTGGTTATGTTCTTAACCAATGTGACAAATGTGTGTATAACAAATTTGATGAATCTGGTAAAGGAGTCATCATTTGTCTATATGTTGATGACATGTTGATCTTTGGCACTGACCAAAATCAGGTTGACTTGACAAAGGAATTTTTGTCATCAAGGTTCTCCATGAAGGACATGGGGGAAGCTGATGTTATCCTTGGTATAAGGATTAAGCATGAGAGTAATGGAATTTCAATCACTTGGTCTTATTATATTGAGAAGATATAGAGGAAATTCAACCACTCTGATTGTACTCGGTGAGATATGGATACAAGTGAGAAGGCGAGATTGGTTGTATCTCAACTTAATTATTCAAGGTGATTATGTATGCCATGACTTGTACAAGACACGATATTGCTTTTGCGGTGGGTAAATTGAGCGGTATACTAGTAATCCTAGTGCTCATCACTAGCAAGCAATTGAAGAATCTTGAAGTATCTAAAGAGGAACTATGGATTATAGTCTCTCTTATATTGGTTATCCTTCAGTATTGGAAGGATACACTGATGCAAGTTGGATCAGTAATGCTGAAGACAATTCGTCTACTAGTGGTTGGGTATTCCTAGTTGGTGGAGGTACAATTTCTTGGGCATCCAAGAAACAAACATGCATCACTAGTTCAACAATGAAATTTGAATTTGTGGCTCTAGCAGCTGCTGGTAAAGAGGCTGAATGGTTGAGAAACTTTCTTCTTGAGATTCTATTGTGGCCTAAACCTATAGCACCTATTTATATCCGTTGTGATAGTGCAGCTACATTGGCAAAGGCTTATATCCAGATGTACAATGGGAATTCTAGACATTTAGGTGTCAGGCATAGCATGATTCGTGAGCTTATCGTGAATGGGGTGATTTCTATAGAGTTTGTAAGATCTCAACACAATTTAGGCGATCACTTGACGAAGGGATTAGCTAGAGACTTCAGTTATAAAGTCGCTAAAGGGATGGGTTTAAGTCCAACTTAGTCATTGAATGCTAAGACACCTGACTCCTCCTAAGGAAACTTGGGAGTTGAGTTCAATGTGGAAAGAACATTCGATGGAATGGAGCACATGTTTTATATTGCATCCCAAGGTTGTGCTGAACTTTCTTGAAAAGGGGATGAAGTCTTTAGTTCTTAATGGTTAATTTTCTTTGAAAAAGTGCTTGGCAGGAGCATGAATAAAGAGGAACCACCTATGTGAATGTTGAAGTTTTGCCGCTTCAGGGAGCTTTTAGACTTTTGGCTCTTGCAACATTTATGAAATTGGATATGGACACATGGCTTGTAAAGTATCAGGAGCTTTTAAGTGTTTGAAAACTTGTGTGTATTTTATCTTCAGGTATTCAAATGGGTTAAAGGGCTCAATTCTTAGAACACCCTGATTCTCAAATATTTGAACGTGTAATTTACTAAGATGGAAATTCAATCCTCAGGATATTTTCGTTTATGCACATGTTTTGCTTAATGTTTGATTTTCATGCAAAAGGAAGTGAAGTAAATTTTAGGAAGATTGTTGGAAAATTTAGTGCACTTATGGGATTAGTTCACACTGGTTTTGGGTTGGGAGCAGTGCATGAGGTGTCGCCCATGTGGGTCCCTGAACACCACGACTCAATAGTGGTTAATGGTTCTTGCTAGTGTTGGTTACTACTACTAGTGTAGTGGTGATGGTTCCTGCTTGCTAGTGTATTGGTTCCTACCGGTAGTGTTGCATTGATTAACTTGTATGTGACTTTGACCCATTCAGTGGGTGTTATGACGCTATGACCACGTTTAATTGGTCATGTAACCACTATTCCTATGATAATGGAGGCTTATTATGGGTGATTAATTGGCCGTTAATCACTCATAAAGTCCATTGACTAGGGTTGAGTGTTCTCTACTATATATAGAGATCGACATCATCAGCATGAAGATAGAGAAAAACAAGGAGAAATAAACAAAAAGCTAAAACACTTATATGCGCAAGGGTTATTGATTTGTGCCTAATTCAATAACTAATATTTGGTCTTATCCCAAGTAGATATTCGTGTAACCCAGACATAGGGTCGAATAGTTTACTTTGAAAAGTGATCACACGATTCCAAGTAGTATCCGGTAACCTGCTTTGGTCTTGCATTGCTACTGATTATCTTACCCTGTTTTGGGAATTACCATCAACAGACATTTTCCAATATATCAGAGACAATCTTTTTAGGACATTGCTCGTTACAATGGCCAAAAATCTTGCATGTAGCACACCTCGTGAGTTTCAATTCATATTCAACTCGAATAATGTTAAGATTTGTTGTTCCCTATTCACTATCTTAAAAAACAGTTAAGTATGTAAAACAAGTTAATAGTGAATCAATGACTGAAAAGATATAAGTAAAACACTAAGATTAATTTTCAACATCATATTCTTATTGGAAATGAATCAAAAGAATACGTTACCCTAGTACTTGCGGAACAGTACTAGGGATTGAAATGACAAAGTGTTGGTAACTCCTCTCGAAGCTCAGGCTAAGTCTGAGCACAACTACAAGTACCCACTCGGCTATCTCGGGGATTAAGTTGTATTTGGAGGAGTGAAAGATGGCATGCGTGTATGTGTTTTTACAATTCACAAGCTTAATCTTCACTCCATCTCTTATGTTATTTATACAAGTATGAGTTTTAACTCTTTCCTAAGTGACAAGCGACAATTTGCGAAGACAAAATCCGATGTATTTTGTCTGCATTCTAAAGACTATATTAGGTAAGGGACAAAGCCACTTTCTACTTGTCATTAATGATCTTTGAGCCTTTCAGGGAAAGTTGACTTCTTGAAGATAAGCACTCCGTCTTTATCGCTTCAAGCATAAACCGTTTTGTCCCGCCCATTCTTGATCTTCATAGTTTTCGGTCTTGATTTGGTTTGTCTTGAGTGTTTGTAGTTGGAGAGGAGTTTGAGGGATTCGATGAGTTATTGTCATCACCAACTGAATCCACCATCTTCTTCTTGACTCGAGATTCACTCTTTAAGTTTCGCCTTCTTGAGTGGAGAGACTTCTTCGCCTCATCTTGGCGTCACGAAGATGGCTCACCGAGACTATGCACTCGATGACTGTTAGTGTTTAACGGTCTAAGCACTTAGGTATTTTCTATTCAAATCCTAGATCAAGGGTTTGGGTATTCTTGAACCAGCAGTCTCCCCTTTGGATATACAAATAGCCTAAGTGTTTGATCAATGTAAGTGAGCAATTGGCGTCTTCTTGCTTGAATGTACTAATGAATACAATAAGGAACCTTGAATGTTTTAACAAAACATACATCGTTTATTGATCAAATTACAAGGTTCCTATCACTAGTACAAAGATAATGAAAATTGATGTCGGTCAAGATGGATCCCAGGTGCTTCAAGCTTTACTTTCTTGGTGATGAGTGTTTCTCTGTCGGGGTGTTCTCTTATCTTGGCATTTAGGTCGACCTGAACGACGTTTGCGAGTCTCAGATTTGAGAGGCCATGTATGTAGCTTAGCATTGACCATACTGCACGATCAATGTCACTCCATCTTTGAAATGTTGGGTTTCCATAGACATCAATGTGGAATAGCCCTCTTTCGAGCTTTTCAATCACCGACAGTTCACGAACTTTACACCTTGAGCTGCTCCTATTACACTCCGGTCGAGCACTTTAATCTGGGCTAGAACTCAACTCTTTTCCTTTTGCCGGTGGATGATTGTGGTTGAGATCCTTGAGGTCTTTGTTAAGGTTGTTGAATCCCTAGTTGCATTGGCGCTTGCCTCGATCTTTCATACCTCTTCTTGAGCATTTTCATCGACTCATTAACCACCGCATTCCTTTTGTCTCTATGATTGGACCAAGCTCATCGACTTGATGATCCCAAAATCGGTGAAGGTTAAGGGATCATGAACCTCGAAATGTCTCTTATCAACCCTACGTATACATTCATTGCGGTGGTTTGGAATTGGGGATGATTTTGACATCGATGATCTTTTCGGGTAGCCTTGACTTGTCATTGTCGGTTGTAATGCTCGATTACGCTTTGCACGAGGGCTTGACTTTCTTCTTCTTTTCTTCCAACTGTTTTCTCATTTGACCATAACTGAGCGACTGAGCATCCTTGAACTTTTGTCTGCTGACCTTTTGGAGTTTCTTTGGATCTATTCCCATGTTCTCGACTTCTTGACTACCTTTGCGGTGCTTCCTTATTCTTCTTATCTTCCTCGACTTGTTTCAATCTCCTTTCTTCTTTAGCAAGATATTTACTTAGCTTGTTGAGGTGTGAGAAGGTATTTGATGTCACCGATTTTGTATGGAATCTTCTCGAGCTCTGTGTTTAGGCTCTAGTGTTTGCATTATGGCCTTCCCTTTGTCTTGTCTCGATGAAGATGATGCAACCAAGGGTGGTGGTGTTGTCATGATTGATGTTGTATTGTCGGTGTTGTTGTTGTGGATGTTGGTGGTGGGATTGATGAGATGGGTATTCTTTGAAGCGGTGGTGATGATGATAATGGAGCTATAGATCTTGGTGGTGTTGGCTCCCCCTCGGTGTGAGAAGGAGTTTCTTGACTATATTATCCCTCAATCATTAAAGTAGCGTCGGTGAGGGCAAGAGTTGTAGGTGGTGAGGGAGTCGGAATACTTGACCTTAAATGCTTGATAAATCTCGGTGACCATAGCCTTGATATCAAGTATCATTTGAATGCCGGTGACCTTTGCTTCCAAATTAGCATGAGATACTTCAAGCGGTCATTCGGCCCAAGATTCAGTGCCATAGAAGACGAGGCTGAACCAAAGTAGCCATCTAAGTATCAAAGAGCCCAATGTAGCTGAAGAGACTGGATGAAGATTGAAGACCACGAACATTTGTAGATTTGAGCATTTCGATTAGTTCGGTGAGGGTGGAGGAGTGTTTTAGCTAAGCCTCGGTAGCCTCCAAACACTTTGGAGTTGAGTGTTGGGTCTTCTTTGATGATTCCATGATTTCATCTATCTTTGTGCTAACACCACGAAGGTGTCTCGAGAAATTTGCCAAGTTTTCATCGATGCAGTGAAGATTGTCATACATCATATCCACGTGTGCTCATCGGTGTTGATGTTGAAATCGAAACTTGACCTTCAGATCTGCATAGCGGCGGCGACCTTGATATGTTGATCCTACAATGTTTGATAACTCCGGAGTATAGCTTCCTAGATGCTTTTGTGATCCATGAACAAGGTGCCTTTCGATCGATGGAAGAACATTATCAAACCGCTTGAATTCATCGAAGCGGATGAAGAGTCGGAATCATTGTCTTGTGGATCGGTGATGCTCTTGTTTAGTTTGAACATCGCGTCCACTTCTTCCCTAGCTAATAAATTTCATCTTCACTTCGACAAGTTCATCATCGAGAATAAGATCCGGTAACATCGGTCATAGTTAACAAAGTGAGGTTGATGGGTTCCATATCGGGGTGGTATATTTCCTACGAGTCTTTGTCCCCGTTGACCCCTCAAACATCGGTGGGTGTTTTCGATTACCTTCTATGGAGTCGGGATTGGTGGTGGGTTCCGTGTCGGTGGGTTGTTCCTTTCCTCAGAGTCTTTGTCCCCAGACCCACGAGACATCGATGGGTTTTAGTGCCTTTAGCGGGGTCGGTGAAAGTGATATCCCAATCGTCGGGTTGTTTAGTTCCTACGAGTCTTTGGGATCAATCGGTGTGCCCTCGGACAAAGGCTTGATTTGCTAATGTCATCATTGGGCGAAGTGGAATCGCTCTCCTACCACGGTGAGTTGTTTGTTTCCTACGGATCTTGGGAGTAGTAGTTGGGACCAAGGCACTAATTGTGATGTATCGGTGTCCTTCGTTGTCACCTGGTGGATGATGATTGGTCTCCGGTGGGTGTCGGATCGAGTCTTAGGTCTTCTTTTGCCTTTTGGCGATGCTCACAAGCCTCGGGGCCACGAGACTTGGGTTTGGTCTTAGTCCGTCGAGACTTCCCTTTCTCCTTTTAGGAGCGGGGTTTGGAGACACTGAATCCCTCGATTGTTTACATCAATCATATGGGCCGTCAATTCAATATTAGTGACTTGGGATGGGTCCTTTTGAAAATTTGAATGACTCGGGATGCCGGTGAAAGCACAAAATTTTTCTTCCGAGGATAATTGCACCCGGTAACACTTGCGAGCACATGAGACAAACCTAGGATACGAAATGTATTTCGGTCCTAGTTTTCTTTCTGTAGCTTAGTTCTGAGATTCGTAAATGATCTCCCCAATGTCGACATTGACCCCATTCATCAAGCGAAGAAGCCATCATCAAGTGAATAGAGTTAAATTGTTCGGTTGATGAGTGGTTCATGAGAACACGAATCACAAAAGTGAATAGGATCTTCCAAGCCGTGGGAAATGAGTTTTTGGTGGTGGGGTCTTGTCCAAAATTTTGGATCTAAAACTATTTGTTTTAACCCATCCTTCTTGTGGTGGGTTCTGGGATGGCGACATAAACTCCTTTGTTGTAGTCTAACCTGTTGAGGTGCAAAAGTTTTGTAATCCAGGTGGTGACCTTTCCCCATTAAAAGACTAAACTTAATGAGATACTCCACGAGAGGTCTTAGGTTTGTCTCATTAGTTGCGGGTGTCGGGTCATAGGCATCATAGAGCTAGCCCAAAACTCCCTGAGGAGATTTTGGTATACAATTGAGGACATTGAACAAAGGCCTTTTTCAGTGGGCAGTTATACAAAAATTTCATAATGTCCTTGTAGGTCGGGACGGTTTGAGGATATTCAAAATTGCCTATGACATTATTGGTTTTAAATTCAACATTGGTAAGATCCCCTACCCACTGAGGTGCAAACTGGAGAGATTGTGTTCTAGCCATTTCCATTAGAAGATTTTTAGGGTTTTGAAAGAAAGTTTGAGCTAGAACAATCAAAGAGTGTTAAATCTCTCAAGTTTGTGATGAAAAACTTTTTGTAAATGTTTATAGAGGAGGTTTTTCAGAAAAAGATTTGAAGAACACAAAGGTTTCTGAGTTTGAAAGAGATTTTTGATGAGTTTTGTTAGCGAAATCTTTTGTGTGTGTTATAAGGATTTCGTGAGGGGTTTTATAGGGTGTTGAGAGGGTTGTTTGTGCATAGTTGTGGATTTTTAAAGTCGGTTTTGAAAGCGTTTTGAATTTCCACATTTAATGCCACCTCCACTACCGTGGTAAAATCCACATTTTTCAAGGAAGCATTGCGATGTGCGATAAAGTGCACTTTTGCGATGTAATAAAATATCCGGGATATTTTATGTGTGAGGCATTTAATGCCAAGTGGGATGAGGTGGGTATGAGGGACCCACACGGTGAGATACAAAGACATATATTCCTATATTTAATTGGTGTGATTTCCAACCTAGGACATTTAAGTAACTAATACTTTATGCATTTAGTTACTCATTCAATGCTCAATATCTAGAGTCAGGGTCCCTGAATGAGTCTTACTCATTCAGTGAGAGATTGTTTTGTGGGTTTCATTCAAGAAGGAGGAACTATTTCATAGAAAGACTCACTGAGATTGGTTTTCAGATACCTGACATTCAATGTCAAGCATTCCCAATTCAACTTCGGTCTCCGAAGGTAAGTTCATCCAAGGGTTTGGTGAAGATATCGACAAGTTGATATTGATGAGGGATGAAATGAAGTTCTATGTCTCCCTTCATTATGTGGTCCCCTGATGAAGTGATATCGATATCAATGTGTTTGGTTCTTTGATGAAGGATGGGTTGTTGGAGATTGCAATGGCGGTGTTGTCACGAGAAAATGGGTACCATTTTGTAATGGATGTCATAGTCGTTGAGTTGACTTTTCATCCATAAAACATTGGCACTGACATCCTGCCATGACAACATACTCAACAAGCTAAAGACATGGCCACTGATTGTTGCTTTTAGCATTCCAACAAACCAGTTTTCCTCCAAGGAATTGCGGGACCACGAGGTACTTTTTCATCCATGTTGCGCCCAACATAATCAGTCGAGTAACCTTTGAGATCAAACCCGAGCACTTTGGATAATAGAGTCAAGGCTTGGGGTTCCTTCTGTACACAGGTATTCTTTTAGGCTGCGGTGAGGTGGAATTCTTTGGGATTGGGCGATATCTTGCTATTAGGCATGAGAATTGTATGTGCAGTGCAGGCGATTAGATACATCGGTGAGCCAACAATCCCTCCGAAATGGGTTTGATTGACCCGACTTGCCGGTGAGATCGGGTCCAAGGTTGTTAGGAGGGACCATTGGTGTCTTCACCGAGGCACGATTAGATATCTCATATTTCTTCAAGAGATTTACGGTGTATTTCTCTTGGTGATGGAGATTCCTTTATCGCTTTTCTCGATTTGTAGTCAAGGAGTATATGAGTTCACCCATCATGCTCATTTCAAACTTCTTTGTCATCGCTTTTTCAAACTGTTTGCAAAGAGTGTAGTTTGTTGAGCCAAAGATGATGTCATCAACATATACTTGGACTAGTATCATATCTTGTTTTGTCCTATAGATAAACAATGTGTTGTCTATCTTTCCTCGACAAACTTGTTTTGAATCGGGAGCGTCGAGAGAGTTTCATACCATGCTCACGAGAGCTTGTTTCGATCCATAAAGGGCTTTATCAAGCTTGCGAGACATAGTCGTGGAATTCACTATTCTTAAAGCCGGAGGTTCTTGAACATACACATCTTCCTTGAGTTCACCATTCAGAATGCACTTTTACATCCATCGGTAAACTTTGAAGTTCATGTAGGTAGCAAATGCAAGGAAGATCACGATGGCTTCCATTCTTACACAGAGAAAATGTCTCATCATATCAATGCCTTCTTGTTGATGTAACCTTTGGCCACAAGTCGGCTTTGTTTTTAATGACAATGCCATTTTCATCGGCTTTGTTCCCGAAAACCCACTTCATTCCTATAACTATGACATCCTTAGGACATTTGATCAAGGTCATGACCTTGTTTTATCAAACTTTGAAGTTTTTCTTGCATGGCTCGAACCCAGCTTGGGTGTTTTAGAGCCTCGGTGACACTTTTGGGTTCTATATCCGATAGGTAATCGCATATAGACATTCATTGGTGGTCAGAAGTTAAGTTAGCGACCATGCTTCTAGTGAGCATGCCTTCGTGGGTTCACCAATGATGTTTACAAGTTCAATATCCCGAGATTTTGTCCACTTATGGCGTGGTCTAGGATCCGAGCTTGAAGAGGTCCCCTGGAAACTCGGGAGTGAGTTCAAAGGTGGAGCCACGTAATCATTAAGAACATTTGTTGAGATGTCTTGTTCGGTTGGGGTTCTTGAATCACGGGTTCCTGAACATTTGGTTCGATGTTACCTATCCCGGCGAGGGACCGATTAATTTTCAATGAATTCATTGATTGTTGGTCAGGAAGGTTGTAAGGTTTAGACATAATATGAGATGTCAAGATCGCTTGGTATAAGGAATTGATTTCGATGTTATACTCATCGGAAGGATATCTTGATGAGTTATCAATTCTATTTCCTCCATCGAGGTGTTGGTGAACCCGATGCTTTCGAGCTCTCATCACGGGTGACATGAAAGGTTTCCTCAACTTGTTGTCTCCTGTGTTAAATACTCAAGGCTTTGGAGATCGGTGGAGTAACCTGAAAGTATCCATCATCGCCTTTAGCATCAAACTTGCCTAGATGATCCTTGTGGTTATGGATAAACACATGACATCTAAACACATGAAAGTAGGCGATATCGTGAAGTCTACCTTTGAATATCTCATATGGGGTTTTGTTATGTCTTTTGACAATGATTGACTGTTTTAAGTGTAACAGCGGTTGAGTACTTGATCCGTAAATGTTTTGAAAGAGTTTGAGCCATTTAACATAGTTCTATTCAGCCTCAAGAGAGTTACTTTTCCTTTCGCCATCCCATCTTGTTCGGGGTGTAAGGAGATGAAATTTTGGGAGATTCACTTTTCATCACGTAACTTCTCAAGCTCTTCATTTATGAACTCGATTACCATTGTCGATTCGATTTGTTTTACAAGAATGTCATTACGGTTTTCAATGTTCCTAATGAATGACATTATAGTGTCACCGCCTGACTCTTTTGGAAAGAAAGTATACCCAGTATATCTTGAAAACTCATCAACAATGACAAGAGTATACTTCTCATGTTGGATTGATCTAGGACCGACCGGTCCAAAGAGATCCATATCACGGGAGGTGAAGGCGACTTTGATTGAGAAATTTTGTTTTGTTTTGAAGGATGCTCTTTGATGTTTGCCTTTTCACAGTCGAGCATGGTTTGTCTTTTGCAAAAATCGGTGATGGTAAACCAAGGACCTTGTTTTGTTTTGCCAAGTTGTTGATATTTTGAAGTTTAAGTGAAAGAGTCTCTTATGCCACGGCCGGTTGACAGTTTGGTGGCTTTGGCAAGAGACAAGTTCCATCTTTGAGAGTGTTAACATGTCTAAGACATAAACATCATCCTTTCTAGGAGCTATTAAAACAACTTCTTTGTTGGCATTGAAAATGGTACCTTGTTTGTCATTGAATTGCACAATGTACTTAGCATCACAGAGTTGACTGACACTGATGAGATTGTATTTTAGACCATTGACATAAGCTATTCTAGAGAAAACTATTTCATTACAGTATACTGAACCATAACCTTCAGTGGGACATGATGAGTTATCACCAAATACTACCTAGGGTCCTGCTTCCTTTACATACTTGTGCAGATACTCCATAACACCAGTCATGCTTCTTGAGCATCCACTATCTAGATGCCAGATAGGCTCCCTAGCGTGTCTCTGCACAAGTAGTAAAGTGGATTAGTTTCTCTTACTGACCAACATACTAGTGGGCTTGGGCTTAAATGTGACAACTCGTAATTTCAGGTCATTATACAAACTTCGAAAATTTACTATTCATTCCCGGAGATGTTAGCCTTAATAGTTTTTATTAGAAGTGTTGGTCATTCACGTTTAGGAACTTTGTAACGTGTGTTAGATATCGTGATAGAATAGTCAACGGGCTCGTGGATTGGGCTAAGCTAAATGGCTATAAGTTAATGTTGGGTTTTAGGTTCCTTGGATTTGATGAGACAAAGTAAATAGAAGAATGAAACATCAAGGGCTTAAAGAGAAAGAGAAGAAATCTACAAAAAGATGGAAGGACTTGCTTGCAAAAGAAGATTTACTTATTAGTCCTTCGTAGTATTTTGTAAACCCTAATCCTCTAGTATATAAAGAGGACATGGGGTGTAGATTTTATATACAAGTCTTTCACAATGTAGACGTCTAGTAAATGTGTGTGTGTGTAACCTAGACTTGTTTCTATAAGCGTCTAGGGTTAGTGTTTGTTTTGTATATCCCTAAGATCTGAGATGGCTTAGATCCCTGTTACAGTTAGGTAACACGTTATATTCTGATCAATATATAATTGGGGAGATAATGGTGAATGAAACCTTGTGTCAATAACATAGTTGTTTATATATTCCGCTGTGCATGATTGTTTGTCTATGTTATTGTTAAACCCTAAGGCTCAAAACGATCTCAAGGAGTCTATCAAACTCCACAATTGGTATCAGAGCTTGGGGAGCTCGTTACCTAGGGATTCACAAGGTTTTATTGGTCGAAGAATGGCGAAAGAAGAAAAAATTCGTGACATTTTTCAGTATATGTTTCGCAGACCTTGTTTTATAACGATCATAACTTTTTAGATTAACCGTTGGATCGTGTGAAATTTAGGTGGACGTTTCTATATATTCATCTAACTTTTCACCGAAGGAATTTTCGATCTGAGCTTCCAGAAAAAGTTATTCATTGTCGAAGTTGGCTTGTGAAGGGTTTTCGTAAATTGAATTTTTGGGTTTTCATGTATATTCAACTTCTTGAATTTGTGTTACTTGTTCTAATTCTTGATGGAGGTTGTTTATACATTGTGTGGTGTTTATGATTCATGGTTAGAAGCGACTTTCCTAGTGTATTTACTGAAACCACTTCTAGTGTTTTACGCAACCACTTCTAGTGTTTTCAGAACCAGCGATAGTGTTTTTCAACCACTTCTAGTGTTTTCGCAACCACTTCTAGTGTTTTACGCAACCACCGATAGTGTTTTCGCAACCACTTCTAGTGTTTTTCTCGAAACCACTTCTAGTGTTTTTCGAAACCACTCTAGTGTTTTTCTCAAACCACTTCTAGTGTTTTCTCGAAACCACTGCTAGTGTTATCTCAATTCCACCTTTGGTGTTTATTGCGTTATTCGCTTCTCACGATTAGGTTTTGGAATTGAGGAAGTCGTACATGTTTTTGTCTTGAGAATTTTGGCGACACACCCATGTGGAGATTGATTCACACACAAGGAGTTTGGTTTTGGTTATTTGTTCTTAAAGGATTTAAAAAGCTCATATTTGGTTTATTGGATTAGTTGATTACTGAAGAAAGTTGAATATCATTTATTTGATGTTGTAGTTGAATTACTTGGATCGTGTTCTTATTATATTTTTAACCATGGAATCGTTTAAAAGTAACTTGTTCGATGCTTTAATGATTGTGACGAAGAATTGACAAACACTTTAAGGAGTGACGTTATTGTGCTCGATGATTATTGTCAAGAGATTGCGGTCTCCTTATACATTGGTTAGTATACGTCTGTAGTCACGTGGATAAACAAGACATAAGACTAAGTTTGGGTTATTCTACTTCTTCATCAAATTAATTATATTTGGTTTTCTTCACAAGTGATCATTACATGGAGCTTCTGATTTGAAGAATCTTTTATGTTCGTGCACCACTCGAGGGAAGTTTCTATCGCTTAATTTCTATTTGTTGATAACAAAAGGGAAGAGATATTGGAGTGCGATGGCATGGATTAAGGGAAGACAAGATTTGTTTCATTCATGGAGATGTTTACATCTCAACTTCGCTACTGCGTCTAGGGAAGTTCGTACACGACTTTGTTTGTTTTGTCATCATCAAATAGGGAAGATTGTTGGGTTTTAGGTTCCTTGGATTTGATGAGACAAAGTAAATAAGAATGAAACATCAAGGGCTTAAAGAGAAAGAGAAGAAATCTACAAAAGATGGAAGGACTTGCTTGCAAAAGAAGATTTACTTATTAGTCCTTCAGTAGTATTTTGTAAACCCTAATCCTCTAGTATATAAAGAGGACATGGGGTGTAGATTTTATATACAAGTCTTTCACAATGTAGACGTCTAGTAAATGTGTGTGTGTGTAACCTAGACTTGTTTCTATAAGCGTCTAGGGTTAGTGTTTGTTTTGTATATCCCTAAGATCTGAGATGGCTTAGATCCCTGTTACAGTTAGGTAACACGTTATATTCTGATCAATATATAATTGGGGAGATAATGGTGAATGAAACCTTGTGTCAATAACATAGTTGTTTATATATTCCGCTGTGCATGATTGTTTGTCTATGTTATTGTTAAACCCTAAGGCTCAAAACGATCTCAAGGAGTCTATCAAACTCCACAGTTAAGATAAGCTAGCCTTATATCAAATCCAAGTCCAATCCAATCCCACGAAGCCCATATACGGCCCATGGCCAAGCCTTAGGGCATCCTCTCTCTTGTACTATAAATACCCCTCAAGTATGTCATTTGAGGGGTGTGCTTGAGTGTGTGTGTGTGTGTGTTTTTCCTTTGAAGCAATATAACATCTTATTGTTTTCATCTTTCTTCTCTCTACCTCTCTAAACATACATACAAATATTACATCAAGTCACCATATCTTTGCTTAATCTTTCTTCTTTACGCATAACATCTGTTCGTGTATAACGTGGGTGTTTATGTGAGACGTGTTCTTGTTATGATAAGGTATAAGTGATAAAAGGGGTATAACAATTGGTATCAATCGCCTAACAATGGTTTAGGAGTGTTTGTGTTTGTTTTGAAGGGTTACGCGTATAAGCTCACGTTTTACATATTTGAAACGCTTAAAGCTTTCATTTTTTCACCAAAAAATTCAAGATTCTTGTGGTTTAAGGTTTATTTGGTGTTAAAGTTTTAGTTTTTCGCAAAAAGTTTCAAGCTTTACGGGTTTAGAGACGTTTTTAAACTCGTATTTGGTTCATTGGTCATTTCTGCTCGTAACTTTTCTAGCAACTTTGGGCGAAAAAGGTCAACATTTTTGGGTTATTCGAGTGTTTTTAAGGATATCTGTGCAAGCGTAATCATTTGAATCGTTGGAAATTTCTTACGAGTAGAAGTCAAAAAGTCAAAACCCTAGTTTTCTACTCGTAACTTTTCTAAGCACTTTGGGTGAAAAAGGTTAACATTTTTGTGTTATTTGAGTGTTTTAAGGCTATCGTGCAAGAGAAATTGGTTGAATCATCGAAATTTTTACGAGTAGGTCAAAACCCTAGTTCTACTCGTAAGAAAGTCAACTACTCATAAGGTTCTACTCATAACTTTTGGTGAAGAATCTTGAGCTATAACTGGTTACTCGCTGCTTCCTCACTTGGATAAGTGTGGAACACTCGACTTTGGATATCTCTTACACCGTGATAGTGTAAAGGATTTTGGGCAAAACCCTAATCTTACGCATAAGTTTCGACTTACGCGTAGAATACTTCTACGATAAGCATTTTTCACGCCTAAGTTTTCCTTACGCATAAGCTAAATCTTACGCATAACTTTTTCTACTAAGTAACTTTAAACCCACGCATAAGATCCTACGCCTATGAATCCCTCGCCTAAGATCCCACGATAACACATCCTACTCGTAACTACATCCTACTCGTAACTACATCCTACTGTAACCATATCCTACTCGTAACTTCTTTGGTCTACGCCTAAGCTCTTTCTACGCCTAAGGTTTAAAAAAAAAAAAAAAATCGAGGAGACTAAACGTTCAATTTTTACGCGAAATTCAAATTTTGGTTTAAGCTGTGAAAATTTTGGTCAAAAATTCATATTTTAGGGCCTAAATTCAAATTTTTGGTCAATTTACGTCAAAATTTTCATAACTCAAAATTTTCATCGTCCTTAGAATTGATTTTTATAGTGAATTTCAAATTTTGGGCTTAAAATTTTAAGAACCGAGTTTACTTAGCACGACTTTCGAATCACCTCGACCGAGCTTAATCCTCATCAACCACAACTCCTTTATCGTTGAATCGATCCTACATCAACTTTATCGAACATACCTTCATCAATGGCAACTCAACAAGACATTCATGCGGTAGGTCGAAAACCGACCTCCTATGTTGGCAAAAGGTGGTTATCTTCAATGGACAAGTCGAATGTCTGCTACATCAAGACCAAACCTAATGGCAAACTCATGATTAAATCCATTCGGGATGGACCCTTCAAGCCTCGACAAGTTCATGTACCGAAATGCAGATGCAACACCTCCCATCCCACCATCCTCTCATCTTCAAACCGAATCGAGAATATCAAGAGGATCGGAAACAAGTCGATCTGAGATGACATGGCAATTCATATTGTCCAACTGGGTTTACCAATAGACATTTTTGTTCTGTAGACAGGCCAGAAGCGCTTCGATATGTGGGAACGTGTTGAGACGACTATGTTATGGAGCGTAAATTGGTAAACAAGACATGGAGAACAAGTCGCTAAGCTGAATGGGAGAAGTTTACATCTACAAGGAGAATCCATTGAATCCTACTATGGAAGGTTTTGCACTTTGATGAATGAGCTTATCGAAACAAGTTGGCACCCGAACAATCGCTCAAAACATCAAGTTCTGAATAATCTTCCGGAAGAATGGGGACGATATGTCACTATTGTCAACCAAACAAAAGACTTACATCGGTGAACTTTGATCAACTAAACGATTTTACGAAACAAAACCAAAGCGAAGCGAATGAAGTTAGGAAAGAAAGATTGGCAAAGAATCATGATCCATTGGCACTTATTTCTAAGACTCAAACTACGGTGAATACACAACAACAAGCTTCATCATCTTCCAACAACAACAACTTGCAGCAATACATTCCACAACCACAACAACAATTCTATCCGGATCAACAATACGGGAACAAGGAATCATTGATCCTGAAGCCGACCAAGCGACCTTGCAATGAGATATTTTCTTTATTGGATAAGCGATTAACGATCGATCGGTAATCATGCGATTCCGTATCGGGGTAATCAATTGAATCGAATGTTGGAAATCGGATGGGATGAGAATGTTGGGAATAGAGTAGTGGGTAATCGAATGGGTATGTTGCGGCTCGATCGTTGGGAATCATGGAAATGTGAATCGGTACTTAGGTTAAGTGTTATAGCTGTCGAGGAGGGTCACATGGCAAGAAACCGTCCCACTAAGCCGCACAAAAGAATGGTGATTTTCTTGAAAGCTTCTTTGTTAGCGAGATAAGCAAGAAGCGGGGTTCTGATTAGTCTTCGAGGAACATGACTTTTCGCTATTATGGATGATTTGGAAGACCTCGAGGAACTCAATGTGAACTGCATCAACATGGAAAATCTTCATGAGACTAAGTACGACAACGACTCGACGCACCTCCCGCCTATGACGCCAATACAAGATATGAGGTACCAATCATTGATCCATGTTATAACAATGTCATATCGATGTGTTTACTCATGACGATGACAATGCATGACGCCTTGACCACTTATGATACATACCGGACAATCCGGGTTGTAGCAATACGAACTCGAAACTCCATATGTGGATCCTAGTGGAGGCGTGTGGCACAAAATCTGAGGACCGATGAGGAAACACGCGCTATGTTGAATCATTAATCAATCAATGTGGCATTGAAGTTGAGAAAGTTAGAACGGTCAATCGCGAAGTTAAGGCCGAATGCTAAATTGACCGCCGAGCTTGAGAGTTACAAGGAACACGCATAAAGCCTATGAATTTCATACAAACAAAATGTCCGAATTAGAAATTGGTTATCGAGATTCATTTTAAGAGAAAAACAATTGCAACTCAAGTATGACACACTTGATGTGAATTTAAACTTGAAAATATAATCTTTAAACAAGGAAATTTCGATCTAAATGACCAACTTTCTAAACAAAAGCCTTTGTTTCGATCTTGAAAAGAGAAGAAAGCAGTTGATTCTTGATTTTCAAAACTAGAAGATTCTCTTCTTGATGAAATTCGGATAAAATGAAACTATCAAAAAGTGGATGATTTGCTTCTTACAACGGGTCATTCCGCTAAAACAAACAAGATGCTTTCTAATCAAGCAATCCGATTTTTCACATTGCACATAAAATGGCTCTTGGTAACGTGTAACAACCTTCTTCGTTTCTCAAGAAAGCTCGAAATCTCGAATGTGTTGAACAATGGAAAACCTTTGCATGAACCCATAATTGTTCGTGATTCTCTTGAAACGTTGGAACTATCTGAGGAGAGTAGATCAAAAATGAAACATAAGAATCCAGATCTTAAACCGATTGATTATAACAAATGGAACAAAATTAATGGAATTACTTTTGTTAATCAAAAAGAACAATCAACGTTTTCCACCACACCAAGTGTTTCAAACAAAGTGTCAACACCAGTTTCAAAACCAGTTTCAAAACCAGTTGTAGTTTCCAAATCTCTTTCGAAAATCGAACAAATGTCTTCAAACAATCCTTTTAACACAAGTGAGACTAGAAGCATTTTAGATGACGTTAAAACTAGAATTGGGTATCTTCAGAGATCATTAAAACTAAAACCAATATTACAACAAACATACGGTTTAATAGTTTTGATAATGAGCAGAAAAAGTTTTTGAAACTCTAATTGCCCTAAATTTGAATGCCATCGATGCAAGGGTAATTCATGTTGAACAAGCACTTTGAAAGAAACAACCGACTTTGTCAAGGACCATAAATCCACAGTAAAGCAAGCTAATGAAAGTTTTGAACACATCAAAGTTTTGGAAAATCTAAATGATTCTCTCTTCAAGATGTTATGACTACCGATATCATGTCCATTATTCTCCAAACATATTACATTGAAGATCATGAAAGACTCGGTCGAGACCTCCATAATTGTTTCAAAATATGAAAATGCTCTTGCAAAACTTGAAAAGAAAACGTGTCCTATTTTAAAAGCGACGATCGAAAAACCGAGGAATGCAAGTATGACAAAGCTGTCGTATGAGCGTGCCTACAAGGACATGCAAGAGCAAAATGATCTTTTGAGAGCTCGGTGGGATGTCTAAAAGGAAAGGTCATGGATACTAAGTTTGCAAAACCATTGATCGAGGAGAAAACAAATGTTCCCAAACCGGTTTCAAACCAAAAATGTCTATTTCTCGATTTCCTCCAAAAGTCAATGAGAAAAATGATTTGTCAAAACAATACCCATGAGACTTTTCCTATTAAAAGAGAATTATCAAAGCTTTTGAAAACCTGTTTTGAGAAAGAAAAGCTATTTACACCGGCATTTTAGGAATAGTACACGGAATGTGACCAAAATCCGGTTAAAGAATCATTGGTTCTAACAACATGGTCAACAATCACTATCTAGAAGAAGCTAGGAAAAGGCACAGACTCAAAAGATGGAATTCTAGGTGCAACATCTAGGGTGATGAATCCTACAAGATTTCAAGGCATTGCTAGTAGGAGTAAACCATTACCTAGGAACACTCTTCAAAAGACTAGGACTGCTTGCATCTAAGAGTAGTTGCAAAAGAAAATGCTATGCCCTTAGAAAACAACACTAGGAATTCTAAGTCTTTTCAAACAAGAATCAATTTCAAAAGCTAATCATGATGCATGTGCCTTACAATATCTCAAGAAAGATAATTCTCGTACAAGGCACAATCCACTAAGACACCAAATAGAAACAAGCCCGTTGATAAAATGTCAAACAAAAGAAACCTAATAGGTGGATCTCTTCAGACGTAGTTTTCCAAAATGAGTCTTCCAGCGCATCTGAAAAGAAAACAACTCCTAGATCTTACCTTAGGTGGATACCCACGGAAAAGTTTTCAACACAATAGGTCTTAGATGGATCCCCACAGAAAGATTTTGATACTTGCTCCAACACGTATAATAGTGAAACTCATCAAGATAAGGAAGTCAAAACCACTACAACCGTTGATAGTGATCTCCTCGCCGTGAGGAATCTTGTACTTTAACATCTGTTATTTGTGAAAACTCCTCTTCTTTGGTTGCGGTGAATCAAATATCTCTTAACCCGACTCATCGTAGGGTTCCAATTCGTAAACTCTTCTTCATCACTCTTTCTATCTTCTTTATTGATTTTCCATTTCTTTTATAAAACCAACAAAAGCAAAATACAAAATAGAAAATTTTCAAAAAATACAAAACAATATAAAATCAAAAATCTAAAATATTCTTCTCACGACATGTCTCTCGATAATCGATATTACAGACGTTACTAGAAATGTCATTCAACAATGATACGGGCATGTACAGATGCTTGAGCAAGAGTTCTTTAAATGTTTTCCAAAACATGTCGTTTCTCAAAATTTCTTCACATAATGGCTTCTGAACACATCAGTTCAGGACCCGCGCTTCAAAGAAAGGAAAGTGCTTATCAAAATCAAAGGTTTTAAATATTTTTTTTCAAGCGCTTTTCCTAAAAACAATGGTTTGTAAGTATTTCCGCTTGCAACCCGATCTACAAAGAAAGGAAAGTTCTACGCAAAATCGATTTTCATATATATCGAGCACTTATCCTAAAACAAATGAAGGTAATTCTTCTTCAATATCTTCAAAAGATTTGTAAAATCTTCATCTTGTGTACCATTGATTCGAAAGTTTTCAAAAAGATTTTTCAAAATCTCTCACATTTGGTACCAAGATAACTCCCTCTAAACCCTTAATTGATTCTAAAATTTCGTATGAAAAATATGCTTTCGTTAAGGGGAGTATAAAACCAAAATTGTTCCAAAATTCATGCTAAATCGTTTCTCCAAACGCTTTCCGAAAAACATATCTTTTAATCATTTTGTTTCAAAACATCATGGATATGCTATTTTGAGGGGAGAAACGTGATTAAAATGTGATCAAAAGGTTTAGTGATCGTTGTTTGAATCTTAAAAGAGCTCGACTCGATCGTAACCATTGAATTGACGAGGAATCAAAGTCAAGAATGTACCATCTCGAGAAACTTTCTATGGACTTGACCAGATGGGTAATAATTTCAAGCTAGTTCTCTAGTGATGTAAACGTGTCTCGAATCGGTCTTGTTCATTTAAAGTCGATCAATTCAAAAGTGTGAACTCACCTCTATGTGCGTATTTCGTTAAAACTCATAAGCACATGTGAAGGGGAGTGTTTACGAAAATATAAAACTCACGGAGTGGTTCAAACATGTTTTCTATCATAAACACTCGAGAGATTTTCAAGAAAAATGGTTTTATGGCAACAATAGGACAACCATGGAGTTATAAGGTGACTAAGGATAGGAAATTGTCCTATGATCCGCCAGAGCGGAGGGATCTACCCAAGGACTTCACCAATAGTGTAGAACTAGAAGTCCTTAGGAATGATTGAAAAAGGAGTAATGTGAGAAAGGAGAAAGAAGGGTTGAAGAATTAAAAGAAATGTGAAGAAAGGGTGAAAAGAAATAGCCTCCATATTCAACCTTAGGCGTAAACCGGGTTCAATTCATCTCGCTACTAGTTGTCACTAGATGACACCGGTATTGAAGACCAAGACGTCATGGACCCAAAGTGACGCACCGCACTAAACCTTCTAGCCACTCAATTCCTCTCAAAGGATTTGTTTCATTCTCACTGGGAACCCTACATAATCTATCGACTTTCTCTTAGAGATTGTTGATATTGAAGAAGGAGACCCTCTCCTAGTCTCCGCTCAGAAAACCAAAATGCACTAATTGAGTCTAGAGCCACGAGATTCATCAAAAGATCTCATAGGAACACATGACATGACATCGCTTGTTGTTCATCAATAAGGGCACAAGTGATATATTATAGAGTCCCACGCAGATCTTAGCAACTGCCGAACATTTATGAGAAGTTTCACATCCGTGATCTTCGTGATTGAATGGAAACTCCCGCCGTGGTTAACATCAAACGACCTCGACAAGCAGTCACTTCGGTAATTCCGTGGATTATGCTTAGTGTGTCTCAAACGGTCTACGATCGTGGGGTGATGCTTGGTGTACCTCCGACTCATCCGAATCAGATGTACTTGATATATCGCGTTATCTCACTTGTGGGACTCAGGTTCAGAACGACCTGTGAGAATTAGAGGCGTGTTTTCACACTATGTGTTAACACCTCGAAATTCAAACTTGTAAGTGCCGGAATCCGCTTATTACTAACCCGCTTTATGTTTGTCTTCTTATGGAAGCTCGGAGCGGATGGATCGCGGACTCTCCACATGCTCATACCAACAACACATGAAAGTTCTCATCATAATCATAGGCTACACAAAGTTGAAGTGTAAAGACTCGAGAACTACGTCATTGGTAAATCAAAGTCAAATAGAAGTGTGAGCATGGTGGAGAAAGGCGTGAGACACCTAACCAACGAAGTTGACAACGGCGGAACAACCACATTAATCGATCACAAAGCATGAAGGAACAAAGAATTAAGACTATTCTATATCTACTCATAAAGTTCAAGCTCAAAAGATTAAAGACCTATTCAGTGGAGCATCTTTTGAATGACCACCCTTAGGGGAGATTGTTAGCCTTAATAGTTTTTATTAGAAGTGATGGTCATTCACGTTTAGGAACTTTGTAACGTTTGTTAGATATCGTGATTGTTGAAAACTCTCGGACCTTGCGGATCTTTAGCACTTTCGTGGATCGTTAGTGTTGCCTATGTAATCATAAGCAAACTAATAGCAGCAGTCTCTAAACTCGTATTCTATAGCGGAAAGTAAATACAAGTTGTTATAACTAAGAACACTTAGATCCTCTATGGATCTTTTATTCTTGAAACTCTATGTTTCGGATGAGTTATCTATTACAAACTATGAGGTTCCTTTTATAAACAAGGAACCCTAATCTATTACTACCCAATCGACTAAACATGCAAGCATGCATTTAATGACTAATACACTAAACTATATTGAGCGGTACAATAAAACCCATGCTAACCTCGGGCGTTCAAAGATAATAATGAGTTAGCATTTAATTCATAAAGCGCATCTTGATCCTAGTCGACTTTCACCCTTGGTGATAACACGGCAGCGCTTGTACTCTTGATAGAATCACTTCTTGATTACGCTTCTACTTGATGAGAAACCTTGGCGATAATGTGGAAATCCTACTTCACATAATTCCCAACAATCCTCCCTAAAGCGGAATTTGACTTGGTTAAGTTCGGTTTCACGACTATGAAAGATCTTTTGAGACTTGATACTAGAGGATTGTTTTCACACATCATTAGCAAAGAACCAATAATAATCTCATCTCTATGATGATCAAACTTTGAAATGCCGGTCTTTGCGACAACAAATGACATAATGTACATCAATACTTATAGTTGCATACTATTCTCATCACTTCCGGTGTGTGAACTCTGTGAGAGGTGAATCATTGAAAATAATGGATTTGATGTCTCTTTACCAATAGCCATTACTCTTGGAGTAGCCAAATGTTTAAGTTCGAAAACTATGGTACATTGATAACCATCGATTTAGTAGCAAATCGGCAACTATATAAGCGGTTTGACTTGTCTTTACTGTAGCCGTTTGCTCGGGACTAGTCAATTCTTAGAATTGGTGAATTGATAACCAAATATGAGATAGTTGCCTTTACCACAAGCCATATACTTGTGGGCTAGCCAATTCTTGGATTCCAACAAGGAATAGACCATGGTGAATTGATGACCATACAACTCTCGACAATTAAGCATGGGTGGTTGCAGAACCTATGATTTTGAGCAAATCATTACGACTATCAACAGATTTGACATGTCTTTACCAAAGTTGTACCCTTTGGACTAGCTAACTCTTTGATACACACAAGGTATATCGGTGAGTTAAAACCATCAAAAATGCAACAAAACGCAAATGAAAAAGTTTTTTTTTTTTTTTTTTTTTTTTTTTTTTTTTTTTTTAACTAAGAACTAACAAACAAACAAACAAACAAACAAACAAATCCTCCTTGAGGCATATGCCTCCCCGAGGCCTATGCCTCCCTTAAACTTTGCGGTTAAGGGTTAAGCATTCCAATATTGACCACAAGGTGTTGAAACCTTGGTCCATCAAAAGCTTTAGTTAACGGATCGCCACATTATCATCTGTATGAATTTTAGCCACATTTATCAAATGTTTTCATATGCATCTCTTATAAAGTGGTGTCGATTTCAATATGTTTGGTTCTCTTGTGAAAAAGCTGGATTTTGACAATGCATATGGTACTACGATTATCAATAAAAGAGTTGTGTTCATGAAGTTATACCCATAGTCCGACAATTGGTTTTGAATCCAAAGCTTTGTCGCGGCGGTTTGCGTGACAACATACTACCTTGATGGTTGAGGTAGCCACAATCGTTTGTTTCTTGCCTTGCCAAGAAATCAATCTCTTTCAAGGAATTGTGACCTCGGTTGTGGATCTCCTATCGGTTGCACCGGCATAATCACTTTGTCACTATATGCTTCCAACTTAAAGGAGACTCTTTTGGGTACCAAAGGCCTAAATGAGGTTGGCCTTTGAGGTACTTAAAGATCTTCTTGTTGCATTGAGATGGGAAGTAAGTGGGTGACTTGATGTCGAGCACACACTCACGACAAAGGTAATATCGGGCCTTGAAGTTGTTAGATACATTAATGAACCAATCATAGATCTGTATAAATGAACATTCACGGTAGATCTGGATCATTGTTGGCTTTTGTTTTGGAGCTTCATAAGGTGTTGTGGCGATCTGACACCTTCCATGCCAATTTCTTCAACATGTCCCTCACATATTTATCTGGTGATAAATATCCCATCTTGTTCTCTTGAACTTGGAGACCCAAAAGAAAGTAAGCTCTCCCATAGCACTCATCGAAATTCTCCTTCATCGGATCCTCGAATTCCCTACACCAAGCTTCTTTAGTGGATCCGAAAATGATGTCATCCACATACACTTGCACAAGTATGATGTCTGTCGAGTTCTTCTTGAGAAAAGAGTCTTATCAATGGCACCTCTTACGTAGCCATGCTTGATGAAATGATGAAAGCCTAGCATACCGGGCCCTTGGTGCTGATGAAGTCCATAGAGAGCTTTAACGACTTTGTAAACATGATTAGGATGATCGGGTCTTCAAATCCTTTTGGTTGTGTGACATAAACTTCCTCTTCAATCTCACCATCTGAAAAGCACCTTTAACATCCATCGATCTGACATGAAGCCCATGTAGGATGCATAGGCCAAGAAAATTGAATGGCCTCTACTCTAGCAACAGTGCAAACACTTCATCATAGTCAATCCCTTCCTCTTGCACTGTAACCTTGAGCTACTAATCTTGCTTTGTTCTTAATCACCACACCCGTGCATCTCTTTTGTTCTTGAATCCATTTAGTTCCAATAGCATATTTCCCATCGGTAAAGGTACCAATATCCAAACTTGTTGGTTTTGGGCTGTTGCATTTCATCTTGCATTGCTTCAATCCAACTTGAGTCTTCAAGAGCTTGAGAGACCTTGGTTGGTTCTACTTGTGAAAGAAAACACAAGCAGACAATGCTTGAAGTACGTGTGATTGTCTCTTTCTTGATTAGAGACATAAGAGAAAAGCAACTTTGTCAAATTTAGGACTAGAGATAGCCCTTGAGTTCTAACAGGAGCTAGAATGTCACCAATAATATTGGATTGAGGGTGAGTGATGTTGATTCTTTTAGTAGCGATGGGGTTGACATCAATGGTAGGTTCAAGATTAGACACAGTTGGTACAAAAGTTGTGTCATAGGAAGGTGAGGTGAAAATGCGGTTGGGTTGATGATTTCCAAGATCGAAGGACTTGGAAGCGAGTATCTGGTCACCAAAGTCTGTGGACACTCTAGTAGGAATAGGGTAGTAGTGAGACGAGCTTTCGGTGATTTGATGACGATGGGAGGCGCATCGGTGTCGTGAAACATGGTTTCCAGCAGCGGTCTCATTTGCAAACTCCCATCCACCTTCTCGACTTCAAGCTTAGCGCAAACTCTTGAGTCGAAGCCTAGCAAGGTCCTCGACATAGTGTGATTCATCTTCACTCTCGGTGGGGTATCTCTTGAAGAGTTACTGCAACATTGTTAGGGAGAAAGAAGGCACAAGAATGGGTTGTTCATCATCTTCAAATTCACTTCAGTCGACATCCAAGGTACTGCATTGTTAGTGGGAGTTTCTTGAGAGCTGCACTTTGGTTAGCCATATGTCTAGTATAACCCGGATAGTCGGTTAGGTAGTCAAGATCAAAGACCACACATGACCACGTCCTTGAACATTGGGCTTATCTTCTAGGTATCGAGGTTCAAAGTCTCCTCTATCTTCTTGGCGGATAAGTTGTACACTCTGTAAGCCTTGCTATTAGCGAATAACCCACAATATAACCATCATCGACCTTTTCATCAAACTTCCCCAAAGGATCCTTTGGTGTTTAGAATGGTCACTTGACAACCAAAAGGTTTGAGGTAATGAATAGTGGAACCTTCCCAAAGAGAAGTTCATATGGTGTTTTGAGGTGAGGTCTAGTTATGGAGACTCTGTTAAGCACATAGCAAGTTGTGCCATGACTTGATCCGAACATAGTGGGCAATTTAGAGTCTGCAAGCATTGATCTCATGACCTCTATCAAGGTCCTATTCTTTCTTTCGGCTACCCCATTTTGTTGCGGGGTTCTTGGATTGCTATAGTCCTCTTTATCCCTTTAGACCTCTGAGTTCTATAATAATAGCATTCTTGAACTCGTCCCATTATCACGAATTCCTTAACCTTCTTGTTCAGTTGATTTTCAACGAGGGTGATGAAGTCTTTCGACCTTTGGAGTTGTTTCATCTTTAGTCCTTAGAAAGAACACCCGACAAAATCGCTATATCCATCGGTGATAACCAAACAATAGTACTTGTGATCGATGCTTGACTTGAGTTGGACCAAATAGATCCATATGTAACGGTGAAGAGGCTCGAGATGATGCTCGGCTGCGGTGTGACTTTGTAGGATGCTCGTGTTGCTTCCCTTTGTTGCATGCAACACAATTATGATCATTGGAGAAAACTTTGGTGGGAAGACCTTGACAAGTCCCTTTTGGAGAGAGTGTTTATAGTTTTGAAATTCACATGAGCCATTCTCCTATGCCATTTGTTGGACTCATCCAATGATGCTTTAGCCTTGACAGACAAGTGAGGTCACCTTGGGGTGAACTTCATTGAGGTTGAATGTGTATAGATTGTGAGTTCGAGGACTCTCGGTGAAATTGAAGTATCTTACGGAAGCTTGAACTCTTTAGAAAGCACAAGACATTCATTTTGAGAGAAGAGTACCTTGTTCTTGGTGTCACAAATTTGTGAGGCGAGAACAAGTTGAAGTCTCAAGCTCCTAACATAGTACACATTCTCAAAGTTCGATAGAGGTGTCTTGATGGTGCCTTTCGATAATTCTACCATCACTTCCACCAAAGGTCACATTCCTCCTTCTTCAATAGGAACAAAATTGTGCATCATATCTCTATTTCGGACATACTTCTTGAGCGACCACTATCAACAATACCAATATCTTTATGCTTAAGGGATGATCCTACGAAACAAACATATATACAAAAGAATGTTAGTATCGAGGAGGCTCAAGTCATTCTTGACTTGAACACCTTGTGGATCATTAGATTTAGGTTTAGCAAAGAGTAAGATCCACCATTGTTCTTGGGTTTCCATTGATATTTAGGTCTCTTATTATTCCAAGAACAACTGCTTGAGGACTTGACGGTGCCCCAACATCCTTTCCCATTTTCATAGAGTCAACATATGCGGGCCAATAACCATGTTTAAAATATGGGCTAGTGGGTTGCACATAAGGTCTATCGGTGATCTCCTCCAAGGAGAGTCGGTTCTAGCTTGTGGGACATAAGGTGGAATATTGTTAACATTGGTCCACTTGGTCTTGGTTTCTCTTTGATTAGCACAAACACCCAATCTTTGCTCATAAAAATCACAATCCTTAATTAAATGAAGTTTACTTCCACAAACAAAACATGTCTTCCTTTTGGAAGATGTATTCAACAAAGAAGATGTTCGATTACATGTAGAAGTACTTAAACAAGAAACATTAAAGGAATTGTTTTAACGGACAAATTATTCAAAGATTTAAAAGACAAGTCTTGAGGAAGCAGGCTTGGAAGTGGATTCCTCGTGACTATCCTAGAAGGCTTGTAGATAGTCTTGGGTGCGAGGCTTGGGTGTAGGCTCGGTGAGGGCTTGGGAAGGTCGACTTATCACTTGAATCACGGTTGTAAGTAGATCCTTGATCCGATGAATTGTCCTTTGTCGAGAGAAAGAGACAAAGTCATAAGATGAAGCATCATTGTCAGCAAGTCTTTTGACTTTTGCCATACGAGATGGTGTGATCCATCAAAGTCGATAGTAATGGACGGTCGGTGGGCATGAATTCACCTCTAATAGGTCCGGGGACGACATGTAAATCACCTTCCTTTCTAAAGTGTTCTAAGCTGCGGTGTAGATTTCGCCCATCTTGCCTAGCTTCCAATCCTACATACTTACGAAAGCCTAAACCTATTCACGAGTTCAGCGATTGACTATTATAGAGTTCTCTAGCTAGATTGTCACTGATATCAACCATTGTTTATGTCTAGCTATTTCCTCGCAAGTTTCTCTTTAAGCTCTAGATTCTCGACAATAGTATCGACTTTTTCTTTTCGGTCGTTTAAAGTTAATATTAGCAATATCTAGATCAAATTGAAGCACCTTAATCTTTTCTTCATAAGCTATCGATTCTTTTGAAACCAAACCTTTTGTCTTTCTAATGTTTTTAACGAAAGTTTATAAGCTTCATTATCAACATAGCATTCATTGTATTTAGGTTTCATAGTATCATAAGCTTCTTTAAGTTCATTGTATCTTTCACTACAACCAAATATCTGATTGTGTACACGAGAAAGTCCCATGAAGGCAAATTGATCATGCCTATCTTACGAAGTGCATCGGCCGACAATCCAAGCTTCTCTGTATCGTGACTTCCTCGATCACGGGTTCATGTGCGGCCAGTTGACTGTTCATCCATGGTGACTAGAGCTGCTTTGAAGTGCTAGCTCCGCCGATTCTGGCGATATGAAATGTAGCTAGCTCCTCTCCACTCTTCTGTCTTTGCATTCCCGAGAAATGACCCATCGGTGACAAGAGAAACACTTGACCTTTCTCTGTCAAAGCAGTGGATCCTTTCCTTGAACCCAAACTTCCTTCTGCCTTCTCTTGAACCTCTTGATATCTCTGAAAGCATGGCCACTGCCATTTCGACTTCATCTCCTCCATCTCAAGTGGGTCCACTTGATCAAAGTCTTCATATACGGATCTTCTTTGAGTATCATAATCGCAACAAATGAATGAAGAACATCCTCCAATATCTTGCCGGTTTTAGCTTGAGGATGTGATGGAGTGGGACGATAAGATGATGATGGTAAGTAAGATGGACTTGAAGCATGCATCATCATATTGGAGTGGGATGTCCCAACAAAGGTGAATGACGAGAAGAGGATGCGGTAGGGAGATCGACATCGAGTTCAAGAGACACGAGTTTGTTGTATAGCTCATCAAAAGTGAGCATGTCCGACCCACCTTTAGCTTTAAGGGCTATACTGACATGTAACCATGATGGAGGCAAAGATCGTAGGAACTTTGAGTTGCAATCATCATTGTCGGGCTTTGCATTCGGTGATTCGGTGACTCGAGAATCTTGTGAAACTGTCGTATCCCTTGTGGATACCTTCTTCTTCGAGAGATATTGAACTCTTGGAAGTGTTGTCTCGGCATGGACTTCCTCATTCTCTGGACTCTTCATTCCCACCAAACCTTGCTTTGAGCCATCCGGATGTCCTTTGCATCAACCATGTGGTGAAAATCACCCAAGTGATCTTGAGGAATAGATTGAAGAAGGATGGTTCTTACTTTGTGCTCTCTTTGTCTGCAAGAATCTCTTGGCGGTTTTGGGAGGAGCAATGGTAAACTTACCATCAAGATGCAGGATAGTCTTCTTGATTGTTGCCATTCTTCACAATCTCCCAGATTCCAATCAATATTGGAGATCGATTCGCATCTTCATGGTCCACAGATCATACTCTTCTTTCTTTAGGTAAGGAAACTTACCATTCTTGTTGGAGAGACTAAGTTCTTTGCATAGAGGTGGTGGTTTTGATGTTGTTGTTGGTGGTGACTTGATTCATCATCGAGTTCGGGCATGGTGAATATGTTTTTGGTTGTATGGGGTGAGGTAAATAAGGTTCTCGATGTCGTAGAGACTCTCCAGAGGCTCGATACCACTTGTTGAAAACTCTCGGACCTTGCGGATCTTTAGCTTTTCGTGGATCGTTAGTGTTGCCTATGTAATCATAAGCAAACTAATAGGCGGTCTCTAAAACTCGTATTCTATAGCGGAAAGTAAATACAAGTTGTTATAACTAAGAACACTTAGATCCTCTATGGATCTTTTATTAGCGAAACTCTATGTTTGGATGAGTTGAGTTATCTATTACAAACTATGAGGTTCCTTTTATAAACAAGGAACCTAATCTATTACTACCAATCGACTAAACATGCAAGCATGCATTTAATGACTAATACACTAAACTATATTGAGCGGTACAATAAAACCCATGCTAACCTCGGGCGTTCAAAGATAATAATGAGTTAGCATTTAATTCATATAGCGCATGCGATCCTAGTCGACTTTCACCCTTCAGTGATAACACGGCAGCGCTTGTACTCTTGATAGAATCACTTCTTTGATTACGCTTCTACTTACTTGAGAAACCTTGGCGATGTGTGAAATCCTACTTCACATAATTCCCAACTATAAAATAGGTCTGTTGGTTTTGTGAAATCTGGAAATTTCGACAGGTTATAAAATATTTTAGGCTAGATATTCAGAAAATATACTTTAAAACGAAAACGTGGTCGCTTGAACGGGTTAAAACGGAGTTATAACGAAGAAGTTATGCTATTTTCAAGTTTAACGACGAAAACAATTTTTCTGGAAAATTCAGCATGTTGTCCAGATTTTTACGGGTCAAAAATGAGTCTCAAGCGTTATCTAAATGAGTCGATTTATCAAAAATATACTAGTATATGTTTGTCTGAAACCGTGGATATAAAGAGCGTGAAAACAAGCTTATAACGACCAAGATATACACGTTTGAAACCCGGCGAAACTCTATTTATTTTGATGACTTCTAATAGCAAAATAAACCTAAGTCTAAAAGCAGTTTTTGTAATACGTCATGTTGAGAGCCATTTTTCTCATTGATCGAGACCCGTATGGTCAAAAGTTAAATGATACGACTTCTAGACATTGTTGCAAGGTTTTAAAAGCGCCGAGTTTCATCACTAACCCTTAACGTACAATATTTCACGACTAGTTTCTGAGGCCATTTTGGGCATATTTTCAAAGTATGAAAAGTGTCATTTTCTGACGAAAACATTATATTTACAAATAAAACACCAAACGAGGATCGTGGAGTACCGTTTCAACATATTTACATGAAAAGTGGTTATTAACTTAACGTGACGTTAAAAATGTATTTTTCGACGATAAACATTATTTTCAAATTTCACGAGTGGTATCGAAAACATACGTATTTGCATGTGTAGCATCATTTCATTGCTTACATTAGATCATATAATTCATATTAGGTTGCGGTTAGAGATCGTGCCTCATTTCAGTGTATCCACTTTTGCCATCGCATCATTGTCCAAGTGAGTTTCGTAGCCCCTACTTTTGTATGTTTTGAACTATTTTGGGGGAGATACATGCTTAACTATTTTTCACAAGTACTTTAGATTTTTAAGGATAACTTCTATCATGATCACCATCGTTTCAAAACCGGATGTTGTACTATATCAATTGTTCTTGTTTGCGTGCTATAGTTCTCGTCGAATAATGTGCTATATCGGTTGACTCTCGATACATTGAGTCATGTACTATTGATTATGTGCTATGGTTCTCGTCGAGTTAGGTACTATTGTGAATTAATTTGACATCATGTGCTTGAACATAAACTATTCACATTTTGGCGGTGGGTTGTAAACACACAAGTTGCAAGTTTTGTATGGGTGGAACTTGGGCCGGGTGGATTCACAATGCCTTTCTTTGCATGAACGTTCTTTAAAGGTTTTTCATGACAATACAAACTCTATGAACTCACTCAATCTTTGTGTTGACACTTTTAGCATGTTTTATCTCAGGTATCTAAGGCATACACTTCATGGCATGCATGTGGAATTATCATAGAGTCGTGGTGACGACGCGTCTCACATGGGATTTATGCACTTTAAAAACATCGTTTGGCTTGTATCAAATTTATTTCCGTACATATTGACTATCATTTGGGACCTATACTTGTAAACTCTGATTATTTTACTAAATCAAACGACGTATTTTCCAAAGCGACACTTTAGGTCGTTCAATATAATCATGATTGTGATGCTATGATGATCGACCCCGTGAATTCCATTCCATTGCAAAGCAGTAATTTGGGGTGTGACATTAAAGGTCTGTTTAAATTTGGCAATTGACTCATGGTCGGTGGTTGAGTGCATTGTGCTACCACGGTTTTGCATTTTGAGATTGAGGATGACTCGGTGATTACGGGTTGCTTGGAACTTCTCCTTGCTTGAATGACTTTGTCATGTTGGGATGTCTCATGAATTGGATTTCGCAAATATCACGGCATGTGTTCATGATACAATCATCGGGATGATGATCATTAAAGCCACGGTGTGGGCAAGGAGGAAAGGGTTTAGCTCTAACCTTTTGAGCGATTTTGAGGTTGAAGCATACCGATGACCAACTTTGGTATAGTTTGCTTCTTGAGAGAACTTACGTATTGTAAGTGATCGAAGTTCGTGATCCTCCTTTTGCGAGATCATACAAAAAGGATTCTATATGATTATCGGTTGTATGGACGGTATAGTGGCATAGATCACACTTACGCTTTGGTTTGGTGGTGGCTTTTGACTTTAAGGAACTAGAGGAAGCGGCTTTGTTTCCTTGATTGATTCATGGACTTTTCGATGGATTCCATCTTATCGTTAGCTTCCTCACAAGTTCGATCGATTCTTGAATTTGAGTCGACCGATGGGGACGAGAGGATGTGGAAGTCTCGGTGGGGTAGATTCTTGTTGAATTGGTTTTGTTGGTCTTTTAAGGATGGTTCTACCAAGTCCGGACCTTTCCTTTGGTGAATGAGGATTGAATTGCATTGGAGTAAGCTCGAGCTTGGTGTAGCACCTCAAGAGGTTTCGGGGTGGAAGCGTTGCATTAGACTCTACCGGACTCAATGTGTTCAAGTACTCTTTGGGCACATCGGAGTCCAAGCATGCTCTTAAGAGCTTGACTCTTAGGCTCTAGAATTCTTCGAATCGAAATTAGGAAGCTTACTATCGGGATTAACCCGATCAATCCAATCACCGGGCTTGGGAATAGTCAACACATTGGTAATCATGCCACCGACACAAATGATTTGGGAGGCTGGTCTTTGTTGTGAGTCGGGGAGATGATCTTCACCTATGACTCTCTTTTGCTCTTGGGAGCTCCCGACATCAAAGACTCTTGGATTCTTAGCGATCCAACTAGCAATGATTTCCTTTTCTTTCTTAAGTTCTTCTTGAAGAGCACGATTTCTTTTAACTAATTAGGTGTTTTGAATTTGCAAAGTGATAGCCTCAAGCTTATTTTATTTTAAAGAAGCAATTCATCCCTACACTTGTTTAGTTCAAAACTTAGCTTGTTATATTTTGAAAAAGATTTAATCGTTGCTCTTCCACAAACTTAAGATCGACATTGATATAGTTCATATAGGACGCCAATCGAGTCATCATCCATAGAAAGTAAAATATTTACCTTCTTCATTGTAATTTTGACCCACTCTCCATTTACGGCATGACTTTTCCCACCCGACTTGTCCTCTTCGGAGAGAGCCATCGGTCTGTGACTTGCACCATTTCGTCATCATATGAGACAAGCTCTTCATCCCAATCGAAGACTTGACAACAAGACCTTTGTTTTTACCGCATGCATTTAACAGTTTGTGTTGTTTACGAGGGTGAGGCCTCAACAATGCTAGCTTAGCTTTGGCTTTCTTGTATTTAGCTTCAAAATCCATAGTTTTGTTTTGATCAGTTGTTTTGAAAATTTTGATGAGGTGATAGATTTTTGGTTGAAATTTGCTAAATCAAGGCGATTAGACCTTGATGGTTTGTAAGAGGGTTCAAAGATTGTTTTGAAAAGCAGTCTTTTGCAAAATGACCTCTTTATGACACTTAAAGAATTCGATGTCTTGATTGCTTTAGCAGTTGAAAAACCTTTGTTTCTTTTATAAACCTTGAGAGTTAGCAAGGAGTGCCCTTTCACGAAATTGACGTTCGGTCATTTAGGTACTCCTCACTTGATCTCTCATCGCTCATCATCCGAATTTTCTTGGAAATCTTGAACCACATTGTTAGAAAAGAAAGAAGTTGATATTGGTGATGAGGTGGTGGTCGGGGACTTCTTGACTTCGAGACTTCTTTAAGTCGGGGTATCGTGCTGCTGATGAGGTTTTCCTCATAGACAAATTTCCATAAATTTTAGGAAGCTCAAGATTACGGATATGATTAGCATTCCTAAGTCCCCGAGAGAAATGCAACCACTTCTCGAGGCATCGTTGACAAAACCAACATTGATTTCATGTTTGGACAACTTAACACCATCATTTGATAGTTTATTTAAAGAGTTTTGTACGGGTGTAAGTTTGAGGCAGAGTTTCGAGTCCTTAGCCTCAAGGTGTTATACTCAAGTTTCGTGTCCATTATCCTGTTTTCCTTGGTATCGATGGGCCTTCATGACTATGAACTAGGTTATCGAGTTTGTTTAGCTATACTACGACTTATATGAGACTCCATAATATCGTCGGAAGACAAGATATTATGATACTTTTGATTCTTTGGTCTGGTTGACCACTGCTCTCATCCCGAAGTCCTCGAGCTTGAGTTTAGGCAAACCCGGTCTTTGGGATAAATGGACCTTCATTTATACACTTGATATAATAAGGTTCCATCACAATAAAATAACAAAGCATACGCTTTTCCATTTGTTAAATTTACCAACTTTAAGTCTAGGGAAGCAATTTGAATAAGCTCCACCCTTTTGTCGACTAGTTAGGGTACATCAAATTCGACCATTTTAGGATCACGATTTAAAAGCGTTTAGAGCGGCTTAAAAGCAGTTTATAATCAGCCTTACTCGATACCACTTGTTGTTCCCTATTCACTATCTTAAAAAGCAGTTAAGTATGTAAAACAAGTTAATAGTGAATCAATGGTGAAAGATATAAGTAAAACACTAAGAGTAATTTTCAACATCATATTCTTATTAGAAATGAATCAAAGAATATGTTGCCCTAGTACTTGAACGATTACTAGGGATTGAAATGACAAAGTATTGGTAACTCCTCTCGAAGCTCGGGGCTAAGTCCGAGCACAACTACAAGTACCCACCGAGCTATCTCGGGGATTAAGTTGTATTTGGAGGAGTGAAAGATGGCTACTAACGTGTATGTGTGTTTTACAATTCATAAGCAATCTTCCACTCCATCTCTTATGCTATTTATACAAGTATGAGTTTTAACTCTTTCCTAAGTGACAACCGACAATTTCAGAAGACAAAATCTTCGATGTATTTTGTCTCATTCAAAGACTATATTAGGTAAGGGACAAAGCCACTTTCTACTTGTCGATTACTAATCTTTGAGCCTTTTAGGAAATTTGACTTCTTGAAGATAAGTACTCCGTCTTTATCGCTTCAAGCATAACCGTTTTGTCCGCCCATTCTTGATCTTCATAGTTTTCGATCTTCAATTTCGGTTTCAGTTTGTCTTGATGTTTGTAGTTGGAGAGGAGTTTGAGGATTCGGTGAGTTATTGTCATCACTCACTGAATCCACCATCTTCTTCTTGACTCGATCTTCACTCTTTAAGTTCCGCCCATGCGAGTGGAGAGACTTCTTATTCGCCTCATCTTGGCGTCACGAAGATGGCTCACCGAGAGACTATGCACTCGGTGACTGTTAGTGTTTAACGGTCTAAGCACTTAGGTTATTTTCTATTCAAATCCTAGATCAAGGGGTTTGGGTATTTACTGAACCCAACAAGATTAACACCCTTGCCATCCAATATAGGTACCGCAACAACCATACTCTCTTTTAAATCACAATCAAGCCTTAACTCAATCATAGCTCTCGCAAATCTAGACCTACCTCACGAGTCCATACACATAGAGCTTGTAGAACCGTATAGGGGTGAATACGTTCCTTAAAAATATTAGTATTAAAAACTACGTTTTAACACTTTATATGTGATGATCATGCATGACAATAATAAAGAGTTAAGGGAAGAAAACCACACAACAATCTATATTTGTTCGCTGTGATGGTTTGGTTCACCCGTACATTCGATTCTTCAAACCCACGACACCGATTACTATTCACTAATAATAAATCCTTGTAGTGGTAAACCGTTCAATAGCTTTCTAAATCTACACCTAGGCCCAAGCTAATTCCCTAATGGAGTCCTCACCGAGAACCACCCACAAATACCTTGTGAATTTTACTAACACACCTAAGTCCTTTCACACAAGGTAGGAAGATAACCCTTTGCTTATCCTTGCCCGGAGCAAGATTGCACCCTTTACTTATCCGCACCCGGAGCAAGACTTTTGCACCCTTTACTTGTCCGCACCCGGAGTAAGACTTTTACACCCTTTGCTTCTCGTCACCTTGAGTAAGACTTATACACCATTTGCTTCTCTGCACCCGGAGCAATACTTATACACGCTTTGTTTCTCCGCGCCTGGAGTAAGAGTTATACACTTTCTTCTCCGCATCTGGAGTAAGGCTTGACACTTAGTTAGAGTTTGAGAGAGGAGAGTTTAAAGTATGGATTACAAGAATACAAGAAGAGTAGAAAAAGGTAGATGAAGAAGACTCTAGATGACAACAAACAAATAAGGGTTCAATCTCTGGTCGTAAAGATAGATATAAGAAGGAGGTTGTCAAGCTCTTGATGGGTTTTTTTCTTGAAGAGGTAATGATGCAATAGATGTTGTAGATGTGTCGATTCAAAGGAGGTGACCAAGCTCTTTGATATGTTCATCTTTTCTATATGATCTTGCTTTCATTAATGGATGATTAAGTGTATATGATTATATGTATATTGGTTTAATAGACTAGAGAGTGTTTTGGTAAAAAGGGTTTTGTGAGTGGCGAGTATTTACTACACATAAGTGTGGTATTCATTGAAGTAAATGAAAAACAATTACTCATACACACACATAATACAAAATTGAATTTTGCTTTACTTTGTGCCAACACCAAGGTTCACATACACACAATTCAAATTTGAATTCTACTTTACTTGGTACCAACACCAAAGTTCATATCCATACATCCAAGAGATAATAACATGTAAAGGATCTTTAGTTTGAAATAAAGAATGCTACTCTTGATTATCCATGAGATTAAACTATGTAAAAGAGAAAGTAAGCAACATTGGTTTATCGTAGGATTAAATAACGTAAAGAAGCTTTTGGTTTGAATTTCAAATTTACTAGTTCAAATGCAACTAGATACTAAATGATATAATCTTCTAGTTCTACAATTATTCATAATTAGTTGCAAGAATAAAACCAAGTCAATTACTTTACATATTTAGTAAACCGTTAACCATAAGTGGAATGTATTTGAACTAAAGATTAAAGTAAGTTTGTCTTGTATCCTTAAAATTAAATAAATCCATTTAGCAATTAATTAAGAAGATATAAAGAAGATTGTGTTCATTTGTTTAGTTACATTTGATCATTTTATATAAACATAGACTTGTGTTAATTGTAAAAGTTGAACTTGTTTTATTAACTTTTTGAATTGGAATTTAAAAAACGACTCAAGATATCCTAGAAGGGCTTTTAAGTCTTTTGATCATGTGTAACAATTAACAACATGTAAAAACGTTTGTTGAAAGATCAAACGTTGTTGGATAGGTAGCGGGTCGACTTTGAAAACTCAAGCGTGCCAGCCAGCATGTCGGACCAGATGTCTTAGTTGTCTTGTACTTTGAGTTGTCGCTAACGATTTTAAGTATCTCGTAAATATATTATTATTATCATCATTTAAACTTGTTTAAGTACAAGGACTGGTTTAGATAAAAGAGAAAGTAGAAGGGTGTAAAGTGTACATAAGTTTAAAAAGTTAGTTAGTTTGTTATTTCCCTCTTTTCTGTCTATTTAAACAATTTGTAATCATTCATTTCAATCAATGACAACTTTCCCCAAATTAACTCATCTCTTTCATTTTCTGTTATCTCTTTCATTTCCCATTGGTAGTTCTCATGGTATCAGAGCTTCTAGCAATGGTGTTATTCATCTAAAATTGCGTTCTTTGTTGTGATCTTGATCAAATTACTTGTTTTTTATTCGGTTATCACATCAGAACTGTGCAATTCATTTTGTTAAGTGTTTCGTAATTCAAAGCTTCTGATGGTGTAACAATGGTGCCTGAATCAAGTTCTGGTAGTGGTTCTAGTGATACTTCATTGTTGTTTCAAAATCCTTTGTTCTTGCATCCATTTGATGGTCCGGGATCTTTGTGTGTTCAATACAAACTGACTAGTTCACAAAACTATAGATCTTGGAGGCGTGCCTTTGAAATTGGTCTTTCCACTAAGCGAAAATTGGGCTTTGTTAGAGGTATTGTTCCTAGATCTCTTAATGATGCAAATTTGGCCGAACAATGGGATACTTGCAATAACATGGTGATTAGTTGGATTATGAGTTCTGTTTCTGAGTCGATTGCAAAATCTATTATGTTTGTTGGAACTCCTTATGAAATATGCAACAACTTGAAAAGAGGTTTGCTCTAAGTAATGGTTCTAAAAAGTATAAACTCAATAGGGAGACTTATGATATTGTACAACAAGGGAAGTCCATTAGTGATTACTACACTAGGATGAAATGTGTGTGGGAAGATTGGACTCAATGAATGTTTTGCCTAGAATTACTCATTAACACTCAAAAGGAAGAGCAAAGGCTATTTCAATTTCTTAATGGTTTAGATGAACAATTTAGTTCTCAAAGAAGTCAGTCCTTATGAGTATTCCTTTGTCAAGTGTTGAGATAACATGTTCTTTGTTACAACAAGAGGAAAGTCAGAGAGATGTGTTTAGTAGTGCAGTGTCTGGTGTTGATTCAACAGCTTTGTACAACAAAAGTGAATCAAGATAAGTGCACAATATGTGAATTTAAGTGGCATCCTCCTAAAAAGTGTTGGGAAGAAGTGAGATATCCTGTTTGGCACTATAAGTACAAGCAAGGTCAAAATAAGGCCAAGAAAGGACAGAACAAACAAGGATAGTTCAAGAAGATAGCAACTAATGTGGCAAGTGTGGAATCAGGGAACTTTGTGTTTACTTTTAAGCAGTTTGAACAACTTATAAAAAGTTTGCCTCAATTTGAGAAGTCACGGGATCAAAAGGGTGATACTGATGAGGAGTTGGAACCTGAGAATGTTGCAGGTATATCTTGTTTATATTGTCTTTCCTGTTCTAAAGATGTTATTCAAGGATGGATAATAGATATAGGAGCATTTGATCGTATGACACCTATTTCAGACTATTTGCAAACTCCTATTTATCTTCAGTTTAAACTACATATAAACTTACCAAATGGTCAAACTTTGGTGATTTCTCATATTGGTAATGTTATCTGAATAATGGTATAGTGCTTAAAGATGTACTTCTTGTACTCGAGTTCAAATTTAGCATGTTGACTGTTTCAAAATCGGCTGAAGATGCAAAATGTTTTGTTACATTCTACTCACAGTTTTGTGTCATTTAGGATTTGGTTTCAAGGAAGGTGTTAGGATTGGGTAAGAAAAAGCATGAATTGTATCATCTTATCAATATTCCTCTTGAACAGGTTGACGCAAGACTCAACAACATGGTGGTATCTTCTCTTGAAGATAGCAGTTTGTTTTATAATCTTTCTTTGAATAATAAGTATGCCTATAGTGTGTTTAACAACAACTATAATCTGTGGCATCATAGGTTAGGACATATATTTGATTCTCAGTTAAAGCATATATCATGTATTCCTAATTATGTGTTCAATGGTACTAATGATACTTGTTTGTCTTGTCCCATGGCTAAGTTTACAAAATTTCCTTATTCATTAAGTCAATCACATAGTTCTTCAGCTTGTGATTTGATTCATATGGATATGGGGGCCTTATAAAGTTGCTACTTATGATAAGTTCAAATATTTTCTCACCATTGTGGATGATTTCAGTAGAGCTACTTGGACCTATCTTATGGTGACTAAGTCTGATGTCTTTGTTATGCTTAAGTCCTTTATGAAATTTGTCTCTACTCAGTTTGATAAAAAGGTCAAAGTTGTTAGATCAGACAATGCTTTAGATTTTGTTAAAGGTTCAATGGGTCCTTATTTAGCTGAGATGGGGATAGAGCATCAAACTTCTTGTGTTGACAGACCATAATAAAATGGTAGAGTAGAAAGGAAGCATAGGCATTTGCTAGAAGTGGCTAGAGCATTGAGGTTTCATGCTCATTTACGTCCAAAATTTTGGGGTGATTGTGTTCTTACAACAGCCTATCTCATAAAAACATTCCCTTCTTATGTGCTAAAGTTCAAAACTCCTTATGAAGTTCAGATGCAAGAATTACCATCTTATGATCATATGAGAGTTTTTGGTTGTTTGGCTATGGCTAGCAATTCCTCCAAAATTGCTGATAAGTTTTCTGAGAGAGGTGTTCCATGTTTGTTTATTCGTTATCCTCTGCATCAAACGGGATATAAGTTGTATAATCTATAAACACACTCTGTGTTTGTCTTAAGATATGTGATGTTTTATGAGCATATATTCCCTTTTTCATCATCTACTATGTTACCATTGATGCAACCTTTACCTTCATCTACACCGGTCATAATCATCATTGGTATGATGATTATGTAGTGCCTATTCCACAATATCATGTCTCTACTTCTTCTTCTGTACAAGAAACTAATTCACAACCAAATGATCCACCTTCACATGAACCTAATGCACCATCCAATGATGCTCCATCATTTACTCCCAAGAATTTCAAATAAGCGGTTGTTGATCCTGAGTGGTGTGATGTTATGATTGCTGAACTAGGAGCTTTGGAAGAGAATGGGACATGGGAAGTTACTATTATTCGGAAGGAAAAAAGACCATTGGTAGTCATTGGATCTTTAAAGCCAAGTTAAAAGCAGATGGTTCAGTTGAAAGAAAGAAAGCCAGAATTGTTGTTCAAGGTAAAAGACAGAGAAAAGGAGTGGATTATGAGGAAACCTTTGCTCTTGTAGCTAAAATGGTGATTGTTAGAGGTTTGTTAGTTGTTGCAGCAATGAAAGGTTGGGATTTGTGTTAGATGGATGCGTCTAATGCTTTTCTTCATAATGATCTATTTGAAGAAGTGTACATGCTCATGCCTATGGGCTATGTGGCTAAGGGGGAGCATGTTCAGAATGTTACTACCACTGATACTACCAAGGTCTACAAATTGAGGAAGTCCTTGTATGGTCTCAAACAAGCTCCAAGGCAATGGTTTTCTGAGTTGTCATCTGCCTTAATCTCCTTTGGCTATGAGCGGTCTAAAGTCGATTATTCTTTTTTTGTCAAGAAGGATGAGACTTCATTTCTGACTTTTCTAGTCTATGTAGATGATCTCCTTATTACTGGCAGTGATCCTTCTGCAATTACTGGTTTAAAGGAACAATTGTGTAGTCTTATCCATATGAAAGATTTGGGACAGTTGAGCTATTTTCTTGGTTTGGAAGTGTCTAAAGGTGAACAAAGATTGTTTGTTTCACAAAAGAAGTATACTATGGATCTTTTATCAGAAGTTGGTGTTCTAAATTCTAAGCCCTATAAATTTCCCATGGATCAGCATCTAAAACTGCAAGAAGCAGATGTTGGAACCCCGTTACCTGATCGAGAAGTGTACAGAAGGTTGATTGGCAAGTTGATTTACCTCACTATTACTTGACCCGACATATGTTATACTTGGCAATTACTTAGCTAGTTTATGCAGACTCCTACTTCAATCCATATGTTTAACACCGTAGGCAAATCCCACATCGACAGAGGCCTATATAGATGCTTGGTATATAAGAATAACATTCGCCTTATCAGACACAATGCGTTTTGTGGTCTACTCGAGTAGAGTTCTCAGGAACTATGCAGTTAAGCGTGCTCGTGTGAGAGAGGAGTAGCACTAGTATGGGTGACCTACCGGGAAGTCTCATGAGGGCCATAAAAACAATGCCGTGAGCCATGCATTAGAGCACTTGCAATGGTCGGTGTTATTTCGGTGTTATCCGGTGTTAACCCAAGTTAACCACACCGTGGTCGGTGTTATTTCGGTGTTAAAGCTTGCACTTACCAAGTTAACGTGCGTTATTTGGGTGTTTTTTTTTCTTTTTTTTCATTTCTGCCCCTAAATAAGGGGTTGTTTTTGTAAATTGTTGGTGAGTTAAGGTTATTGCGGGTGTTTTTTTGGTGAGTTAAGGTGAAACGTTAAAGCTGATGTGGCGCAGACGTGGCAGGAGGTTAAACTTTAACACATGTTATGGTTGCAAGTGCTCTTAGGGAAAATCAAACAATATTGTGTAACAGTAGGAGGGATGTTACAATATGCAAGCAACAAATCATCTTTTAAGGTATCTTCTTAATGCACCAGGTAAAGGAATTCTTCTTGCTATGATTCTGCAGTTCTTGTGACCCACTGTGATTATGATTGGCCGATTTCCAATGACGGAAGGTCCACTGGCGGTGTGCATTTTATTGGGCGATTCTCCTGTGTCATGGAAGTCTAAGAAACAACCAGTGGTGTCCAGATCCTTCGTTGAGGCAGAGTATAGAGTAATGGCTCTTACATGTTGTGAAGTCACATGGTTAGTTGCCTTGTTAAAAGGCTTGGGATTGAAAGACCTAGGTCCTGTTGATCTTTGTTGTGATAACCAGGCTGCAATTCATATAGCACAAATCTAGTTTTTTATGCTAGAACAAAACATATAGAAATGGATTGTCATTATATGACGTATCAAGTTCAAGCGGGAAAAGTAAAGCCTTCTTATGTACATACTACTCAACAAGATGCTGATGTATTTACCAAGGTCTTATATGTGGATCAACATTCTAAGCTTCTTCACAAGATGGGAGTTTCAGACTCTTCCCACTCTCATCTTGAGGGGGAGTATTCAAGTACAAGGACTAGTTTAGACAAAAGATAAAGTAGAAGGGTGTAAAGTGTACATAAGTTTACAAAGTTAGTTAGTTTCTTATTTCCCTCATTTCTTTCTATTTAAACGATTTGTAATCATTCATTTCAATCAATGAAAACTTTCCCCCAAATTAACTCGTCTCTTTCATTTTCTGTTATCACTTTCATTTCACCATTGTTAGTTCTCAAAACCTAAAGGCGATATATGTATATTCAGCTCCATGAATTAAGCTATCTAACTTGAACTTCTATATTATGGTTTTAAGTAATTAGTACAACATCCAATTAGGGAATTATAGCTTAATCTTACAGTGTATTGTAAATTATCAAACTCTTAAAAAGTGTATTAAAAAGTAGGGGCAATTCCATATTTACCCAACTCAAACATGATAATGTCATATTTACCCAAAACACGCTTTAAATGCATTGTACATCATGCATTCAAATGTTGTATTTTGGGTATATATGACATTTTCATGTTTAAATTGGGTAAATATGGAATTATCCCTAAAAAGTACTAAAACAGAATGATATAAGACAATCAAACTCTTAAACACTTCTTTACGAAATCATACATTTGGAGTGCACCGAGAGAAAGCGATCAACAATTCCTAAGGAAGCAGTCAAGTCAAAAGACTTAAACCGCTCGGACACAAATACAATTAAGATCGAGAATACATTGGGATTCCGGTCGTTTAGTCCCAAGGAGACTCAATGGTGTGCAAACACCGATTCAGATGATGGAATGATCACTAAGGATAGTGATCGTAAGGGTTATGATTAGAAATTACACTACCGATTGATTTGGAATAGAATTGGACATGAATTGGAAAGCACAACAACCAGATCAAAGAAACGTAAACGTGAGTTTTAAAACTACGATACGCACAAAATAAAAAGTGAAAACTAAGAAATAAAAGACCTAAAAATATAAAATGACATTTTGGAATCCTAAAAATAAAAGAAAATTATTAGAAAAAGAAAATTATTTTTAACACTATTTAATTAATTATTATTAATTAAAAACTATTTTAACTATTTAATAAATACTCTAAAATAAAAGAAAATACAAAATAAGGCTAGAAAAATAAACTTATGATTCTGAAAATCTAAAATACTATAAAACTAATTTTAAAACTAAAAATATATTTTTCACACTTTTATCTAATTATTACTAATTAATTATTATTTAAAATACACTTAAATACTAGAAAATAGAAAATAAACTTGGAAAAATAAAATTTTAACTTTGAAAAATCTAAAATATGATAAAACTAATTTTAAAACAGAAAATATATTTTTAGACTTTTAATTATTTATTACTAATTATTTATTATTTTTAACTATTTAAAATTATAATAAATACTAAAAGATAAAGAAAAATCTGAAACTTTTCTAAAAATCCTATATGATAACAGAAACCTAAGAAAACTAGAAAACAAGATTTGCTTATTAATAAGTTGAAAAGAAAAATCAAAAAGCTAAAAATCTTAAATAAACGCTATCACTATTTTTATATTGATGTTTTTGTGATTTTTATTTTGAAAACTACTTATATACTAATATTATGAAACTTTAATAAAGACAAAAATTTACAAAAGTCAAATAAGCGATTTGATGAGCTTATTAATCCAACAATGGATATAATAGCTTATTTGGGTGAAATAAGCTCAAACAAGCTCAATACTAGAAACAAAAGCTATATTAAGATGACAATAAGCTAGAACAACTAACTTGAGGCTAAAAGACACAAACAATCAACACCGAAAAGCTCAAATAAGCCAATAAGCACTTTAGCTATTGAAATGAAAACAGAAAATGGGATGACTTTAAGCTCTTAGCAAATTTCTACCAAACAAGCTCCAAAATGAAAAATAAGACTTGACAACTCAAGAGGACCAGGTTGGCTTTCCAAAGAACCAGAGAACAAGAGATTTGGACAAGTAATAAGCTTAATGCAAGCTTATCAATTTGGGCCCAAGTTCTCAGGCACATGTGATGTTTTGCAAACAGTACCCAAAATAAGCAATCTAATAAGCACTCAAAAGCTAAGAAACTAAGAACTATCATTTTGTATTTTCTTTACCAACTAGACTACAATACCTCCAAAGCTTATAATCTGAATCTCACTAATAAACCCTCAATGAAATTCCCAAGTTTATTCAAAACGACCTTTTGAGAATTTTGACTTTTGAGAAAACCAAAAGTTGACCAAAATGAGATTTGATCTGATCTAAAGCACTTAATATGTTGTGTTAAGTTGAGATAAGACTGACTTATAGCAAGATTAACAACTTTTGAACACAAAATCATGATCAAGTTTTGAAAATCCAACAAAGGATCGCACGAGATACAAGATCAAAGTGATTTTTGACTTTTGCTAATAAGAACTTGTTTTCTTGATTGAAATAAGTTGTTTAAGACCAAGTTAGACAGTTTCCAACAATACCAAAGACCAAAGCACCTTTGATCACCTTAAACCAAACACACCTTTAGGTTGATCGTCATGAACTTTTCAAAGCAACTCACAATTTTAAACCATGAACTTGATTTCAAACCTTGTAATATCAATATATTAGACTAAAAGAACATGAATCAACAACAATAATCAACTTAAAAATCAAGAATCTAGACTTAAACTATTTTGAATGCCAAAATGAGATTTTCTCAAAACACAAATTTAAATTAACAAACTATCGATTTTAAAGGTTTAGATACACTAAATTATGACTAGTAAACACAAAGAAACAGAAATTAGAGCTAATACACTAGTGTAATGTTGAAATGCCAAATTGGCTAAAAATGCTTACAAGAGCTTCCAAGCTTAAAACTGAGAACCAGGACCTTAAACCAAATCCTATAGCTTCCCAAGAAGCACTATACCAAGGCCATCCAAGATACACCCTGCTCCAGCTTCTTGATCTTCTTCACCATGGATTTTTAATTTTAACTATTTAATTGCTATTTTGGTGATTTTTTTATTTTAACTTCTAAACTGAATTTTAGATGTATCTAAAAGCTTGAAATAGCTTTCTAGGAGCTTAAGTGACTTATACTAGTCCATATTAACAACTGAAAACAACATTTGAATAACATGAAATTTTGCTTAAACATGAAAATTTGCATAAATCGAAATTTAACTTGATACTTGAATCAAAGGTTCACAAAAGCTTTATGATAACATAATAACTTGAAATACAAAGTTTAAAACTAAAACATACACTGAAAATTTGAAAAGAAAATTAAAACGACATGAAAATTAAAATTACACTAGATATCTTGATACATTGCATCTCACTTCATCTTTATAGACTTTTAGCAATCCCACATGTCTTCTCGAATCTTTCCCACCAAACTTGAGCCATTGGATTGGCTAGAATCATCCTATCCGTCCACCTTGCATTTTGGCGCCAAAAATTCTTCAAGGTGTTTTTGCTTTAATGGATTTGGTTGAAGTAATTAAAGGTTTTGGAGTTTAGAGGAGTGGAGGGACATGGTATGGGAGTGGGTTGAAAATATGGTGAAACCACCATGGTTTTGGAGTTTCGTGATTGGGAGAGAAGAGCTACAGACATGGTTTTAGGCGCTTTTATGTCTGGGTTTGACTTTTATTGACCAGGTGTATTAATAACAAAGGGGTCAAAATAGATATGGTGGGGTCAAAAATGGGTTGTGACTGGGGTCAAGGCTCAAGGGTCAAGGGCCAAGGATGTTGGGCTTGTGTATTGGATTTGGATTGGGCCTTAGATATATGTTGATCCGCTTGGTTTGTTTAATAAACAAGGACCAAAAGTGTAAATTGACCAAACTCCAAGGACTGAAAGTGAACATTTCCAAACTTCTCACAAGGACCAATTTTGACAAACATTGATAAAACAAGGGCCCTTTTGCATAAAATCCATTTTTAAAGGTCCAAGGACTATTTTTGTAAATTTCCAAAGTTAGAGGACCTTTTCGCCAATTGACCAAAGAATCATTCAAGGATCATTTTAAACAACTTAGAATACTTCAGGACCTTGAATGATAAATTTCCACATTTTGAATTTCGTGGACTAGATTTGACAACTTTTAAAACTCGGGGACTAAACCGCCAATTTTGCAAACTTGATACATTTTTCATCCGATTTTGATATTTTTGAATTTAAAACACATAAAACACTGATTTGTGATAATTTGATCATTTTGATGTGTTTTGAGTGTTTCAGATGATTTTGCGCTTAGATTACACAAAATGATGAGTATTTGAAACTCATCAATCCCCACATCGAGATATTGCTAGTCCCTAGCAATGATTTGAGAAAACCTTGATGGATTTGAAAACTCTTTACCAAAAGCCATCACTCGAGTAGCCAATTGTTTTGATTCAAGTAAGAATCTTGGTACAACGATAACCGATGATTTATTGGCAAATCATAAACCATATAACGGATTTGATGTGTCTTTACCGTGCCGCACTTTCCGGACTAGCCAACTCTTAGATAAATTATCAAGATTATCTTTGGTGAGTGAATACCAATTATGGATTTTCCATCGCCTTTACCACAAGCCATAACCTTGCGGGCTAGCCAACTCATTATCTTTTGAGGATGATGGGAGTCGAGGAACCATACAATTTTGGGCAAATTGCAAGCCATATAAACGGATTTGAGAAATCTTTACCAAGAGCCGTTTGCTCTCGGATTAGCTAATCCTTTTGTCTTACGTATATGGCGGATCGATAACCAAATGAGAAAGTGTAAACACTTACTCCAAAAAAAATTTTGGCCAAAACGGGAATTGGGTAGATAATATATGAAATTCGTGAGAATTCCCCCACACTTAGAAATGAATATTGCCCTCAATATTCAAAGTACCGCGGTTATGCCGAAACAAAGAACGTTAAAGGAAATACTACGCCATTATTTAGAAGAAGATTTTTTTTTTTTTTTTTTTTTTTTTTAGAAAGATTGAGAATATACAACAATGTGGGAAAACTCCCCACACTAGGGTGGTAGAAAGGGATAAGAAGGGTAATTACCCATGTGAAACCCATATGGTGCATGCTAATGTTTTTGATTACCGAGTCACTAGCTTGACTCGATCCCCGCATTCATTGGTTCATGGGGAAAGTAACGTGGAAAACCAATCTCGATCGGACTTTCATTCACAATGTTAATAAACACATGAACATCAGAAAGTTCCACTCCGACGAGATATAACCGGTATTTTAATAGTAGAAACTATAAAGCATAATACCGGGGTCAAAAATGGTGTCCTCATTCCCGGAAGAGAAAAGGGAAAGAGCAACCACACCATTCGTGAAGAATGGAATAAATATGTGCATTACAATGCATGTCCATTCTTCATTAGAAAGAAGTAAATCACCATTTTAACGCTTTTAAGCTTAAACTTTAAGCTTGTATGGTGATTATCAAAGGAGTTTCCGGAAGGGAGGATTGGGGACGATTCTTCGCTTAATAAACTGTTAAGAAAAAGGATGTCCCCTCTCGAATCCAAGTAAGAATCATCAACCCCGCTGGGATTGATTCATCACTTAGAAAAGCATCGACTTCTTTCCAAAATTATCATCTTCCTCATCCGGATTGAGGGAAGGAATGGAAAAGTCGGAAACAATAGGATCGGGATATGAAATGGATGATTTATCTCCATAAAGCAACTTCTCAATGAGAAGTATGTCCCGCCGATATCAATTGGAGCGTGATCAATCTCCCAAGGAATGTAATCACTAGCCAAGTATGCATCAATCTCTTCCAAGATTGAGTCACTTCCCTCAAAAGGAGTGATAGAAGGAGTAGAATTGGCTATGATAGGTTGATTTTCAAATATGATTGGATCCTTTGAAGAGAATTCAGCTTCATCCACAGAGTTAACAAGCTCAATACGACAAACTGATTCTGGAGGTGGGACAAGTGGTGTGCTCTTAGAGCTAGCAGTTTCCACCACTTCCGATGAAGTCTCCGAATCAAGATCATCATCATCAAGAATACTCATGACTCCCTTTAGTACAACTTTCAAACCATTTGTTTGAACCGTGGTTGATTTTCATAGCTTTTAGCTCAAGACGCTTTTGGTGAACACTCTTAACCGTGAATTAGAGAGTGTTGCATCGATTCTTTTGGATTTTGATCGATTGTGGCAACACTATGTTTGTTCGAGGTTTGGAGTTCGTTTGATATTCAACGTGAGTTCTTCGTTATCAACCCGTAGAGTCAACTCTTCAAAGAATACATCGACAGAGCACGGCTCGCTCTCAAGAAAGCTCTCCCAAAATGAGGGAACTCTAGGATCCGCATCAAAGTTTACTACAACAAAGTCGGTGGGAAAATGAAACTTCCTACTTTAACCACGACATCCTCGGCTATTCCAAGTGGACGAGTTATTGTACATCCGCTAGCTCGAGAGTCATACAAGTAGGAGTAAGTTCGGAGAGAAAGTTTCTTCCACACCGAGAGTGGCATGAGGTTAATGCTAGCGCCAAGATCGCCAGGCGGAGCATTGAACCATCCCCAAGAAATCACATGGGATTAAAACTTGCTGTGGTCTTCAAGCTTTTCGGAAGCTTTTAAGAAGGACCACGAGCATTGCTCATTGAGAGGGTTTTAGCCATTTCGTATAACTTATCTTTGTTGCTTAGTAACCCTTTGAGAGTAGATGCAAATTTGGGCATGAGAACAAGAGCATCAACGAAGCTTATATCAAAGTGCAATTCATTGAAAATTTGGAAAATTTCTCCATTTGCTCTTTGGTTTTGTCTTTAAGCTTCTCATCATGCATTCTAGATGGGTAAGGAAGAGAAGATTTGGATTTCTCAACAGAGCTACAGGAGGTTCAAAACAACTCCTTGATTTGATTGGGTTTCGGACAACTTGAGGTTGGACTACCAAGGTTGGACGTGCTTGTACCGTGGGCTTGAATAATGCACTTTGTCCGTTGTATCCTTGGTAACTTGACTCATTGGCACCGGTGGAGGTGGCATTGGAGTCGAGGTCCATTGTGTTTAGGAGGTTCACCGTCCACTACCTTAGGAAGAGAAGAAGAAGAGGTAGTAGGAACAAGCAGTCCAGGTATGAAACACCACTGGTTGTGATCGCTTTAGCATCGCCCCTCGGGTTAGCGATCGTGTTGCTCGGTAAAGTACCGAGCCCGAGGGTCGATCATTTAAAGACTTCTTCGATCGCAAACTGACCGACCAACAACCTGTTCATTTCATCTTGGGATTTCATGAACCGCTTCAAGAACTCATCGATGATGGTCCCGGAGGAGTAATGACGGAGGAGCTGGAGGGACAATTTGAGGTCGTATGTTTTGATTATGACCAAAATTCCTTGATTAGGATTCATATTCCCATGAAATTGATTCCCCGATTGAAATTGTTTTGATGAAGGTTCCCGATGTTGGAAACCTTGATTGGGTGCAGGATAGAAATTACCTTGGTTTTGATAACCTTGGTTCATTCTAGGTTGGTTTTGATTCGGTTGTGCATGTTATGATTTGGTTGAAACCGGTGGTGCTCGATTAGTGTTAGCACGGTAGTGTGGTTCAAAGATGTGGTCGGTATTGATTATGGTTTACCAAGCTACGGGCTTGGTAAAAGGAAGCATCGGTTGCTTGACAATCATAGTACGCGTGTGGACCACTACAAGTTTCACACACCTTGTTTACGGCTTTGATCGCTCAGCTTATGAATTTCGCTTTTGATTTCCTTAACATCCTTAATCATACAACGGATGGCATCCGTTAGAGCAACTATCGAGTCGCTAACTCGTAAGAGTTCTTGGATGAAGGAGCAGGAGTGTTAGGAGTATTGACTTTGTTGCAGAAATAGGAACTTTTGATTTTGCTCGCAAATCTCAATCACATCTTTAGGTCTACGATTCAAGATATTGCTACCGCGCTACGCATTCAAGGAATCTTGATCATTACCGCTCAACCCATTGTAAAAGATATTGACTTGTTGAAGCTCGTGAATTCATGATGGGGCATTTCGAGGAGATCTTTGAATCTCTCCCATGCCTCTCCAAAGTTTTCATCGAAATTTTGACGAAATCCGTAAATTTCATTTTTAAGATTAGTCGCCTTTGATGGAGGAAAGAAGTAATTCACAAACTTTGAACAAGATCCTCCCAAGTTTCGATAGATCGAGGGGTTCTTTTTCCACCCAAACCGGCCGTCCCTCAAGAGAGAATGGAAAAGCATCAACTTGATGACTTTTGTGGAACATCCTTATAATTGATAGTTGAAGTCAATTTGTTAAACCAACGGATGTGTGCATACGGGTCTTCACGATCAAACCCGTGGAATTGATTTGTAGACACAAGTTGGATCAAATGTGTCTTCAATTCAAGTGATCGAATTGATTACGGTAAACGATGGCATCTCCATAACCCTCGGTGGGTGCTTGGAGCATTTCCGCCATAGTACGCCTGCCCCGCCATTTCGACAGAGGTGGTGGTGGTAGACGCCTCCTCACTACCGAAGGAGCCGAACGCCCTCACGCTTCGAGGAATCTTTCCAAGTTCGTAAAATGGACTTGTAGAATCGAAGAACGAAAAGCGCATGCACTATGTATAAAACCAATTTTCAAAACAAATGAGGCAAAACACAAGTGAACTTAACCAATAATCACAAATGAAATGGCTTTGAAAAAGGTACACCAAATCACAAGTGACACAAAGGCAAGTTTTAAATCGATGTTCGGGAACTTATTAATGGTCGCACCCCGCTAGGTAGTGCATCGCCTTGATTTGCGGTGGTTGATTTTTATGTATTCAATTAAGTACCACCGAAAAGACGAGGTTAGATTTGTGCTTGATGGGTTCAAAACTTTTGGACAATATTTTTGTTATCGTCCTGCTTAACCAAATCGTATCTCTTCAAGAATCACCTTAAAAGAGAATACAAAATAGAAAACGTTTCGATTGTTTTGTTGTTTTATATTTTTGGTGTTTTAACACTTTAGGAAAAGTGTTAATGACTTTTTGGTTTTCTTATAACTTTACAAAAACTTTTACAAATGGTGGGTATGTGCAACAATGGATCCGAAAATGGCTAAACACACGCTAAAGCTCCCCCAATGGCGCTAAAATTTTGATTCACACAAACAGTCAAGTCAAAAGACTTAAAACTATTCGGACACAAATACAATTAAGATCGAGAATACAGGGATTCCCGGTCGTTTAGTCCCAAGGAGACTCAATGGTGTGCAAACACCGATTCAGATGATGGAATGATCACTAAGGATAGTGATCGTAAAGGTTATGATTAGAAATTACACCACCGATTGATTTGGAAAGGAATTGGACACTGAATTGGAAAGCACAACAACCAGATCAAAGAAACGTAAACGTAAGTTTAAAAACTACGATACGCACAAAATAAAAAGTGAAAACTAAGAAATAAAAGACCTAAAATATAAAATGACATTTTGGAATCCTAAAATAAAAGAAAATTATTAGAAAAAGAAAATTATTTTTAACACTATTTAATTAATTATTATTAATTAAAACTATTTTAACTATTTAATAAATACTCTAAAATAAAAGAAAATACAAAATAAGGCTAGAAAAATAAACTTATGATTCTGAAAATCTAAAATACTATAAAACTAATTTTAAAACTAAAAATATATTTTTCACACTTTTATCTAATTATTACTAATTAATTATTATTTAAAATACACTTAAATACTAGAAAATAGAAAATAAACTTGGAAAAATAAAATTTTAACTTTGAAAAATCTAAAATATGATAAAACTAATTTTAAAACAGAAAATATATTTTTAGACTTTTAATTATTTATTACTAATTATTTATTATTTTTAACTATTTAAAATTATAATAAATACTAAAAAGATAAAGAAAAATCTGAAACTTTTCTAAAAATCCTATATGATAACAGAAACCTAAGAAAAGATAAAAACAAGATTTGCTTATTAATAAGTTGAAAAGAAAAATCAAAAAGCTAAAAATCTTAAATAAACGCTATCACTATTTTTATATTGATGTTTTTGTGATTTTTATTTTGAAAACTACTTATATACTAATATTATGAAACTTTAATAAAGACAAAAATTTACAAAAGTCAAATAAGCTAATTTGATGAGCTTATTAATCCAACAATGGATATAATAGCTTATTATGTGAAATAAGCTCAAACAAGCTCAATACTAGAAACAAAAGCTATATTAAGATGACAATAAGCTAGAACAACTAACTTGAGGCTAAAAGACACAAACAAGCACAACCGAAAAGCTCAAATAAGCCAATAAGCACTTTAGCTATTTGAAATGAAAAATGTAAAATGGGATGACTTTAAGCTCTTAGAAATTCTAGCAAACAAGCTCCAAAATGAAAACAAGACTTGACAACTCAAGAGGACCAGTTGGCTTTCCAAAGAACCAGAGAACAAGAGATTTGGACAAGTAATAAGCTTAATGCAAGCTTATCAATTTGGGCCCAAGTTGCACGTGACAGATGATTTGTAAATGTGTACCCAAAATAAGCAATGAAATAAGCACTTAAAAAGCTAAGAAACTAAGAACTATCATTTTGTATTTTCTTTACCAACTAGACTACAATACCTCCAAAGCTTATAATCTGAATCTCACTAATAAACCCTCAATGGAATTCCCAAGTTTATTCAAAACGACCTTTTGAGAATTTTGACTTTTGAGAAAACCAAAAGTTGACCAAAATGAGATTTGATCTGATCTAAAGCACTTAATATGTTGTGTTAAGTTGAGATAAGACTGACTATAGCAAGATTAACAACTTTTGAACACAAAATCAATGATCTTGTTTTTGAAAAATCCAACAATGGATCGCAGATACAAGATCAAAGTGATTTTTGACTTTTTGCAAATAAGAACTTGTTTTCTTGATTGAAATAAGTTGTTTAGACCAAGTTATACAAGTTTCCAACAAACCAAAGACCAAAGCACCTTTGAACACTCAAAAACCAAACACCTTTATGTTGATCGTCATGAACTTTTTCAAAGCAACTCACAATTTTAAACCATGAACTTGATTTCAAACCTTGTATTATCAAATATTAGACTAAAGAACATGAATCAACAACAATAATCAACTTAAACCAAGATTCTAGACTTAAGCTATTTTAATGCCAAAATGAGATTTTCTCAAAACTACAAATTTAAATTAACAAACTACCGATTTTAAAGTTTAGATACACTAAATTATGACTAGTAAACAAATAGAAACAAATTTAGAGCTAATAACTAAGTGTAATGTTGAAATGCCAAATTGGCTAAAAATGCTTACAAGAGCTTCCAAGCTTAAAACCGAGAACCAGGACCTTAAACCAAATCCTATAGCTTCCCAAGAAGCACTATACCAAGGCCATCCAAGATACACCTTGCTCCAAATTTCTTGATCTTCTTCACCATGGATTTTTAATTTTTAACTATTTAATTGCTATTTTGGTGATTTTCTATTTTAACTTCTAAACTTGAATTTTAGATGTATCTAAAAGCTTGAAATAGCTTTCTAGGAGCTTAAGTGACTTATACTAGTCCATATTAACAACAAAAAACAACATTTGAAACAACATGAAATTTTGCTTAAACATGAAAATTTGCATAATCGAAATTTAACTTGATACTTGAATTAAAGGTTCACAAAAGCTTTATGATAACATAATAACTTGAAATACAAAGTTTAAGAACTAAAACATACATTGAATTTGAAAAGAAAATTAAAACGACATGAAAGATAAAATTACACTAGATATCTTGATACATTGCATCTCACTTCATCTTTATAGACTTTTCAGCAATCCCACATGACTTCGAATCTTTCCCACCAAACTTGAGCCATTGGATTGGCTAGAATCATCCTATCCGTCCACCTTGCATTTTGGCGCCAAAATTTCTTCAAGGTGTTTTTGCTTTAATGGATTTGGTTGAAGGTAATTAAGGTTTTGTTGTTTAGAGGGTGGAGGGACATGGTATGGGAGTGGGTTGAAAATGGTGAAAACCACCATGGTTTTGGTGTTTCGTGTGATTGAGAGAGAAGCTACTGATGCTGGTTTAAGGCGCGATGTGTCGGGTTTGACTTTATTGACCGAGGTGTATTAATAACAAGGGGTCAAAATAGATATGGTGGGGTCAAAATGGGTTGTGACCTGGGGTCAAGGCTCAAGGGTCAAGGGCCAAGGATGTTGGGCTTGTGTATTGGATTTGGATTGGGCCTTAGATATATGTTGATCCGTTTGGTTTGTGAGTAAACAAGGACCAAAAGTGTAAATTGACCAAACTCCAAGGACTGAAAGTGAACATTTCCAAACTTCTCACAAGGACCAATTTTGACAAACATTGATAAAACAAGGGCCCTTTTGCATAAAATCCATTTTTAAAGGTCCAAGGACTATTTTGTAAATTTCCAAAGTTAGAGGACCTTTTCGCCAATTGACCAAAGAATCATTCAAGGATCATTTTAAACAACTTAGAATACTTCAGGACCTTGAATGATAAATTTCCACATTTTTGAATTTGTGGACTAGATTTGACAACTTTTAAAACTCGGGGGACTAAACCGCCAATTTTGCAAACTTGATACATTTTTCATCCGATTTTGATATTTTTGAATTTAAAACACATAAAACATCGATTTGTGATAATTTGATCATTTTGATGTGTTTTCGAGTGTTTTCGATGATTTTGCAGTTTAGATTACACAAAATGATGAGTATTTGAAACTCATCATGGACTAGCCAACTCTTAGATAAATTATCGAATTATCTTTGGTGGTGAATACCAATTATGGATTTTCCTTCGCCTTTACCACAAGCCATAACCTTGCGGGCTAGCCAACTCATTATCTTTTGAGGATGATGGGGGTGAGGAACCATACAATTTTGGGCAAATTGCAAGCCATATAAACGGATTTGAGAAATCTTTACCAAGAGCCGTTTGCTCTGGATTAGCCAATCCTTTTGTCTTCTGAGACATGGCGGACTGATAACCTAATGAGAAAGTGTAAAACACTTACTCCAAAAAAAAAATTTGGCCAAAAACGGGGGAATTGGGTAGATAATATATGAAATTCGTGAGAATTCCAACCAAAAGTTGACCAAAATGAGATTTGATCTGATCTAAAGCACTTAATATGATGTTATAAGTTGAACTAAGACTGATTATAACAAGATTATTAACTTTTGAACACAAAATCAAGGTCAAGTTTTTGAAAAACCCAACAGTGGACTGCAGATACAAGATCAAAGTGATTTTTGACTTTTAAGCTTATAAGAACTAGTTTTCTTGATTGAAATAAGTTATTTAAGCCAAGTTATGCAAGTTTCCAACAATACCAAAGACTAGAGCACCTTCAATCTCAAAGAACCAAACACCCCTTTAGGATGACTGTCATGAACTTTTTCAAAGCAACTCACAATTATAAAACATGAACTTGATTTCAAACCTTACAAGATCAATATGTGAGACTAAAAGGACATGATCCAACAAGAATATCAACTTAAAATCGAAATGAGACTTAAACTATTTTGAATGCCAAAATGAGATTTTCTCAAAACACAAATTTAAATTAACAAACTACGATTTTCAAACCTAGATACACTAAATTATGACTAGTAAACAAATAGAAACAGAATTTAGAGCTAATACACTAGTGTAACAAATGAAATGCCAAATTGGCTAAAAATGCTTACAAGAGCTTCCAATGCTTAAAGCGAGAACGGGACCTTAAACCAAATCCTATAGCTTCCCGAAGCACTATACCAAGGCCATCCAAGATACACCCTGCTCCAGCTTCTTGATCTTCTTCACCATGGATTTTTAATTTTTAACTATTTTCTTGCTATTTTTGGTGATTTTTTATTTTAACTTCTAAACTTGTTTTAGATGTATCTAAAAGCTTGAAATAGCTTTCTAGGAGCTTAAGTGACTTATACTAGTCCATATTAACAACTGAAAACAACATTTGGTATAACATGAAATTTTGCTTAAACATGAAAATTTGCATAATCTGAAATTTAACTTGATACTTGAATCAAAGGTTCACAAAAGCTTTATGATAACATAATAACTTGAAATACAAAGTTTAAGAACTAAAACATACACTGGATTTGAAAAGAAAATTAAAACGACATGAAAGATACAAATTACACTAGATATCTTGATTCCTTGCATCTCACTTCACTTTATAGACTTTTTAGCAATCCCACATGACTTCTGAATCTTTCCCACCAAACTTGAGCCATTGGATTGGCTAGAATCATCCTATCCGTCCACCTAGCTTTTTGGCGCCAAAATTTCTTCAAGCAGGTTTTTGCTTTAATTGGTTTTGGTTGAAGCAATTAAGGTTTTTGTTGTTTAGAGGGGTGGAGGAACATGGTATGGGAGTGGGTTGAAAATATGGTGAAACCATGACCGGTTTTGAGTTTTCGGTGATTGTGAGAGAAGGGCTACGATTTCGGTTTAAGGCGCGATGTCGGGTTTGACTTCTATTGACCGAGGTGTATTAATAATCAAAAGGGTCAAAATAGATATGGCTGGGGTCAAAAATGGGTTGTGACCTGGGGGTCAAGGCTCAAGGGGCCAAGGGCCAAGGATGTTGGGCTTGTGTATTAGATTTGGATTGGGCCTTAGATATATGTTGATCCGTTTGGTTTGTTTAAGAATAAGGACCAAAAGTGTAAATTGACCAAACATGAGGGACTGAAAGTGAACATTTCCAAACTTCTCACAAGGACCAATTTTGACAAACATTGATAAAACAAGGGCCCTTTTTGCATAAAATCTATTTTTAAAGGTCCAAGGACTATTTTGTAAATTTCAAAGTTAGAGGACCTTTCTTGCCAATTGACCAAAGAATCATTCAAGGATCATTTTAAACAATTTAGAATACTTGAGGACCTTGAATGATAAATTTCCACATTTTGAATTTCCGAGGACTAGATTTGACAACTTTTAAAACTCGGGGACTAAAGCGCCAATTTTGCAAACTTGATACATTTTCATCCGATTTTGATATTTTTGAATTTAAAACACATAAAACACTTATTTGTGATAATTTGATCATTTTGATGTGTTTCTGAGCGTTTTCAGATGATTTTGCAGTTTAGATTACACAAAAATGATGAGTATTTGGAAACTCATCAGCTTCCAGCTCATCCGACCTCCTAATTGCTGGAAATGGTTAGATTGTTAGAATCATAATAAATAACATAAATTCTAGAAACAATGACAATTGCCATTTAATCAATTTAAAATTTCAATATTAAGTAAGATGATTAGTATAAGTACATATAGGAAGTACCTGTTAAAATAGCTCTTCATGTATTGGATCATTTGGTTCAATAATTATATGTAGCCAGGGGCGGAGGAGGTAGGGGGACATGTGGGTGTTGAGCCACCCCTAACGTGTCCAACTACTTTAGTTGCTAAGAGCAGTGGGTGTGGTGAAGAGGTAACACATCTTCATCACCGCCACGTCACTGCCAAATCACCATAACACACCTCCACAACTAACCACAACAAACCCCTCTCCCCCACAACAAACCTAAACTTATTCATTTGGGTCCTACATACACATTTATTCACACACAACCATACTAATTAAAAAAAAAAAAAAAAAAAAAAAAAAAAAGTCGAAATATAACCTCGTCGTGGTAACAAAGAGGTTTGTATGAAGAGCCACGACAAGAGGGGGTGGTGAAGAGCCACGACAGTCTTGCCATGTCACTGGGTCGTCCCATGAATTTTGGGTGCCCGGTTCAATACAAAAAATTAGGCCCCTCAAATATAAATACTAGTATATATATTTTTTAATTAAAAAGATCCATCAATTTGTCTATTAGCTAATACCTACTACACTACTTACCGTGCTACTTGTAGACTACAAGGAAAATTATTCAAAAAAAAAGTAAACTATAAAGAAAAAAGCATAAAAGAAGTAATAGAAAAAGAATAAAAGATGATAGTACCTCTCTTCATGCAGTACCTCTCTTCATGCAGTCACAGATTTGATTTGGGGAATCGTACTTTTACGATTTGTGTAATCAAAAAGAATAGGGTAAAAGAAAGATACATAGACTTGGACTTACAAATTGGGAATTGGGCCTATATAATACTGTATAACTATATGAAATATGGTGCCCCTACAAATAAACGGGCCCTGTGCATTGCTCATAGTGCACACCCTAAGATCCGGGCCTGCATGTCACCTCCACCTAGGATGATGGCGAGCCACAACAAGCCCACACCCAATCCTCTAAGAGTGTTAAAGCCTATATTTCATACACTTTTGTCAATGAACCTCCCTCAACTTGGATGCAAATAAAACAGCATCGTAAGATATAAGTTTAGTTAGTTGGTTATGGTAAGCAATTTAGTTTACATAATATTTCAAAACAATACTCCAACTAGCTTATGATTTAAGTGTATTCAAATTTACACAAATCATATTTATTTCCCTTAGACTAGTCTATTAAAATACCGTTGTTCAAAGCGACCAAAGAATAGAACAAACAAATTAAGTTTTTATACTAACTGCTAAACCAACGGTTAACTTCAGTTGTCTTCAATCTTAATTTTTTTTTTTTTCCTTTGACCATATTTTTAGTAAAGCTAGAATGATATGACTAGTTTAGAATTTCAGTGTTTGTTTGAATTAAAAGATCTTGGTATGATTAACATAGAAATGTACTAGAATACAAAAGTTTTTACTCTTACATAGCTTCCATATTAAATTATGAACAACATTTGAAAACTATACATAATCGAGTTTTATAAGCAAAGGGACAAGTTATTCATAACCCCACAACACAATCACAGCATCGACATGACCTATAGGTTATAGAATATTTATTGAAACTTCAAACTACGGGACATGGTGGTTCTGTTTGCATATAATATTTATCACTACTTTATTTGAAAAAAGTCGGCACCCCCTAATAATAAATCCTGGCTCCGCCCCTGTATGTAGCAGACTATTTCATCATCACCATATTTTCTTCGTGTCGTGCGTAATAAACCAGATGTATCAAGAAGCTGCATCGACCCAACAATAATACACAAACCTCTCAACTGGAAAATGCTCTGTGGAAGACGGGATATGCCTGTACCTTCTATGTTTAACTTTTTCAAACCTTCTAAGCATCCAATATCCTCAGGCAATTCAACAACTCGAATACAACCGCGGAGATTTAACTTGTTTATACATTTCATCTTACACATGCTGTTTGGAATATCTTGTAAAAGTTTACAGTCGGATAAGATTAGCGTCTCTAAAGATTCTAATCTGCCAATATCCTCAGGTAACTTCTCAAGAAGCCAACAAGATCTGATTTTGAAAGATTTGAGACGTTTCAACTTACACGTGCTATCCGGAAGACGGGTTATGCCTGTACCTTCTATGTTGAACTCTTTCAAACCTTCTAAGCATCCAATATCCTCAGGCAATTCAACAACTCGAATACAACCGCGGAGATTAAAACTGTTTATACATTTCATCTTACAAATGCTGTTTGGAATATCTTGTAAAAGCTTACAGTCGGTTAAGATTAGCTTCTCTAAAGATTCTAATCTGCCAATATCTTCAGGTAACTTCTCAAGAAGCCAACAAGATTTAATTTTGAAAGATTTGAGATGTTTCAACTTACAAATGCTATCTGGAAGATATTTAATCTCTGTAGATGAAAAGGTTAGCTCCTCTAGACATTCTAACTGGTCAAGGTCTCGGGGTGCTTCTGGAATACTGCCTTCAAGTGTAAGCTTTTTTATGCCTTGTAAACTACAAATGCTTCTTGAAAAAGCCTCAGGGTTTGTACAAGCACAAAAACATATAGAAAAAATCCTTTCAAGATTTCCAAACGATGAAGCTTGATCTTCTTTCAAATAACAAGAGAACTGAAACTTTGGAGAATCATTGTCGGAGTGCAATGGGCAAACATCTGTGGGTTCTGCAGTCAGATGTAACTCAGATAAAATACCCTCATCTAGTTGAGACCATTTGTCAAACACAAAAGACTTAAACCTCCCACAACAACTTAAGTCTAAGAAGGCAAGCTTTTTCAGATATCTAACTGGAGCATTAATTTCTACCAAATCATAACAGTTTTCAAGATTTAAGCTTTTGAGATTTGGAGTCAGCCCAAGGTCAAGGGTCCTCAACTTTGAATCACCAAGGTAGAGCTCTTCGAGCTTTAGACATTCAGAAGACATTTCAAGTTCAACCAAATCATTACAGTCTTTGAGTATAAGTTTCTCAAGATTCGGAGTATTCCGAGATGAAGGGTCTTCAACTTTGAATGACTGAGGGTGAGATTTTGAGCTTTAGACTATCATCAGGCATTTTAAGCTCTACCAAGTCATTACAGCCTTCGAGTGTTATCTCCTCAAGATTCGGAGTACTCCCCAGGTGAATGGTCTTCAACTTTGTATGACTGAGTATTAGCTTATTAAGATTTGGAGTATTCCCGAGGTGAAGGTTTGTCAACTTTGAATCAGTGAGGTCAAGATATTCGAGCTTTAAACTTTCAGCAGGCATTTGAAGTTCAACCAAATCGTTACAGCCTAGGAGTTCTAGTTTCTTAAGATTTGGAGTATTCCCGAGGTGAAGGGTTGTCAACTTTGAATTAGTGAGGTCAAGATGTTCGAGCTTTAAACTTTCAGCAGGCATTTGAAGTTCTACCAAATCGTCGCAGCCTTCAAATACTAGAGTTTTAAGATTTGGAGTATTCCCGAGGTGAAGATTTGTCAACATTGAATGACTGAGGTCAAGATGTTCGAGCTTTAAACTTTTACCAAGCATTTGAAATTCTACCAAATGACCGTCTCTGAGTATTAGCTTCTTAAGATTTGGAGTATTCCCGAGGTGAAAGTTTGTCAACTTTAAACTTTTGAGGGTGAGATATTTGAGTTTTGAATGACGATCAGCAGGTATATGAAGCTCTCCGAAATCTTTACAATACTCAATAGTCAACTGCTCAAGATTTGGAGCCAACCTAAGGTCAAAGGCCTTCAACTTTGAAAACCCGATTCTGAGGAATCTGAGCTTATAAAGAACCTAACGTAAGTACAAAAAACAATTAGTATTGGTGCAATGACAAACCAATAGATATATAGGATCATAATGAATCATGAAAAACAACAATTTAACCATTATTCTACCTTTCCTTCTCCATCTTCCCAAAGTTGAACAATATTGCTGCCATGTATGTCAAGTTCGACAAGATTTTTTCCCTGAAATGTATTTGGTAAACTCGAAAAAGGAAAACCAATCCATTTCATATAACGTAAGGAACTTGGAAGGTATTCGCTAACTTTAACAAATTTCGGGTTTGAGCAGCGAAGATTGTTATTTTCCTTTTCGAGACCTATAGAAACGAATCTAAGATCCTTCATTTTGCTAGACCTTTTATTGCAATTTCAGCATTCAAATCCAGTGACCGTGAGTATAGACATTTTGTTTCCTGGGTACCCTGAAATTGAAAAATAATGACCATGAAATTTGTTCTCTAAATATGTTTTAAAGTTAACTACATTTTTAGTCCTCGTGATTTATCCGGTTTTCACAATTTCCGGCCACCTTATGCAAAGAAAAAATCTCTTTAAGATTAAATTAATACGTGGTAGAATACAACATACGATTAAATTTCAATAAAGACCCTGTCAGAATCCTAAATTTCAAAGCGCCCAAAATCACTGAAAAGCATGAATCAATTGATCAAATTGAGAGTGAATAAAGATGATATAAAATTAATTAAATGATAATTCGTTTCGGATTTTTGAATGGTTATTTGAGAAAGAACGTGAATTTTTGAATTGACACCAAGTTATATTTTTGTCTAATAAAATACCTAAAAAGACAATAATATCCTTCCATTAAATGGTCAAACATAGTTAAACTAACAGAGTTAGAAATTTTTGACCGAACCCACAATGAATGTTCATTTTAGACCAAACTCAAAAAAATTTAAACTATTGGACCAAAAATGAAATATCCAGCAAACCACAAAAAATGTAGTTAACTCTTTCTTATTAAATCATAACTAGATTCTTACCAGGTCATAAGCCAATATATCTTCAATTTCCTTGTCAATCCACAATCGGCTATGTTTGTTAGGTTCGTCGGGGTGCTTACGGCGAACTATATTCCTACCCATTTCTTCTAAATGATCATGCATCCCCAATTTCCCATGTTCATTATAAGTTATAAGAGATTTCTGCTCAAGAACTCTTAAACCAACTTCAGCATGAAATCCACGGCTTTCAAGCACTCTAATAACATAATCTTTGTCCCAACCTTTTAGTATGCATGCAACATCAAGAAATATCTCCTTGTAATCCTCCTCTAGACCATCAAAGCTTATTTCTAATTTCTCTAGAGTTTCCTTTAACGGAATTGTTTTTAGTCTTTCTATGGCATCTATCCAATAAGGCTCACTTTGACCACAAAGAAATGAACCCATAACTTTGATGGTTAAGGGAAGACCATCAACATATTGTAAAACTTTTTCTCGATAACTCTTCGCCCTTGAATCGGATAGTCTCTTCCAAACGCATACCTCTTGAAGAGGCAACCCGCTTCCGCTTGAGATAACAAAGTCACATTATGAATCAAGCTCACTCGGTGAGCTACCAGTATTTGCTCATCTCTTGTTGTAATTATAATTCTGCTTCCCGGCTTAAACCAATTACGGTCACCGGCTAATGCCTCAAGCTGGTCTTTATGATCGACGTCATCTAGAACAACAAGTACCTTTCTACCACGCAACATCTTTTGAATCATACTTTTTCCACCGAAACACCGCTTACTTTAATGTTTTGATCCTTTAAAACATCGAAAGTAATTGTTTCGCAACTTTTAGACCCGTCGAAGAGGCTTTTGAAACTTCCCTGACGTTTTCAATAAAGCTTTCACCTTGAACCGAATGGATATCGATCAAAATAGCTCTTGCCAAAGTTGTCCTCCCGCACCTCCCATCCCCCATATCCCTAGCATGCAAACATCACCAACACCAGGTTCTAAGGATGAAATTACTTCGTTTACACGGGTCTCCATGCCTATTAAATTTCCATCAATGCTCGAATTGAAGAAACGCAACTCTAGTGAAATCTCTTCAACGATTTTCTGTATGAACGTAGCTTCATGCCTAGATGTTAAATAAAGATTCAATTAACTTGTAAAAATTCCCAAACAATTTTCAGATCTTTAAAACTCACATACAATCATACTTGAAGTAAATGGTGATATATATGTATATATGATTTGTAATAAATAGTGAATGAATAACAGGTGAGCGTTTTGTACCGGTTGAAAATGAAAATGACTACCACTAACGCTTCCTTCTCTATAATCTATACCCTTATAAAAAGAATGATATAGGTGAAAACTTATCTGTGGTTAAGAGGTTGTTTGCTAAAACAACATTATTTGCCTAGCCGGTTTTGAGATGAAACATTTTCAAGAAAATTACTAATATCGCATAGATATAATGAAGAAATTTACTTACCCATTAGCCATGCTTTTCAACTCAAACCCAGCCAAATCAGATGCTTCTTTCAAAGCCTCTCTCCATTTTCTTGCAGCTTTATCCTTTTTATGTCTTGCAAATGCAACTCCAACAGCCCCAGTTTGTTTGCGTACTTCAGTGGGCTCCACATCATAGAACACGGGGTAAGCAGTGTGCTCCTCCATCGTCTGGCATTCCATAATCTTGACAAGCTCATCCATACACCATGATGAAGATGCGTAGTTTTTGGAAAAAACAATGATGTAGAACCTCGAGTCTTCAATGGATTTGAAGAGATCATCGCGGATCCTTTTCCCTTTCTGGATGTTCTCATCGTCTCTGTAAGTGAATATGCCTTTATCCATAAGAGCACGATAAAGATGATCGACGAAGGTTTTACGGGTGTCTTCACCTCTGAAGCTTAAAAAAACATCATACTTAAAGCTATTCTGAATGGATGAAGCTGAAGTGGACACCATTATTTTTGGTTCAGATGAGTTTGAAGACGATTTTTCTTTTTCTGGTGCAGATGAGTTTGAAGAAGATGCCGTTGAATAAAAGTAGTAATGGATAAAGACCATTAGCATTAGCGTTAGCATTAGCATAATTCCTAATGAAGTTATGGATGAAGGATCGGAGGAGAAACGTATGTTGCTGAAGGACATTTCTACAAACTGAGATTGCAAAGCAAAGTGAATAATACTTGATAATGTGAAGGTGATTGTGTTTGTGTGGAAATAAAATGTAAATTAAGTGGAGAAATAAGATCCCATTGGAAATTTGGTTGTAGTGATGATGTGTTTATGTTTGTTGATAAACAAAAGCCACTCATTTGGTCAATGAAAAAAAAAGAAGATAAAGATTCACTGTAACCAAATGACCAATGCACACACAAGGCTTTTGATATTTGCATTTTTTTTATTTTTTTTAACGGAAATATATATATATATATATTATAAAACTAGCGAGAAACTAGATAAAAGAATTACAAAGTATTAGTACAAGAAGTTATTGAAAGATAGCAAAGATAAATTTATTGATATGTTTTGTGTGTCTACATAATAAGGAGTGCATATGTATTTATAATGAATACATAGCTTATTGAACAAGCATACCAAACCTTAATCTTAATAGACTCAAACCCTCAATTAGGTTTGGGCCTTAACCTATCATCAAACACTCTCTTGCAGTTTGAACGGGAGGTTCTCGGACATACAAACCGAATAAATTGTTGAAATCACCTTCTTCTTCTTCTCTTCTTCAACAATGAAAACAATTTGATGAGGAAGAAAAATATATAGTTGATTGAAGGCAACTCAACATATTGTGTGTGTTTGTGGTAGGGTTTAGGGTTTATGACAAAATCTGAAAAACAAAATCCTAAAAAAAAAACAATAAAGCGAAAATTATTGTGATCCCTCCGGTTCACCGGCAACTAGCCGATGACCGGAGGATGTAAATTTTATAGGTGGATCTAACAGTTATAGGATCACTTATCCAAACAAGGCAATCTGGATTAGCTTTTCTATTCCGATGAAGAATCCATGAGTGAGATAGCACCTTGATCTCTTCTAAGAGAGTATCTTTCTTGGAGGTTTTAAATCAAAGCAAATACGATTTATATATCTCCAAATGACCCAGTTTGTTGTTTGAATAACCACATCGAGACAAGAGTTGGCATTACCATTTATATCAGCATACTTGCACATGTTTTTTGTTTCTTAAATTTCATATTAATGTTAGTTTAAAAAATCATTACTTGTTTCAGCTATCGTTACCTATATTTTATGTCAATAACTTTTCAAATCATATAGCATATGCTGCTACAAACAATGATTCAAGAATAGTCAGTAAAGTATAAAGTTAATTGGCGGCTTAACTGTTTGTTTTGCATAAACTTGTTTTACTGGCATTATTAGATCACAGCAATGTTATCATACTTAAAGTTCTTTTGAATGGTTGAAGCTGAAATCGACGCCAATAAAGTTATGATTGAAGGTTAAGTTTCAGTAAATTTAAATTATAGTGGTGGCCATGGGATACAATTATAAGAACGGATTGCAAATACACTTGGTCGAATAACGATATTCACGTACTTCTTCATATTATGACAGAGTTTGTTAATGTATTAATCTACATTTTTGGTATAAGTTTTGAAATAATAACTTTTATTGTTGTAACTGAAAAAATATTCTTGTAATTACTTGTCTAAATGATACTATAACTACTTAAACTTCAAATGAATAAATCATATAAAAAAACTGCTATCATGCAAAATAAAACTGTACGTTATTCACTTGCATTTTGTGGACCATTTCTAAACAATACAGAGACCAATAATTTGCAATAAGAAATTTCCTCTTATCTGTAATCGGGACCATTTTTTAACATTCAATTTCATTACCCTACACCAATAATATTGCTTCAATAACTTGTTGGTGATTTTTGTATTGTCGGATGATTGTGATTTATTATAAGACCAATGAGATTTCATATTATTGCTTCAATAAATTTTCTTATCTCATACAATAATACAGAGATATATTCGAAAATTCTTCGCATAATCTCTTTTTTTGACAAGAGTTATTTCTAACTTTGATATTAACATAAGTACGTATTTTCTACGACTAGCTAGCACTGATTAATGCCATATAAATTCTATGAATACATGCATCATTCTTTTGAAAAAAGATCTTTTGTAAATTTGTGATATAGCATCGAAATTTATAAGATTAAATCCTTGCACGTCAACCACAATTAGCAATTTAATCCTGATTTATATGTCTAGACAGTTGACATAAGACTATTTCATATATAAAGACATAGACAGTTGACATAAACAATCTATTTAAATAATATTACTGATGATGTTGCTATAACCATTCACCTTACTAGTGGTGTTTAAGTATTCTTATTTTGTATATAATTAAAAACTACTTACAAGTTTCCATATAAATACTGGTTGGTTCTTGATTTTATGGGTGTCTGGTGCATTATATACGAAAATTTAATTCTTATAATACATGGTTGAAATAGTCGTGTAGTTGTTGAAATAAAACATCATCTCATATTGCAGTAAGATGCTTGATAAGTACTTAGTATAGTTCCATGAACACTCATAATATTCAATTATGTTAAATTTATTTGTTGCAGTGTCTGATGCTCTCTGATTTAGATTTAGAAATAAATTAGTTTAAGTTAAGAAGACTCGTTGATAATGAAATCAACAAACAACCTCAGCGAAGTTTAAGTAAGTAAGAAATATATTCAATGAAATCAAGATTACTTGAAGACAAACTCTGTAGTGAAGTGAAGAAGAAGGTTCATCATGGGTTGACAATATCGTGATGGTGAGCATAGCTCAAAATTATCTGTTAGATATTTAGGCGGACTTTTAAGTTTGCAAAATAACGGGATAAAGTGCGTCTTTGAAGAAAAGTCAAACAAGTAGGAGTTGGTGAAAAATGTGTGAACATTTGGCAAAAGTATGGTTGTTGTGTTTCTATGAATAAAAGCATTTAATGGAAGATGTACTTCTCTATTAAATGTTTGACACGTCTCAACAACCCCACTAAGTGACATCCTCGTACTGATATATAAGAAATTGTTTGTTGGAGTAATTCTATCACTTTCACAGTTATTGTGAATTTATTGAATTGCATTTACTCCATCTTAAACTAATCTTAGTTCAAAGACCTAGATTTACTTGCAAACTTTTACATAGTTTAAGTTTGCTTAATTGAGAGCAAATACATTGTCATTCAGTCAAGTGTTTTTCACATAACACTTTGCAAATTTTTAATTCATTCAAATAAATTATTATACGTTGAAAAGTTATATTTTGTGTTTGCATGTTTTAAATTGTTTTTATACATTGTTTCTGTTGGAAAATGCTATAATCATAATAAATAATTATATGGCTAGAATATTTGAGTCTATGTCACACACATATACACGAGATACCATCCATATAATCTAATTGTTGTATTCACGTTATATATAACCCACGTTTAATGAGATCAACTAACGGGCAATCAATTAACTAAGTTAGACTTAGTGTTATTGGACTAGACCAAAAGAATATGGAACCCCATAATTGGGTCCATATGGTCGGCCAAGGGAACAAGAAAAACAAAGGGAAAAAAGTCTAGGGGGCTAAGTGTAACGTTAGTTAAGTTATTATGTGATGTGATTAGAATTATCCCATAACCTAATAACAAAATCACAATATATTCTCCTCCAATCTCTCCCTTTTGAAATTGTCGGCCAAACAACCCTAATAACCTAGGGTTTTGGTTTTGGTATTTTGCTCTTGGATTCGTGAAATTCAAGTCTTGCTTAACGCATTACGGGTTATTGCACTAGCATCCACATGGTATACAAGGACCTATAGTGTGTGGAATCGTATATGTAACCTATTTTGGTTAGTTAGGGTTTTTTGAGTTTTTGGGTTGAAGAAGAAGGTGATCTTCATTCAACTATGTGGTTCACGCTACACAGGTAGGTGTACACATGTTATTTACGATTAATCATATGGCACTATAGATCCATCATTGGTGACATTTTCCGATGCATTATTTATGTATTAATATGATTTATATATAAAATCACCAACAATAACATCACGAGCCATTATAGCAGTCATATAATTATCGAGGATGCGTAAAAGTGGCCTAAAACGTGTGTTTTATGACGTTTTGTGAAAAGTGGCCTAGAACGTGTGTTTTATGACGTTTTGTGAAATTTGGTTTGAAAATAGCCCCTAGGGCATTTTCTGTCCGTGAAAAATTGAATTTTATTAAGTCTCTAAATCTGTGATTTTTGACCCTAATAACCACGAGTCACGTATGCTAATAGGGTACGTGTAAAAGTGGCCAAATTGTGCAATTTTTAGATGATTTGTGAATTGTTCTTACAAAAGCCCCAAGGGAAATTTTTCTGTGGAAATTCAACCCTAAAGAGGTCTGATTTTTGTATATAATTAAACACTACTTACAAGTTTCCATATAAATACTGGTTGGTTCTTGATTTTATGGGTGTTAGGAGTATTATATACGAAAACTTAATTCTTATAATACATGGTTGAAATAGTCGTGTATTTGTTGAAATAAAACATCATCTCATATTGCAGTAAGATGTTTGATAAGTACTTATTATAGTTCCATGAACATTGATAATATTCAATCATGTTAAATTTATATGTTGCAGTGTCTGATGCTCTCTCATTTAGATTTAAACACAAATTAGTTTAAGCCAAGAAGACTCGCTTATAATGGAATCAACAAACAACCTCAGCGAAGTTTATATTAGAGACATAGTCAATGAAGTCGAAGATTACTTGAAGACAAACTCTGTAGCTGAAGCTAAAGAAAGAAGGTTCATCATGGGTTGACAATATCGGGATGAACTGAGCATAGCTCAAAATTATCTTTTAGATATTTAGGCGGGACTTTTTAAGTTTGCAAAGAGCGGGATAAAGTGTGTATTTGAAGAAAAGTCAAACAAGTAGGAGTTGGTGAAAAATGAGTGAACATTTGGCAAAAGTATGGTTGTTGTGTTTTCAAGAATAAAAGTATTTAATGGAAGATGTACTTTTTCATTAAATGCTTGACACGTCTCAATAACCCCACTAAGAGACATCCTCGTACTTATATATAAGAGACCGTTTGTTGGAGTAAATGATATCACTTTCACACTTATTTTGATTTTATTGAATTGCATTTACTCCATCTTAAACTAATCTTAGAGCATCCACTATGTTAAACCTTTATAAATGTTTATTGTTTTATTATGACATTATTTAACAAACTTTGAACCTATCTTCACTATGTATAAACCTGATAAAGCTTTATAAAAATTATACAAAATTCAAATGCATTAAATTATGAAGAGGTTTAGTATTCTAGACCTATTCATCATAAACCTATTTATAAACCTATCTTTACTATGATTTACAAGTTCTTAGACCTATTCATCATTTTATAAACTTTTTCATAAACTACTATAGTGGATGCCCTTAGTTCCTAATTCCATCAGAGACCCTAGAGTTTACTTGCAAACTTTTGCATAGTTTAAGTTTGCTTAATTGGAGAGCAAAATATATTGTCATTCAATTAAGTGTTTTTCACATAACACTTTGCAATTTTTTAATATATTCTGTGTTTGCATGTTTTAAATTGTTTTTTACATTTTTTCTGTTGGCAAATGCTATAATCATAATAAATAATTATATGGCTAGAATATTTGAGTCTATGGGTCACACACATATACAGAGATACCATCCATATAACGAATATGTTGTATTTACGTTATATATAACCCACGCTTAATTAGATCAACTAACGCAACCAATTAACTAAGTTAGACTTAGTGTTCTTGGACTATACCACAAGAATATGGAACCCATAATTGGCTCCATATGGTCGCCAAGGAACAAGAAAAGAAAGGGAAAAAGTCTCGAGGGCTAAGTGTAACGTTAGTTAAGTTATTATGTGATGTGATTAGAACTATCCCATAACCTAATAACAAAATCACAATATATTCTCCTCCAATCTCTCCCTCTTGAAATTGTCGGCCAAACAACCCTAATAACCTAGGGTTTTGGTTTTGGTATTTTGCTCTTGGATTCGTGAAATTCAAGTCTTGCTTAACGCATGACGGGTTATTGCACTAGCATCCACATGGTATACCTGGACCTAGAGTATGTGGAATCGTATATGTAACCTATTTTGGTTAGTTAGGGTTTTTTGTGTTTTTGGGTTGAAGAAGAAGGAGATCTTCATTCAACTATATGGTTCACGCTACACAGGTATGTGTATACATGTTATTTACGGTTAATCATATAGCACTATAGATCCATCATTGGTGACATTTTCCGATGCATTATTTATGTATTAATATGATTTATATATAAAATCACCAACAATAACATCACGGGCCATTATAGCAGTCATATGATTATCGGGGATGCGTAAAAGTGGCCTAAAACGTGTGTTTTATGACGTTTTGTCAAAAGTGGCCTAGAACGTGTGTTTTATGAGGTTTTGTGAAAATTGGTTTGGAAATAGCCTCTAGGGCATTTTTTGTCCGTGAAAAATTGAATTTTATTAAGTCTCTAAATCTGTGATTTTTGACCCTAATAACCACGAGTCACGTATGCTAATCGGGTACGTGTAAAAGTGGCCAAATTGTGCGCTTTTAGATGATTTGTGAATGGTTCTTACAAAAGCCCAAAGGCAATTTTTCGTGGAAATTCAACCCTAAAGAGGTCGATTTTGTATATAATTAAACACTACTTACAAGTTTCCATATAAATCTTGGTGGTTCTTGATTTTATGGGTGTTAGGTGCATTATATACGAAAACTTAATTCTTATAATACATGGTTGAAATAGTTGTGTATTTGTTGAAATAAAACATCATCTCATATTGCAGTAAGATGTTTGATAAGTACTTATTACAGTTCCATGAACATTGATAATATTCAATCATGTTAAATTTATCTGTCTCTCGTTTAGATTTAAACATAAATTAGTTTAAGTCAAGAAGACTCGCTGATAATGGAATCAACAAACAACCTCAGCGAAGTTTACATTAGAGACATAGTCAATCAAGTCGAAGATTACTTGAAGACAAACTCTATAGCTGAAGCTGAAGAAAGAAGGTTCATCATGGGTTGACAATATCGTGATGAACTGAGCATAGCTCAAAATTATCTCTTAGACATTTAGGCGGGACTTTTTAAGTTTGCAAAGAGCGGGATAAAGTGTGTCTTTGAAGAAAAGTCAAACAAGTAGGAGTTGGTGAAAAATGAGTGAACATTTGGCAAAAGTATGGTTGTTGTGTTTCCAAGAATAAAAACATTTAATAGAAGATGTACTTTTTCATTAAATGCTTGACACGTCTCAATAACCCCACTAAGTAACATCCTCGTACTTATATACAAGAGACCGTTTGTTGGAGTAAATGATATCACTTTCACACTTATTGTGATTTTATTGAATTGCATTTACTCCATCTTAAACTAATCTTAGAGCATCCACTATGTTAAACCTTTATAAATGTTTATTGTTTTATTATGACATTATTTAACAAACTTTGAACCTATCTTCACTATGTATAAACCTGATAAAGCTTTATAAAAATTATACAAAATTCAAATGCATTAAATTATGAAGAGGTTTAGTATTCTAGACCTATTCATCAAAAACCTATTTATAAACCTATCTTTACTATGATTTACAAGTTCTTAGACCTATTCATCATTTTATAAACTTTTTCATAAACTACTAGAGTGGATGCCCTTAGTTCCTAATTCCATCAGAGACCCTAGAGTTTACTTGCAAACTTTTGCATAGTTTAAGTTTGCTTAATTGGAGAGCAAAATATATTGTCATTCAATTAAGTGTTTTTCACATAACACTTTGCAATTTTTTAATATATTCTGTGTTTGCATGTTTTAAATTGTTTTTTACATTTTTTCATTGGCAAATGCTATAATCATAATAAATAATTATATGGCTAGAATATTTGAGTCTATGGGGTCACACACATATACACAGAGATACCATCCATATAACGAATATGTTGTATTTACGTTATATATAACCCACGTTTAATTAGATCAACTAACGCGCAACCAATTAACTAAGTTAGACTTAGTGTTACTGGACTATACCACAAGAATATGGAACCCCATAATTGGCTCCATATGGTCGGCCAATGGAACAAGAAAAAGAAAGGGGAAAAAGTCTAGAGGGCTAAGTGTAACGTTAGTTAAGTTATTATGTGATGTGATTAGAACTATCCCATAACCTAATAACAAAATCACAATATATTCTCCTCCAATCTCTCCCTCTTGAAATTGTCGGCCAAACAACCCTAATAGCCTAGGGTTTTGGTTTTGGTATTTTGCTCTTGGATTCATGAAATTCAAGTCTTGCTTAACGCATGACGGGTTATTGCACTAGCATCCACATGGTATACAAGGACCTATAGTATGTGGAATCGTATATGTAACCTATTTTGGTTAGTTAGGGTTTTTTGTGTTTTTGGGTTGAAGAAGAAGGTGATCTTCATTCAACTATATGGTTCACGCTACACAGGTATATGTATACATGTTATTTACGGTTAATCATATAGCACTATAGATCCATCATTGGTGACATTTTCCGATGCATTATTTATGTATTAATATGATTTATATATAAAATCACCAACAATAACATCACGGGCCATTATAGCAGTCATATGATTATCTGGGATGCGTAAAAGTGGCCTAAAACGCGTGTTTTATGACGCTTTGTCAAAAGTGGCCTAGAACGTGTGTTTTATGACGCTTTGTGAAATTTGGTTTGAAATAGCCTCTAGGGCATTTTTCGTCCGTGAAAAATTGAATTTTATTAAGTCTCTAAACTGTGATTTTGACCCTAATAACCACGAGTCACGTATGCTAATCTGCACGTGTAAAAGTGGCCAAATTGTGCGCTTTTAGATGATTTGTGAATTGTTCTTACAAAAGCCCCAAGGGCAATTTTTTGTGGAAATTCAACCCTAAAGAGGTCTGATTTTTGTATATAATTAAACACTACTTACAAGTTTCCATATAAATACTGGTTGGTTCTTGATTTTATGGGTGTTAGGAGCATTATATACGAAAACTTAATTCTTATAATACATGGTTGAAATAGTCGTGTATTTGTTGAAATAAAACATCATCTCATATTGCAGTAAGATGTTTGATAAGTACTTATTATAGTTCCATGAACATTGATAATATTCAATCATGTTAAATTTATCTGTTGCATTGTCTGATGCTCTCTCATTTAGATTTAAACACAAATTAGTTTAAGCCAAGAAGACTCGCTTATAATGGAATCAACAAACAACCTCAGCGAAGTTTATATTAGAGACATAGTCAATGAAGTCGAAGATTACTTGAAGACAAACTCTGTAGCTGAAGCTAAAGAAAGAAGGTTCATCATGGGTTGACAATATCGTGATGAACTGAGCATAGCACAAAATTATCTTTTAGATATTTAGGCGGGACTTTTTAAGTTTGCAAAGAGCGGGATAAAGTGTGTCTTTGAAGAAAAGTCAAACAAGTAGGAGTTGGTGAAAAATGAGTGAACATTTGGCAAAAGTATGGTTGTTGTGTTTTCAAGAATAAAAGCATTTAATGGAAGATGTACTTTTTCATTAAATGCTTGACACGTCTCAATAACCCCACTAAGAGACATCCTCGTACTTATATATAAGAGACCGTTTGTTGGAGTAATGATATCACTTTCACACTTATTGTGATTTTATTGAATTGCATTTACTCCATCTTAAACTAATCTTATAGCATCCACTATGTTAAACCTTTATAAATGTTTATTGTTGTATTATGACATTATTTAACAAACTTTGAACCTATCTTCACTATGTATAAACCTGATAAAGCTTTATTAAAATTATACAAAATTCAAATGCATTAAATTATGAAGAGGTTTAGTATTCTAGACCTATTCATCATAAGTGTAGGGTTATTTTCAGAACCAGATGAAGGTCGAGAACTGCGAGAACCGATCTTAGCCATCTATTTTTTAATCAATGGTTATAAATAATAGTGGCATAAAGGTAATAAATTAAAAGATCAGGTTATATTATATAAATGATGAAAGGGCAAATAAGTAATTTTATATACCCAGTTTAACCTAAAAACACTCATCTCTTTCATTCATCAGCCATTTTTTTTTTCATTTTCTTCTTTTCATGAAAACCACCACAACCAACAACTGAACCGCATCATAACCTACGAACCAATTCAAGGAAATAATTACATCTTTTATCCAACACTATCTCTAAATGTTGTAAGCTCTTTTATGTCTAAATCGTTTTCTAATTTAATATGTGTAGATCAGTTTTTTTTTTTTTTTTTTTTTTTTTTTTTTTTTTTCGATCTGATTTTTTTAAACTTTAGATCTGATTTTTTTTCACTTCCGATCTTCATTTTTAAACTTTTGATCTGATTTTTTTTACTTTCGATCTTAATTTTTTTATCTGAAAATGAAATATGGGTTTAGATCTATATGTTTGATTGACAATATGATGTTATGAATGCTTTGACACAAGTTGTTTACTTTATTCTTTTTACTTTCAATCTTAATTCTTTTTACACCTATGTGTTTCATGTCCATGGAAATTCTAGAAGATAAAAAGAGAAGATAAGATGTATATGGTTTGGTCTCTAATTCATATTAGCTTTGGTTGAAAGTTTGTTTTTATATTTAAAGTTTTTTCCATTTACATATTTATGGGTTACATGATTGTTTTGAGATCTGATATGGATGATTTAACAGTTGGATGAAAATCATTAATTGGGTTTGTTTGATTATGTATCAGGTTTTCTTAAATTTAATTATTGCAATTTGAATGTTTCATTTGAGATTGAATGCTAGGTAAGCAACTAAAGGGTACGTAGCTATGTTTTTGTATATCTAAATTTTCTATGCATACAGAGTGTATATTGTTAGCTTTTTGATCTTAGGTGATTGACATGTCTATTTATTATAATTATCATGTTTTGTTTATGTAAGTACATATATGTACAAACTAGTTTTATGGATGATACAAAATCAATAAAGGAGTGTGCATATGTGTTATTATAGTTTTGATTATTGAAAATGTGTGCATATGTGTTTCAACTTTCAATGTTAATATAAAATCAATGAATGAGTGCACATGTATTTTATGGTTTGTACAAAATCAATGAAAATAGTAATGCATATGAGTTTTAACTTTGATATTAAATAAAGGAAATACATATGTTTAAATAAAGGAAATACATATGTGTTTGATAGTTGTTGCCGATAAAAAAAAAAAAAAAAAAAAAAAAAAAAAAAGATGTTTGTATCATTTATATGATATAGGCAAAGATTGTGCACACATGTTAAGTTAGCTATTGTGCCTAAAAAATTTGTTTCCTATTTGTTTTATGCTTTAATTGTATTTGTGTATGTTTGAATCAGATTTATGAAGATGATAATAGGATTGAAGAGCTAAACGTGGGCGCACACACATAGATACATGAAGACAATTCGCGGCTTTTGAGAAGATAGGACTATTGCATATGTAATTTTTGTATTTGTAATAAAATAAAGTGTAACATATAAGTGTTTAATCTTATTTCTTTATACAGGTTTATGTTTATTTTTTGTATCAAATTTCAAATATAATGATGGCTAGTTGAGAAATATTGGTTTGTTGATAAACAACTTTAAACAATTGTACGATAGAAAGACATATAAAGCTACACTATTAAAAAAACACATGTGCACCTAACATTTTAAAAACATTCATGCTTTAAAAAAAATAATTAAAAAAACACATATGCACTTTTACCTTTTAAAATCATGCATGCTAAAAAAAATTAAATTCCTAAAATTTAAAAAATAATAAAAACGTTTTTTTAAAAAAAAAATCAAAATGAAAGTGTAATTTTACTATTATACCCTTTTAAATTAAATAATAAAAATAAATATTTCAAAAATCGATTGGTTGACGCTTGGCTCGCAGCTTCGACCTTTTCTTTGATTCGAAAAGAACCCTTCCTTCATCATAAACCTATTTATAAACCTATCTTTACTATTGTTTACAAGTTCTTAGACCTATTCATCATTTTATAAACTTTTTCATAACTACTATAGTGGACGCCTTGGTTCCTAATCCCATCGAGACCCTAGAGTTTACTTGCAAACTTTTACATAGTTTAAGTTTGCTTAATTGGAGAGCAAAATATATTGTCATTCAATTAAGTGTTTTTCACATAACACTTTGCACTTTTTTAATATATTTTGTGTTTGCATGTTTTAAATTGTTTTTTACATTGTTTCTGTTGGAAAATGCTATAATCATAATAAATAATTATATGGCTAGAATATTTGAGTCTATGGAGTCACACACATATACACAGAGATACCATCCATATAACGAATATGTTGTATTTACGTCATATATAACCCACGTTTAATTAGATCAACTAACGTGCAACCAATTAACTAAGTTAGACTTAGTGTTACTCGACTATACCACAAGAATATGGAACCCCATAACTGGCTCCATATGGTCGGCCAAGGGAACAAGAAAAAGAAAGGGAAAAAAGTCAAGGGGGCTAAGTGTAACGTTAGTTAAGTTATTACGCGATCTGATTAGAATTATCTCATAACCTAATAACAAAATCACAATATAATCTAATCCACTCTCTTCCTCTTGAAACTGCCGGCCAAACACCCCTAATAACTTAGGGTTTTGTTCTTGGTCTTTTCCTCTTGGATTCGTGAAATTCAAGTCTTGCTTAACGCATTACGGGTTATTGCACTAGCATCCACATGGTATACAAGGACATGTAGTGTGTGGAATCGTGTATGTAACCTATTTTGGTTAGTTAGGGTTTTTTGTGTTTTTGGGTTGAAGAAGAAGGTGATCTTCATTCAACTATGTGGTTCACGCTACACAGGTATGTGTATACATGTTATTTACGATTAATCATATGGCACTATAGATCCGTCATTGGTGACATTTTCCGATGCATTATTTATGTATTAATATGATTTATATATAAAATCACCAACAATAACATCACGAGCCATTATAGCAGTCATATGATTATCGGGGATGCGTAAAAGTGGCCTAAAACGTGTGTTTTATGACATTTTGTGAAAAGTGGCCTAGAACGTGTGTTTTATGACGTTTTGTGAAAATTGGTTTGGAAATAGCCCCTAGGGCATTTTATGTCCGTGAAAAATTGAATTTTATTAAGTCTCTAAATCTGTGATTTTTGACCCTAAGCACGAGTCACGTATGCTAATCGGGTACGTGTAAAAGTGGCCAAATTGTGCGCTTTTAGATGATTTGTGAATTGTTCTTACAAAAGCCCCAAGGGCAATTTTTTCGTGGAAATTCAACCCTAAAGAGGTCTCGATTTTTGTATATAATTAAACACTACTTACAAGTTTCCATATAAATACTGGTTGGTTCTTGATTTTATGGGTGTTAGGTGCATTATATACGAAAACTTAATTCTTATAATACATGGTTGAAATAGTCGTGTATTTGTTGAAATAAAACACCATCTCATATTGCGATAAGATGTTTGATAAGTACTTATTAGGTTCCATGAACATTGATAATATTCAATCATGTTAAATTTATACATTGTAGTGTCGATGCTCTCTCATTTAGATTTAAACATAAATTAGTTTAAGTCAAGAAGACTCGCTGATAATGGAATCAACAAACAACCTCAGTGAAGTTTACATTAGAGACATAGTCAATGAAGTCGAAGATTACTTGAAGACAAACTTTGTAGCTGAAGCTGAAGAAAGAAGGTTCATCATGGGTTAACAATATCGTGATGAACTGAGCATAGCTCAAAATTATCTCTTAGATATTTAGGCGGGACTTTTTAAGTTTGCAAAGAGCGGGATAAAGTGTGTCTTTGAAGAAAAGTCAAACAAGTAGGAGTTGGTGAAAAATGAGTGAACATTTGGCAAAAGTATGGTTGTTGTGTTTCCAAGAATAAAAGCATTTAATGGAATATGTACTTTTTCATTAAATGCTTGACACGTCTCAATAACCCCACTAAGTGACGTCCTACTACTTATATATAAGAGACTGTTTGTTGGAGTAAATTATATCACTTTCACACTCATTGTGATTTTATTGAATTGCATTTACTCCATCTTAAACTAATCTTAGAGCATCCACTATGTTAAACCTTTATAAATGTTTATTGTTTTATTATGACATTGTTTAACAAACTTTGAACCTATCATCACTATGTATAAACCTGATAAAGCTTTATAAAAATTATACAAAATTCAAATGCATTAAATTATGAAGAGGTTTAGTATTCTAGACCTATTCATCATAAACCTATTTATAAACCTATCTTTACTATGGTTTACAAGTTCTTAGACCTATTCATCATTTTATAAACTTTTTCATAAACTACTATAGTGGATGCCCTTAGTTCCTAATCCCATCAGAGACCCTAGAGTTTACTTGCAAACTTTTACATAGTTTAAGTTTGCTTAATTGGAGAGCAAAATATATTGTCATTCAATTAAGTGTTTTTCACATAACACTTAGCAATTTTTTAATATATTTTGTGTTTGCATGTTTTAAATTGTTTTTTACATTGTTTCTATTGGCAAATGATATAATCATAATAAATATTATATGGCTAGAATATTTAAGTCTATGGGGTCACACACATATACACAGAGATAACATCCATATAACGAATATGTTGTATACGTTATATATAACCCACGTTTAATTAGATCAACTAACGCGCAACCAATTAACTAAGTTAGACTTAGTGTTCTTGGACTATACCACAAGAATATGGAACCTATAATTGGCTCCATATGGTCGCCAAGGGAACAAGAAAAAGAAAGGGAAAAAGTCGAGGGGCTAAGTGTAACGTTAGTTAAGTTATTACGCGATCGATTAGAATTATCTCATAACCTAATAACAAAATCACAATATAATCTCCTCCACTCTCTCCTCTTGAAGCTCGCTAGGCCAAACACCCCTAATAACTTAGGGTTTTGTTCTTGGTCTTTTGCTCTTGGATTCGTGAAGTTCAAGTGTTGCTTAACGCATTATGGGTTATTGCACTAGCATCCACATGGTATAAAAGGGCATGTAGTGTGTGGAATCGTGTATGTAACCTATTTTGGGTTGAAGAAGAAGGTGATCTTCGTTCAACTATGCGGTTCACGCTACACAGGTATGTGTATACATGTTATTTACGATTAATCATATGGCACTATAGATCCATCATTGGTGAGCATTATTTATGTATTAATATGATTTATATACAAAATCACCAACAGTAACATCACGAACCATTATAGCACTCATATAATTATCGGGGATGCGTAAAAGTAGCCTAAAACGTGTGTTTTATGACGTTTTGTGAAAATCGGTTTGAAAATAGCCCCTAGGGCATTTTCTTTCTGTGAAAAATTAAATTTTATTTACTCTTAAAATCTGTGATTTTTGACCCTGATAACCACGAGTCACGTATGCTAATCGGATACGTGTAAAAGTGGCCAAATCGTGCAGTTTTTGGATGATTTGTGAATTGTTTTTACAAAAGCCTCAAGGGCAATTTTTCTGTGAAAATTCAAACCTAAAGAGGTCTTAAAAAAGTGTTTATTGCCATAACGACATTGGTTACACGCTTGGATCGTGGGTTTAATTCTTGTTAATTACTTTCTTCGATTCATTAGCTAACAGTTTGATTCTTGTTCTTTATTTTTGTTCCATGAGAAAAACATGTATTTTTGCTCATGGACTTAGCCAACAACTTGATATTACATTATATTATTGTAATTATGTTTCTTATGCAAATCCGATAAAAACCTAGACTATATGTGCTTTGTTTCGTAGTTAATTGTCATTTATTTTCAGTTTCGGGTTTCCCATTGTTTCGACCATTTGATCAAGCTTGCCCTTAGGCAAAGCCTTCGTAAATGGATTAGCTAGATTGTCGTCTGTGTGATTTTTGAATAGATTGATTTCACCAATTTCTATTTGTTCTCGAACATAGTGATATCTTCTCGGATAATGTCTGGCGCCTTTCATAACTATAGGGTCATTGGCTATAAGGCTTGCTCCAAAATTGTCTCAATACATCTCCATAGGTTGATCATTTGGGGGAACAACACACATCCTAGAAATGAATTTCTTAATCCAAAAAGCTTCCATCACAACTTCTGAAGCAACTGTGTACTCAACTTGTGTTGCAGACATTGCGGTATTAGTTTGCTTTGTACTCTTCCAATCTACTGCGCCTTTATTCACAATGAAGTCGTATCATGTCTGAGATTTTGTATCATCTCTATCGGTTTGATATCCAGCGTTGTAGTAACCAGTAACTTTAAGCTCCGCATCAGGATTTCCACCATAAACAAGAAACATATCTCTAGTAGGTCTTAGATACTTGAGAATATTTTTCACATGAGTCCAGTGACATTCACCTGGCTTCTGTTGAAATCGGACTGTAAGGTTTTGGGAAGACGCTACATCAGGTCTAGTGCATCTTATCGCATACATAATAGATCCTACCGCCGAAGCATAAGGAACTCACAACATACACTACATCTCAGCAGGTGTACAAGCACATTGTGTACTAATTTAATCTAGTCTTTCTTGCATTGGGATAATGCCACACTTGGAATTTTCCATTCTAAATTTTTTCAAGATTTTATCAGTGTAAGAACTTTAACATCGTCGAATTAACCGTTGTATCTTTCACAGCAAGGCACTTTTCAAGATAAGATTTTACATCGTATAACATTGGAACGTGACTTCTCATGATCAATATGTCATCAAAATATAAGATAATAAAAGTAACATTACTCCCACTAGCCTTTTAATATACAAATGGCTCATCAAGATTTTGAGTAAAACCAAACTTCTTGATTTCCTCATCAAATCTTTTAATCCATTGCCTTGATGCTTTGTTTAATCCATAAATGGATCGTTTAAGCCTGCATACACGCTTTGGATGTTTTGGATTGACAAACCCCTCAGGTAGCGCCATATAAATGTCTTCATCTACGTGACCATTCAAGAAGGCAGTTTTGACATCCATTTGTGTGACAACTAGCATTTTCAGTTAACACTTATTCAAAAACTTAAAGTTTTATGCTAAACAAGTAAACTAAAGACTTTATGTATAACCGTTAGGTTATTCCGCGCATAATGAGAAACAACTTTGAACGTATTTCGGTACTAGAATAAGCTTAGTCTACGTCTAACAAGTACATTATTACTCTCATGAGCATGTTTTATAAGTCATTTACATTTGGTTTTATAAGTTTTACGTAAATCATTCAAGTCTTGCATTAAGTCTCATGCATGCATGCAATAACCAACCCAACTCGCCGCCTTTACATTATATACTGATAACATCAAATAGTATCTACTTTTCTTTATCAAATTTCCTTATTATATGCTCATATTCCTTATGATTATATAAGATTTTGTACTTAATTTCTTTCTATTTGTTTAATAGGAGTTATCTGAGAAAGGAGCGAGAAATGTGGAATTGAAGAGGTATTTGTTGGAAATACGAGCAAAAGCTGGACCAGAAGACATATACGCCGTAGGTGATATCTCAGACCTACGCCATATCCACAATTGAAGCATTCTTATCAAGTCAACTCAAAGAAGACATACGACGTAATCACATCGATTCAAATACGTCGTATCTAAAGTCGGGCTTAAAGCTTATATGTACTTTAAGGTATCTACGGCGTAACTACACCATCACAATTGCGTCGTATCCAAGATAAATAATTTAACGAGAGTTGATGCTACGCAATTCTTCCTTTGCCCTTGTGCCGTAAGAGAACTAAGGTCTGGCAGGAAATCGATTTTAGGACATTTACGTCGTAACCAGATCGATCCACATGCGCCGTAACTACCAAATGACTGGGAAAATAATTTACCGAGAGCAATTACGGTGTAACCACTAACTTATAGTTACGCCGTATACATGTCGAGGCCAGTAACACTATAAATACAAACCCTAATTCATTCAGAAACAACACTTCTATTCCACAGAGAACGGCTGCGGTTTCACCAAGAATCATTTTCTAGTAAGATAGATGGTCTTTTCAAGGGAGAATCCACCATCAAACATCATCAAAGATAGATCGACATAGAGTAATTGTATCAAACATAATGTTTAATTCTTATTTAGTTTTAATCATTTATTTTGCTTCATTTTAAAACATGTCTGGCTAAACACCTTTGGTGTTAGCCTAGTTATGATTTAATTATATTGTGTTCATGATTCATTTGTTTAATCATCGCATTTATTGGATATTTATGTGCTTGTTATGAAATCCTTGCGTTGTGGTAGTGCTTAAATGTGCTTAGCTCCTAATCACTAGGTGTACAAACATACTCGCTCAGGAAATCGGGGTGTTAAAGGGATTGACAAAACCCTTGGTTGTACACGGATTAACCAAATCACCTCCTAAGCAAGTAAGAGCACTTAATCAATGTAAGTTAGATGCTTTGATGACCAACTAGGTGTCTAAATGCTAAAAAGTGAAAATGTTAGCATAGGAACAAGTCATATAGGTAGTTGATGCACAAAGACTATGGACTAGTTAATTGGTATGATGAAATGTTTACCGAAACTAGGAACTATAGGCAAGTAATATAATAGACCATTATGCCTAGCGACTCAGGATCACTAATAAAAGCGATAGTTAGACATGGCAGTGGCGATGGCGGTGGGGTCGTGGTAGGTGGTGGTGGCGGGTGGCTTCTGGTGGTGGATGGCGGCGGTGGTGGTGGTGGGTGGAAGGGAGTAACTATAAAAAGGGGGTGTACATTTCACCTACACAAAAGTCGTTCACGACAAGATGTCATCGTCAAAAATGTCTTGAAAAAGATTAGATCCTCTTACACAAAAAGTCGCTCAAAGTACAAGCATGCGACATTTTTAGTATGGACTAGTAAGTCTTTTTTTTCGTTTAAAAAATGTGAACGCATTAAGCGACCGTGGCATTTGAATAATTTGCTCATTTAAGCGGTGTATTTAATACCAAACTCTTTCCAACCAGTTTTGGCCACCCCTAAAATCACGTGAGTTACCAAAGGTAAAACTTACGCGTTGATTCAAAATAAAGAAACATAGCTGGTAACTTGGTATCACGTTCATCAAGATCCAGTTTTGAAGAAACATATGTTGACCAAAGCACCCTTTCCTATACATTCGAAGTGGAATGTATACATATACCGCCGGAACAGAGTATGCGGGGGTGGAATGTATACAAATCCTACACCTACCTTAGAATAGACCCGAAAGTAGTGAAACTGATTCCAAAAATATAAATAGTGGTTAGTTTGCAATATTAGTGATTCTAATTATATGAGCTTAAAACTGTTTAGACACATAGACTTGTTAATTATGGTTTTCGATCAATAGTAACAAAAAATATTTAGTCAACACAAAGCAAGTATGGGAAGTTGAGAACAAAGCTTTTTAATTGAACCAAGAGCTATTGTACAGTTTATATAAGTTATAGTACAAACAAAGGTGAACAATGGAAACTAAAATATGACATTCCCAGATCAAGAAGTTTGTCTCGACCTGAAATGTAGATATATATATATATATAGAATTGCTAACCGTAGTTATTATCACAAGTATTTTATGATCAAATATATAGCGAGAATTAGTACAACGATCCCAACAACAGATAACAACATGCCTAAGCAGGAGCAACCACTCTTTGCACGCTTGTTCAAAATCGCCAGGTTCCTCTGCACTCTCTGGTTTTGGAAAAGCAAATGAATTGTTAATGTTTAAGCACATAACGTTGGTCATCCACCAGTAATGTAAACAAGGAAAGAACAAAGCTCAACTTTTGTCAAACGAATATATGGGAAAAATTGAAAATTAGCTATGACAGTTCAAATTAGGAAAAAATTTAACACAAAGTCAACACTCTTTTGTCCATTGTTTTACTTTCATAAATGATAATACTGTATATAGAATACAAGTATACAACTATTGATAACATAGACAATCCAAATTCTTATATTAAAGCAGTCGAGTAGGTTTTTTTGTCAATATTGGCTACTTTTAAATCATCTGACCAGACCCGTTTCTACATTAGCTAAACATTTACCAGTTTTCATGAAATATATCCCGAATTGACCAGCTTTTACAAAAATGAAATATATCCGCTAACCGGTTCTATACTGTCAATTAGACATAACACTGTCATACTATTCACGTACCTAAATTCTTAAAAGGGCTACTTAAAAGTATTAAAGGACTTGAAATGATTGGTTAATCATAATGACGTTTATACTAGTATCACGTAAGTTTATTAGTGAAAGTGTCACCTTAAGTCTCGAATCTGTGACATCAACGTGCTCGTCAAGGTCATCCTGCATTTCAAAAGGAGCAAAGCGTCTCAGATTAGGTTGCATTATCACGGTTTTATATGATAAGTGGCAAAGAACATATATAAGTACAAGAGATTGGATGACATACAATGAGCCTAGTATGCAAAGTAAGTTCCTCATTGATTGCCAATGCAATATGTTTGGTGCTTATCACCGTCTCCTCCAGTTTCCCTAGGCCTTCATCTTGCTCTGCAACTCACAATCATTGAATCATTATCAGAAAACAACAAACATAAAATGCCAACTAGGCCTCAAAAAGGGCAAAGTCTCCTTAAAAAGCAATAGCATGGGCAGCTATAAACCTGTCTGTGTAAAAACGAATTACCTTGGGCTCTATTTACATGCTAACAGGTCCATCGGGTAGATGTTAAAAAAAAATCACTAAAAGAGAAACGGGTCAAACAGGTGGAGTGGGTTAAAGGTGACCAATGACAAAATCAAAGTGTCTATAACCTTCTAAATTGTTTTATTAAAAAGGGGGTCATTACTGTAACATAGTGTTTATAATCATAATTAGTAAGTATAAAAATAAAGAAGGCAATACATAGTTGGCGACTTGGCGCATCAAACCAATCACCAGTTTTCGCCATTTACGTTTCACCCATTTTGACCTGTTATCTAACCTGCCAGTTTTTTCCACCTATAGCTATGACATTTTCAATCAGCCCTAAATTTAGATGTTTCAATTAACGTACTTGACGAGAAATTGGTCTAAAAAGTAGTCACAGAAGAACAAAACAATAATTCACCTCTCATGATTTGTCTTTGAAGACCAACAACACCAGAGTTATCTAAACCAGTTGTCCTACTCATAGCGTCAGCTGGCTTAGTCTCTGGCCCAAGTAAACTGTCCCTATTAGCAAAATTTGACATGTTCAATGTAGAGGCCATCTGTGTAACCTTTGTTCTCATATTTGTTAACATATCTCTACGTCGATTCATCTCTTTCTCCTTTCTGCAAAAATAAAGGTAATTTTCTTACTAATGCTGAATGATAGATTACACAACATCTTCAATCAACTCTTAAGACCAAAACAGCAATAACTATAAGATGCTGACACCAAACATTAAGACCTGTTAAAAAAAAATGTTTGCAACGCTGTATTGGGGCATCATTCATAGATTAGTCTCTGAAAGCTACTCTAAGCGGGTATACACTCAGTCAATTGTCAACCCCTTCCATGTCTTACCCTTGCCATGAATGAATATCAGGAGCCCTGCTGAAATTATAAGTTCAGGTGAAACGACTGGAATAAAGTATGCTAACCTTGCCTGCCTACCCCCAGAAAATTCTTATACGAAGTTTCTAGCACCTTACATGCTGTTCTTCCGGTATTTTGCAAAGAAAATACAAAACAATGGTGGATTTCAACTTTTGCAACTCATTTTCACTGAATCAAGAATATGTATCCGCCTTGTACATCGTTCATTTGAAAATGATGGTTTTAGAAAACGAGGTTGTAAATGATCTTAGCATCGATAATGCAATTGTTACAGAAGCATGAAGAATAGGGATATGAAGTAACAGCACCAAAAAATATTGCCCCCGCTTATAGCAAGACGATTGCCGTTCCAATTGTTTGGTGCAATAATGGTGAAGAAGAGGGCCAGATCTATTGTGTTGTTAGGGATGGAGATAGGTAACTAGAGGATACAGGTTATGAATTCCTTTTTATTGAAAATACTTACTTATATATTCAATTATGACATTTGTTCAGTGCATCATGTCACAGAAAACCGATAGCTGATGACGGTTTTACATAATAAAAATTAGGTTAGTATACAAAATAAACGTAGTCCATCGTGATTTCGTATATACAATTATACGAGCCTGTGTACATCATAACATCACAATATACCATATGTATGTGACTCCAATTATACCCACTATACTCCAAGAGTTGTAAAAAATTATACAAGCATGTGTGCGTCATAACATTAATGAGAATCGAACTAACTAGCACCTTCTTAGGCACAGGTGTAGTTACTCTTTCATGCTGAATCTCAACAATGTGTAGACTGTAGACCGACAACTACGCACTTCTTACTCACCATGAGAACCCGCTACTCACTCCTTGGCTATAGAATAACTAATGATACTCGCCCTTCTATGTTTGTTAATTTTGTATGTAAACTGCTATATGCTATCAACAGATTAAAGAGCTAGAAAGCGTTTAATAGTGGCATTACTACAGGATATGTGGAAGACCGCGTGGGCACTTAAAGAGATGCCAATAGTCGCAATACATCAAAAACTTACTAACGAAAAAAAAAAGTGTATTGTCCATGATACTATGCCATAAATATAGCTGTTTTTAGTAAGACTGTTCTACAAAAACTAAGAAATGGCATCAATACGAAGTTAGATATATTGTGAACCCTACTTCATCAGGAAAACAGAAGGTGCAGAAGGCACGAGGCATAACATGTGGTTGACGAGACTTAACATTACATAATAAGCATATCGGGTCAGGGTGTTCCCGCCAATCTACACCTTTTGTGGAACACACACACTTAAACAGCAATTGAAAAAAAAAACGACTTACACAGGTTGTTGAGTAGGTAGTTTAGTCAAAAGAGTCTGCAAGCTATCAAGTCTAGTACCCAATATCGTAATCTTCCTCCGTATAGCAGATGAATGACGCTGCGCTTCCGGACCCGAACCATACGAACCCCTTGCCGATATCATGCTACTGATATCGTCCGAAAGTTTACAAGCTTCATTATATTCCCTAACCCATGGATCGGCATACGAAGCCATGTATCTACAACACAAACAACAACACGTCACGTCAATTATCTCTACAACTATATGTTAATTCATTATTCTAAAAATCACAATCTCGCTATTATGTATATTGCCGGTAGGAATGTGTTGGCACCAATTGTATAAACGGCTTAGGGTCCGGTAGACTTTCATATGTATGAGCCCAACATATAACATCTGTTTCTTTTGTAAAACCAAGCGGAAATAGAGCGAGTGGCCATATGCAGGCTACGTTTGGCAAAACTGTTGGCAATATGCCTAGTACTAACTGTATGTTTTATAAAGATATTTGGTAGCATAGCTCTAACCCTAATCATTAAAGGTATGTAAGCAGTAGCTTAGCAGTTATAAGCTGTAAAATGAAATAGAAGTGTTTGGTAAGGGTAGTTGTAATTAAATTTTAATGCGTAAAATGAAGTAAAAGTAGTGTTAGTGTTTTAACCACTTGTTGCCAAACAAATCAAAAAGGCTTTCTTTTTGTATGTTTGGCGAAACGCAGCACTTGCAGTTGGCAGTAGATGTTTGCTTAATAAAAGCGTTTGGTAACGTAGTTGTAGCTTTAATTATAAAGTGTAAAATGACATAAAATTACATATACACATTAAAATAAAATCTGATTAAACAAATTTGAGGGTATATATCTAGGGGGTGTTTGTTTAAGCTTATATGTGGGCTTATGAGCTTATTTGATTTCGCCTTATATTTCATAACCCTCAATATTTCGGCTTATTTTGAGAATTGTGGGCTTATATAACTTTATTATGATATGATAAAGTTATACAAGTTTCAAAATAAGCCGAAAAATTGAGGGTTATAAAATATAAACCGAAATCAAATAAGCTCATAAGCCCACATATAAGCTTAAACAAACACCCACTAATGCTTCATTAGGAAGTATTTTGAATAGGAGCGGTTACACAAAATGCAAATGCTAGTAAACAAGTTTTGCATTTAAACGCTAGTTGCTCCAAAACGCTTGCTGCCAAACATGACCTATTAGCGTTTCGAATATGAGCTTTTTAAACAAAATCCAAAATCTAAGCGGACGTTGCCAAACAAGCATTATATTTACAAGAATGAAATATATCATGATAAAATAAATATCCACATGTAAAACGGAAACAAATAGATGAGGTTAAGGAATAATAAGAAAATTTTACCTCAATTGATATGTGATTTTACGGTTTAAAGCTAATGAGCAGATCTAATAATTGATCAAAATGATGAAAGATTGAAATAAATTTATTTTATATTTTTGTGGTGGGAATCACACGGCGGCACCGTTTACCGGCCAATTTGTCTTCGAGTTTATTAAATAAAAAATATTCTTTTCCAGATTGGGAATTGTTTATCGCAGATAAAAGTATAAGTATTAATAAGTGATGTACGTTTCGGTTAACGAAATATGTTTTGGATTTAAAGACTATTGTTCTGGATAAAGGATTTGGCAAAACATTTAAATTGGATGACTTGATGGGTGGTGCACGCGAGTTTCTTTTTGGTTTTTTTCCCCTACCTTTTTTTGAGTATATACAGTTGCGAATTGTTTTATGACTTGATTGTAAAGTAGGGGTAATATTATTTTAGCCAAATATATCTCTCTTAAAGTGAATAATTGCATATATATTTTTTCAGCAGTTTTTAAGATATAATACAATGATTTTACGACGTTTTGATATATACGTAGTGGATATATATAAAGTTCTCATATTTTAGGCAAAAGTTTTATAATTCAAATCTCATTAAGTACATATTTTGGTGGTTAAAGGAAGTCTCAGAAATGGTCACAAAGACGCCTCAATTAGGCCTTGTACCATAGTCAAAGGTTCGTATCTCGGGTAACCCGAACTATAAAACTTTATCCGTTCTATATAATGCATCTTGGTTATATCTTGTGGATGAAGATGTCTTTGGGCTGCATAAATCAATATTATGAATGCATCAATGAAATCAAAAAGTAAGAAAACAACCAAGGTTTTGGGTTGACGATAACAATTTTGACCAAACTTTTACTTAATCCAGTCGATATCACATAGTATATTCATATTATTCAAATCATCACTAATAAAGAGAGGCTACAGGTTATTATCCGAGTAGACTATTATCCAACATATATTGTGCAAGAGCTTGGCTATAAATAGCCAAACCCCTCTCCCACATAAACCAGGTTCATTCTCTCTCTACATACTACTTTATCTCTCTATAATATATTTCTCTACTAAACTCATCTGCACACATACTAAATCCTCCATAATCGAGGTTCTGACTTGACCGTCGGAGGGTGGTTCCCGGGGCTTCGCCCCGGACCCCTTCTAACGGGTTTCTTCATGCGTGTAGCATACCACACTCGGGACAAGGAAATATGGCACATGCAAGCCATCAAGACCACCAAAGTGAAAATGCTTCAACATTTGGCGCCATCCGTGGACCCGTTATTCAATCTACCATGAGTTAAGAATGACAGTCACATTGTTCGGTCCGGTGGCCGTTCGGTGTCAACGTCCGGCATGAATGTCAAATATAGACGGGCGGTATGAACCGTCTGGTATAACTTCTTTCGGCCAAGTTGTTCCAGTACACTATCTTATTCAAATACACTGCCTCGTTCAGTCACATGGTCTCGTTTGGATGTTATGACATCCAGAGCTTGGTTTCTAGAGAAAAAATGGGTTTACGAGTTGTCACACTCTAAATGGCGGGGAAGCTTGTTTGTCTGATTTGGTTTCCAGAAAACGGGTTTACTTTTGTTTTGTATCAACCTCATTTCGGTAAGTATCATACTTTCTTCATACGCTCTCCTGATTGCCCATATGTGTTTAACCCGAAATAAACTTTTTTTTTTTTTAAAGCGGCATAATATATAACAACAAAACATAAACAGCCAAGCTAAACAAACCTTAGCTAAGGCCCACCAACATACACTTACAAAAGAAAACTAGCTCCCAACGAGATAAAAGGGAGAGACCTCCAACACATCAAAAAAACACAAAGGAAGCCAAAGAACTAGTAGCCCCAAACACCCCTAAATATACAAAAGACAACAGTAGCGGCAACAAACACTCCATCACTTCTAAAGTCCTCAAACACACCACCTGAATAACTAGAAGAGAACATCGATCACCATCAACAATCGCTCCTCTATTCCGATTCCTATAAGCATTCCAACGGATTAAAACCCACGATCGCCACATAATCGCACTCTCTTAGCTCTTCTAGAAATCCACTCATAACACTTTACTTGAATATCACGGAAAATCTTATTTCATACTGTGTACTTTTCCTTTAAACACTCGTTCATTACGAAACTGCCATAACATATATCGAGTGATCCAAACAGTAGCTTGCCACATCAATTTATTTTGAGTCGAAAAATTAGAACCACCCAGATGTGCCATGATATCTTTTGCTGTAAATGCATTCACATCACCTACCTTCCACCAATTAAAGACTTTGCTCCACACACTAGAGGCCATATTACAAAATAGAAACGCATGATCAATAGATTCAACTCCATCATCACAATGAGGACAAAGGAGAGAATCCAGATCAAGGCCTCTTTTATCTAACTCGACCGAACAGGAAGCCTCCCTAGTAGCAGCCTCCACACGAACACATTTACCTTCTTTGGAACTAACTTGTTCCATCTAGTTTCTTGAACCAACTCATAGAAGCAAACATTTATCATCGATAATGTTTGATAATTCTTTAACTGAAAAGATCCCTTTGTCATTGAGGCTCCAACTCCATGAATCCATACGATCATAAGACAATGAAAATCGAGAAAGTAAATTTTGCGACTCTTCCACCTCACCATTCGCCCCTACCCTGGATCCCTTAACCATTCCCATTTCCACTTCCAAACACCCTCATCCCACTACCTCTATTACAAACTAACACATTTTTGTTGCTTTCTAGATGATATAATCTATTAAAAACATCCCTCAATCAACTTTGACCAACCCATCTATCACTCCAAAAATCAGTACATTCCTCGCTACCAACCTTCCTAATGAAAGACGTATAGAACTCCACCTCCGTTCTATCAATGTCACAACCTACTTTAATAACATCCGCCAAAATACCACTTCTAGACACCACAGAAGAATTCCCAACCCCAAGCCCCCCCATCTCGACCATGAATACTCCTAATCACTTTACTCCATAACGCATCCTTCTCCACCAAAAACCTCCACCACCACTTTCCAATCAACGCCCGATTTTTTGCCCTTAAAGACCCAATATTTAGCCCCCCCCCCCCAACCCATAAGGTGCTAACACCCAATCCCATTTGACCCAAGCCATCTTTTTACTATCCCCCACCCCACCCAAAAAAAAGTCTTTTCTAATTCTCTCAAGATTATTTATCACATAAGAAGGCACACGAAACATTGAGAAATAATACAATGGCAAACTCCCGAGCACCGACTTAACCAAAGTCAAGCGACCGCCAAATGACATTGATCTTGCTTTCCACTCAGATAACCGCTTCTTGAATTTTTCAACAACCATTCTCCAAGCATTTTCCTTTCTCATGCATATACCAATCGGTAACCCCAAATATGTGAATGGTAATTCACCAACCCCGCACCTCATCCATCTTGCCATACTCTCGACTTCTGAATGATCCACTCCAACACCGTAGAGTTTACTCTTGCTCAAGTTAACTTTTAAACCCGTCATCTTCTCAAAACATTTTAAAATGCACATCAGGTTTTGGGCATTACCTTTATCACATTCACTGAAGAAAATGGTGTCATCGGCATATTGTAGATGTGAAACAAGGACTTGATCTACACCAACATTAATTCCTCTGAAAATACCACAATTCACCGCTTCACTGACAATGGCGTTAAGGCCCTCCGCCGCCAAAATAAATAAAAATGGAGACAACGGATCCCCTTGTCGGATACCTCTTTCTAATACAAACTCATCGGTAGGTGACCCGTTAACCAAAATGGACATCGACGCCGACTATAAACACGCCATAATCCACCTACGCCACTTGCATCCAAAACCCATAATTTCCATTATATCACCTAAGTAGCCAACTAACACTATCATAGGCCTTCTCGAAGTCCACTTTAAATATTAGACCTTTCTTTTTCTTTTTACGCAAAAAATCAACCGTCTCGTTAGCGATAAGAACTCCATCAAGAATATACCTCCCGCTAATAAAAGCGTTTTGAACATCCGCAACTAGTTTATTCACCACCTTTTTTAACCTTTCCGCTAACATTTTGCAATAATCTCATAGTAGCATCCAATTAAGCTAATGGGACGAAAATCCCAAGCCCAACGGGGTCCGCGACCTTTGGGATGAGAGTCACAAATGAAGCGTTACATCCTTTAGAGATCTCCATGTTCTCCCGCAACCATCTCACCGCACTCATGATTTCATTTTTATAACATTCCGTAACCTCCTTATGAAACAAGTTAAACCCGTCGGACCTAAGTCCTCCACATCCATGGATCGCTTCCCACACTTCATGTTCAAGAACGGAGCTCAAGCGAGTTCGACTCTTCCTCCGATAATTTATTAATCTGATTACACTTTATCTTTGGGCGACTTCTTTGATTATCAGAGAAAATTTTCTTGTAAAATCTAAACACTTCCCCTTTGATTAGTACTGGATCTTCACACCACACACCATTTACCAGCAACCCCCTGATATTATTTCTATTGTATCTCCTTCGAATCATCAAATGAAAGAACTTAGAATTTTCGTCCCCTTCAACGTCCCACTTTATACGAGCCTTTTGTCTAATCATGTTAACCTTATCTCTCTCTTTCTTGATCCACCCCTTCCTCGCCTCCATCCAACACGCCAGTTCAGCATCATTTAGACTTCTATTTCTGCCTGTAACTCCCAATTCATTGCTTGAATCCTATACTTTTCGATTTGATCATCCACATTACCAAATCTCTACTTGCTCCAAGTCTTCAAAGCAAATTTCACATTCTTCAGTTTATCTCTGAAAATGCAATCGTGTCTCGAGCCTTTAAGTGATTTTCCCACGATCCGCCACCACCATCTCAATATCCGGTTCATCTAACCATGTATGGAACACTCTAAATGGCTTCGGCCCAAAATCAATATCACAATCCTTTAAAACTATGGGACAGTGATCTGATAACTTGCAATCCAAAGCCACAGCTGCTAAGTTCTTCCATTTTTTCCTAAACTCTTCTGTCACAAGGAATCTATCCAATTTGCTGAATTTCTTTCCGTCGTCAATGACCCGTGTAAACTTCCTTCCCCCCATCGGAACCTCAATAAGTTATGTACGATTAATGAATGCATTAAAACAATCAGACTCTCGCTCATGAAATTGAGTATTCATTATATCCTCCTCTTCTCTAACCTGATTAAAATCACCACATATACACCAAGCTCCATTATTAGTTCCTACCAAAGCCTCTATCTTGTTCCACAAAGAGTATTTTTGGGACCCGTCATGAAGACCATAGACACTCAAAACATAAATATCGTCATTATTCCCTTTCCATTTCCCTTTTATCCTAACAAATCTATCATCCCCAATAGCTTAACAACACGAAAAAACATTTGTGTCCCAAACCAGTAAGAACCCAGAAGAACGGCCGTCCGATTCCTTTTGCACAAACCCAAATTTTTTACTACCCCACAACTCCTCCACCCAGTTATCATCAATTATACCACTTTTTGTTTCCTGTAATGCCAGAACACACGGATTTTCCTTCCTACAAATACCCTGAACCCACCCTTTTTTACCTTCTGTACCTATGCCTCTCACATTTAAAGAGATAACTTTCATAACAAACCATTAACTAACGAACATAACACATACCTAAAATCAATTTACCGTCCTCGCACCTATCTCTCCTGCTACCATATCGATCCCTCTTTTCCCAAGCCACACCAATTTGCTCCCCAATCTCTTTTACCCTCTTGTCACTTGTAGAGCATACTTTAAACGAATCGAAACTCCACGTCCATGACTGCACTCTTGTTATCCCCACTTGCGATCCATTAACCCCAACCTTGTATGCATTTGATGGCCGTTGATAACTGGTCCTTTCTCGTGTTCCTTTACCATTGAGAATCTACGTTTATTTCGTGTCGCCTCCTTAGTTAAACATTTGGTTTCGCTACTTGTGGATGGCTTATTTTCAACTTTTTATCGCCAACCGATTGATTGGTCTTTTCGCCTCCCGCATATGAGCCTCCTACCGACATTTTTCTTTTTTACATACTTAATTGCCAACGCTTAGTCTTTGTGCTTCTCTAGTTTCATCCTCCATCATTTTCATCTTTATGAGTTCATCTTTAGTACTTAGTTGAAAATTATCTAAACCATCATTGTTATACCAATGTCTTTGGGGTTTTTGTTATAATCGTTGACATGATGTTTATTTATATGACCCCAATCCAAATATTCTCTTACATCCTTATGAAGGGCCGAGCTATCTCTTGGGTTAGCATAGTGGGCTTCAAGAGATACATACTCCTCATTATTAAATACTTGTTTTGGGTCCAGCCCACGTATCTCCACTTCATGACCATTATTATCTAAATTGCAAACATGGGTGCCTTCAACAATAGGTCCCACATCAGCCGACTTTTCAACATTTGACAAATTCAAATTCCCATTGTCAACTTTAGCTTTTCCTTTTTTTCTGGTATCACGCGCTGACTCTACACAACCTCCATCGGGACCCTCGCAATCCTCCTCGAAACATGTACCATTAATTTTAATCTCTGACACACTTTGTTGTACCCGTGATTCTTCGTCTTCAATAACATTCCGATCATCTCCTTTTGTGCTTTTTCGATCATCCCCCACCTCCATATTACCCTCCGCCACCGCTCGAGACCCCGACATACAATCATCATCCTCTTCATCTCGACCCTCATTCTCGAACCCATTTGTTCATTGAAATCGCCATTTTCGTCCCAAGAACCCTTCTCCTTCTCCTATGCTTCAATTTCAATAATATCTCCAATGTCTTCTACCACGGTTACTTGATACATTTGCTTTCCAATTTTACATTGTATTCATCTTTTATAAGCCCTATATTGCATGTATGTACCGTAACTTTTCCAATGATTGTAGGATTGATGCCTTCAAAATCACAATTCGTAGTATTAACCACCATTCCAAAGCGCTCACAAATGTTGCGAAATACTATCTCTTTCCAACACGTAACCGAACACCCATCACACTTAGTCATGTCAATATCCATGTTGCTTGGGATCCAAGACGCACTCTCCGGTCAGTCAAAGGACCCCTTCTACTCTACCGAAATTACATTACATGGTTACCATTGGAATTCGCCACCAAGGCCTATGCCTTCTGGTGTCTTCTTGAAGATGCCAAGACAAAGAAGAACCTTGACTTAGTCTTCCCCACGCTCCCACTATTTCCTTAGCTTCCCGCCAAGTCCGAGATAGTGGGATGAAGCCTCAGCGGTTACCACAAATCGGGACGCCCCATGATCTCCTAAACGTGTGCTAACACTCCAAGCTATTTTCTTCACCTATAAATAGGTCGACGAGTCATTTCAATGGTATGTTCATTCAACACAGATTTCACATACTCCATATTATTTACAACACATATCACATACTTACTCTCGCCGGAGGTGGTTCGTAGGCCCAACCCGCGCAATCACTTAACAAAGTGTCTACTATTTCTTATTGCGATTGACTACAAGTTTGGCGCAAGCATATCACCCTCATACCCTTCGATCACCATCAAGGCCCGGTCGCATTTAATTATTGTACAATCATGGCGCCATCCGTGGGACCCGCTACTATTGGTCTCGTTATTCCAAACTTACACCCAACCAATCACTCACTAGTTTCACGGCATGAATCAAGGAAGAGAGGATACACCCTCCCAAGTTTCTCGACCTTGACACCAATCCCACCAATGATCCTAACAACCTTCCCAATATAACCGCATCCACCTTTACCACACGATCTCACCTCAAATAACTCCCAACAACCATGCTTCAACCTCGGCTAACCCCGAACATGTAATCACCCAAATGCTTGTCAGCTAACATCAAGCCTTAGAATCTTTATCGAGGGCTCAAGGAGGCAAGCTCGGAATGCGGAGATGCGTAGGGAGTTAGAATACTCAAGCGATGAGTATGACGAAGAGTTGAAATGGAGGCCGTGCCCTGGCTCCCGGGCTACACGCCTGGGCTAAGGATAGGGTCTCCGAGCAACAAGGCCCAGTGGAAGGTCGGTTGGTTTTGAAGATGTTCGAGAGGTCTCCACTGAAGCGGAAGGCACGATGAAGGCTCCAATGGAAGGAGTCACCAAGGAATACTACGGAGGTTAATTTGCCACCACTTTGGCGGCTCACCGGGAAGAACCGAGGTGGGTTCACATGCCTTCTCACGCATCCCGCGAGAAGGCAATCCATCTCAAATGAATGGGAGGAAATCTTCCTCCTCATGGTATGTACCTCCTTTCCGTGCTCAATCTTACCTCGCGGGTTTATCCCACCTAATGGGCGTGCTAGCAACCCCGCTTTACTCAACCATATGGAAGCATGCCCTACGGCAACCTATGGTATATCCTTCAGACCGCCTAAGTCACCCACCTTATATACCTACCGCTACCCTCAATATGTTAACCAAAACCCCGTTGGAATACCTCCAAGTCATAACCCATACAATGCTGCCCCTACCTACATGCCACCTTATAATTGTTTTTATTCGAGCCCATGGGCTCCACAACACCCTTCGAAGATGGATGAAGACTACCCTTTGCCCGACGGGTTGAAAATGCCCGCACATATTGGTACTTATGATGGGAAGGGGACCTGATAACTTCTTACACTGCTCAAGGGGCTATTAGAATGCGTAAATGGGTTATGCCCATTGCTTGCCACATGTTTACATATACCCTACGAGACTCGTCAGATATGGTGGAACGGCAAAACCAGTAGCATTGTGAATTTTGATGATCTCAAGGCCAAATTTAGATCACATTTCACCAATGTAAAAGTTTACAAGAACGCACCTAACAAAGGCACAACATCAAGCGTAAGGAAAATGAGAGCACCGTGGCTTTCATTACCGTGACACACCGATGACACCTTATGATAATGGGCTTGCACGAAGACCAACGATCTCAAAGCTTCGTGCATGGCCTTCAAATGTAAGTCCGGTTGAATTTCTCCACCGACCTTCCCGCAACTTATAAGGGTTTAGTGGAGAAGGCGACACCGGATCGAAGCCAAAGAAGTGTCTACCAACGGGCTCCGGCCGAAAATAAAGAAAGTCACAAAGAAGGCCTCAAGCATCCTTCGTGGGAAGGGTCAAAGAATGTACACAAAGGAAGGGACAGTTTACACCATACCATAAAACATCAACCACGGTCTCTTAGCTAATCTGTCCAAATCTCCAAGGAGATACTAGCTACGGAAAAGGTCACAAGACCTTTGATCCTCCTCCTCGCTTGGCAAACAGAGGAAGGCCCAGATACTTCCAAACATTGCTACTTCCATGACGATTACGGACACGACACCAACAATTGTAGAGAGCTCAAGAAACAGATAGAAGAGGCTGAAGTCCGCCAATTGGGACATTTGGTGAAAGGTATAAAGAAAGGTAAAGAGAAGATCTCCGACACGCAGCTGGGGAAAGACACCACACCTACCAAGCACCTATCCTCATGGTGTATAAGGATGATTCTCGGTTTAAAGAGAAAAGAAGTGAGGAAGCACTATGCGGAGTAGAGATGTCACCTTCCTTCAATCATGTGGAAAGTTCTTTCAAATGACCCCGTGGTCATCAAGGTCTTGATCTCCAACAGAGAAGTAAACAGGCCTACCTAGACCGTGGTAGCTCTCTGTGAAGTGATCTACGAACGCTGCTTTCTAAAGCTCAAGCCTTCGATAAGGTCAAGAGAGTAGATTCAAGGTACCTTTAGTAGGGTTCTCGTGGGAACACTCATGGCCCTTGGGAGAAGTCCTCTAGAGGTTACGATCGAGAAGGAAGGCTAAAAAGAATGTAAACTCGGTTTTCACGATCGAAGGTCCGAATCTCCTATAACCTATTGATAGGGAGAACGGCAATGCGTAAGATGGGCATCGTTGTCTCCACCATACATGCCGCGGTCAAATTCCAAACACCTTTGGTATTGGAACGGTTTTCTCCACTACAACATGAAGAAGCCTACCAAGTAGGCAAAGGATCAAACAGTTTTGGAAGAGCCTCCAAAGATGTTCTCACCAGATCGACGTCAAGAACGATTGTAGTAAACGATCTCTATCCCGATCAAACGGTGGTAATCGGAAAGCAGCCCCAACCTCCTTCAAAGCGTAATTGAAAAGGTACTACGGCCAATGCGTATGTCTTCGCATGGACCTACTCGACATGACGGGGTCCCTGTAACTCTCACCATAGACGGAAAGCCCTTCAAGATCGAACACAAGCTCAATGAGTTCAAACATATTGAACCTATCAAGCAAAAGTGTCAAGCCTCGGCCTCGAAAGAAATGTCGCCGCATGCAAAGAAGTAGATGAGCTTGTAGCAAAGCAGCATACTTGGGGAGGTGAAGTACCAAACTTGGGTGGCCAATCCGTGATGGTCAAGAAGCATGATGGAGGGTGGCGAATGTGCGGACTTCACAGATATTAACAAAGCTCGTCCAAGGATCGCTATCCTCTCGCCGTAAATTGATTGAAAGTAGAACTTGTCGTGGTTTCTACCAAGTGTTTTCTCGATGCTTATAAGGGTTACCATCGATACAAATGGCGGAAGAGGACGAAGAGAAGACAACCTTTTCACGTGAAAAGGCGTTTATTGTTACAAAAAGAGGCCTTTTGGTTTGAAAAATGCAGGTGCCACCTACCAACGTTTAGTGGACAAAGACTTCCACAAGCATATAGGTAGGAATCTAGAGGCACACGTAGACGATATGGTTATCAAGAGTAGAACGGAGGAGGACATGCTCTTCGACATCAAGGAAACCTTCGACCATCTTCGCGCCATTAACATGAAGTTAAATCCCAAGAAATGTTCCTTCGGTGTAGAAGAAGGACAATTTTTGGGACATCTGATCACCAAGCAAGGCATTAAGGCCAATCCTTCAAAGGTTAAGGCCATCACGGATTTACAGCCTCCTAAATCCCTAAAGGAAGTGCAAAGTCTGAACGGAAAGCTAGCAGCCCTCAACAGGTTCTTATCGAAGGGTGCAGACAGATCATTGCCGTTCTTCAAGACACTCAAAGGATGCACGGATAAAAGATGTTTCAAGGAGTACGGATGCGTAAGTCGCCTTCAAAAGCTCAAAGATTTCATGGTTATTCTACCTACACTTATCGCCCAATCAAAGGCTAAGTGTTGTTTATGTATATCGCAGCCTCCTTCGAAAGCATCGTCACTGTGTTATTGGCGTAAAGGAGAAGAAGCAAACCCTATCTACTTTGTTAAAGGTGGTTCTACTGTGAGTCGAGCTAAATTATCCAAAGATTGGAGAAGCTAATTTTGGCCTTGGTCCATGTCGCGAGACGCTCAAGGTACTTCCAAGCTCACCCCATAACCGCATTTCATCGACAAACCCATTAAGCGATACTTCAAGCCGAGAAATGAAGGATAGCTAAATGGGCTATCGAGCTAGAGAGCACGAAATTGAATACAAGGGTAGAAACTCGGTCAAAGGGCAAATATTGGTGACTTTAGCGTAAACACCCTCCGAACCAAAGCATGACACAATGGTTGTCGAAAAGAAGCCCGATAAGGCGGTCAAGGGTGGAAACTTTATATCGACGGAGCCTCCACCCGACGGTTCGGGCGCAGTCTCATGCTTGTTGACCCCAAAGGAAGGAGTACACTTATGCACTCCGCTTTGAATTCGATGCTACTAACAATGAAGGTAGTACGAAGCCTTGCTAGCAGCCTCCGATTGGCTAAGGACATGGAGGTAGAAGACTTGGCTATTTTCGTTGACTCACAACCGTGGCCAACCGATAAAAGGCTCCTACGAGGCGAGACAACCCGTGATCAAGCAATACCGGATAAGGCCAAGGAAATGCTCAAGGGTTTACATCCTACAACATAGAGCATGTTCGGAGAAATCAAAACAAGAAGGCGGACGACTTAGCAACCGGCATCAATGGCATTTGCTCATTTAACTAAAGAAGTTCGGGTCAAGTGTTGGCAGATAGGTCCATCGTCCGAAAGGAGGTGTCCGATATAATACAGAGGAAGACTCAAATTGATGACTCCATTAGAGAATATCTAATAAGTGGTATATCACGGAGGATCGAAATTAGCTCGAAGGTCCGCATCAAAGCACCACAAGATGTAATCACGGGAACTATCTATACCAAGATCCTTTTGTCCCCATGGCTTCGCTTGTGTAGGACCTAGGCAAGCCGCCAACATCATTCAAGAAGTGCATGAAGGATCCTGCGGGCTTCACGCAGACCCCGCCCGTTGTTTCTAAAATCATGAGGATCGGATATTACGGCCTTCGATGCATGTGGACGCCGTCGAAATCATTCGTAAGTGTGAAGCCCGCCAAGTTCACTCAAGGGTTCCAAGGCTACCAAAACAAGATATGACCTCGCCAGGACGTCCGCATGGCCCTTCACCAATGGGGATAGACATCGAGGTCCTCTCGCCAATTGCTCCGTGAGGAGTAAAGTTCTTGGTCGAGCCATCGACTACTTCACTAAATGGGTGGAAGGAAGCCTTTGGCATCCATCATGTGAAGGCACATGGAAAAGTTTGTGGGAACATATTATCCGTCGGTTCGAGTACCTCACATCATCATTTCGTATAATGGGAAGCAGTCATCAAGGGTATTCCCTAGTGTTTTGCAGAGGCCTCGAATATCAAACAATCCTTCACTTCCGCTCTACCATCCTCAAGGTAACGGATGTGGAAGTTACTAATAGGGACATCATCCAAGGAATAGAACGAAGGTTGGGATACAATACCACGGTTGGGTAGATGAACTACCTCAAGTACTTTGGGCTCACGTAACGCATACAAAGTCAAGTCATGGGAGACGCCTTTAGCTTGACATATGGCACGGAAGTCGCCATCCCTTCTAAGTAAGTGTCGAAATGAAAGAAGGGTCATGAACTTCAAGCAGCAGACAACGAAGAAAGACTCCGCAACAACCTAGACCTACTCAAGAACGAAGGAAATAGCCTCAATCGTGGAGGCTATCCATAAGCAAAAATTGAAAGATACTACAACAATCGGGTTCGGCCTTCGACCTTCAAACCAGGGAATACGCCTCCGACTCAACAACGCAAGTAAAGTCGAGTACTGTGGTAAACTAGGACCCATATGGAAGGGCCCTACGTTATTAAGGAAGCATATGGCAACGGAGCCTACAAGTCGGAAACCTTGGATGGAGACGCTATTGATAGAACCCGAATGGCACTACCCTTCGTAAGTTCTACGATGAAACTTACAATGTCTAAGGACATTTTTACTTTGCTTTCAATCAATGTATTTGCATTCTTCTCACTGGGAAAGAAGCATTAATGGTAGGCGCCTAGTATTCATTTCTTAAAATGATGTAATCCTCCCTACCCACTTAATGATATAACGATTTTCAAATCTCTTGTTTCGCTCAATACAACAAAGATTTGTCCACCAAGTCGCTTTATAAGTTTCAATGTCAAAGGATGTACAAAGACTAACAACATGTCTTGCTCATATGCTTAACATCCACCTCAACTTCACATTAACTTTCCTATATGGCCTTAAGGTATTTTAAGCCTTCACGCCCAAAGGATTAAGATGGAGTGGGTCGCAACCCTCCGTCAGCCAGTCAAATTATACGATTGCTAATATTCTTGGTGAAGTAACTACACAATGAGGCTATGCATCTACCATACGCCTTAGGTTGTAAAAATTTTTACGCAAGTAAAATAAAAGAGAAGAATCACACATGGCAAAATGCAAGCCCCGTGGCTTTAATGTAGATTAATGACTAGTTTAACTAGTCTAAACAGCCGTAGCCTTAACGATCCAACCAAGTAAAACATTGTCTTAGGTCGTAGCCTACATCACACACACCAAATGTTAATTGTTTCATCGTGCACAAAGCCCGAAAGGAACATGATAAATTGTTTTAAACAGGTACATACCACTGGGATCAAATTACAACCACATGGTTGCCTTCATCAAACTTTGAATGAGTGGGATCACCGAACTCGGGAGGGAGCCTGGGTGACGGAGTCTTCTTTAGAGGAGACGGAGGTCGGACTTTCCTTGGCTTCTTGGCCCAGCAGTCCTCAATAGAGGCCACCGGGTCCTTCGTCACATCCGTAGGAAAGGGAACTCTAAAGCGCTAAGTGATTACCGCATCATCATACTCTTTCTCATGAGTTGCCCTGTAGTAAGGAACTTCCTCCGCCTTCACCGTTCCTCCGTCGCAGCCTATCTCCTCCAAAGTGGTACACTTGCCATGGAATATGGCCGATTCACCGTGTTCCCAATTGCAATCCCCACATCATCGCTATGGTAAAGTTCCATAGCAACGTAGGGATCACCTTGGTTACCAAGTCCACCCTATCCTTCTTCAAAGATCTTCGCACTAAGGTTTAACCCATCTACCTTTTCTCCGAGCTTGATCTCTTGGTCCAACAACTTCGCTCTCTCCTTCGAGGCCTCCACATTTGGATGAAAGAATGATATATGCTCTTTATAGCCTACGACCTTTGAGCCTTCGATAGTTAGCCCGCCGATTCACCGCCGCTGCCACTGACCTTGAGCTTTTCATTCTCGCCCGAGATCTTGCACCAAGGGTTCTTGTCAAAATCCTCCAAGGCATCCTCACACTTCTTCTCCGTGTCCGCATACTCGATCCCTAGCCTTCTCCTTCTCAAAGATAACATCCATTTCTTCTCGAGCTTTGGTGACAAGACGGAGCAACTCCCTTGTCCTAGCATTGAGTTGGTTGTCTAGCATGCACCGTCGGACATAACTTTTGTCATGAAGGTCGCAGAGCCCTTCTATGGACATGTTGTCCATCACCCCCTTCCACTTGGGTGGGATTACATGGCCCACGAGTTGGTGACAAGCTAGGGGAGAGGAAGTTCTTTCAGATCGTGAAGTCCCGCAAGATATATAAATTTGTTAATATATTATTACCGGTATCTAATTTTTGTTACAGTGCAAGAAACATTACCATGGATATCATCACCACTGGCCCTTCGATGGTCGGAAATACCACGCCTTACCCCGGCACTCTTTGCCGGTAGTTCGAGAGGAGGAGTAGGTAGGATAAGCTTCTCTTCAAGCGGACTTCACAGCCTTTTGCACCGGTATTTTCTCGCCTCGGACCCTCTCACCAATGCCGGAGGGTCCCACGATGACCAACCGTCCTTCTGAGACCGGTTCATCGAATCAACAACATTCTCCACAAGTCGGTCTTCCACATCTATGGGTTCCTTTGACGGAGGAGCAGAGGATACATGTTCGATGGGTCGGGCTTCCACATCATTGTCATTTATTGACACCGATGGAGAGCCCACGCCATAGCTCGCCTCGGGGATTCTTTGAATGAAGCTCACCTCCTTTGCACCACCACTACCACAAAGTTTCGAATGACATTTCGCATCGAAGGAGCAAATAAGATAAATATCGAAAGATAAGTTTTATTTCTTATTTTAATCAAAAATACATACTTTCTCCATCACAAATAATCTCAGTACCAAAGGAGATCCCTCCCATCTTTCAAAGAATGCCACCATGAAAAGAATTGGCTCGTGGAATGTTTGGCAATCACCGGATGACGAGCCAAATGTCGATACAAAGGATTCCTTCTCACAAGATAGGCAAGGGATCGTTGAACCTTTTTCATCATATTGAAATTCGGGTTTAACAATGCAGGAAAGTCGGAGGATAATGGTGTTTTGATATAAAAGAATTTGCCTTTCCAATTCCTCGATGTTTGTAAACGGCCTATCTATGAGAATGGGCACATCCTTTCACCCTCTTAGCCAAGGTCAACCAATCTCCTCCGTGGTATAAATTTAAACCCTAAGCACAATTAATGATGGTTCAAACCCATAAGCTTTGCACATCACAATGTATGTCGAAGCTTGGCTAGGCCAAAAGGGTTGAACCTAGAAATGTGTACCTCATAGTAATCGAGGAGTTCTAAAATCAAAGGGTGCAACGGTATCCTAAGGTTGGAGGTGGTGAATGCATGGGTATATGTGCCTACATAGTTTTCGGGGCATCAAATATCCCTTGATTTCTACTAGGTAACATGATTTTATGCTCTTTTGAATTGGGTAATCGGTGAGGAACGCTTTGAGCTCCTCCCTTGTCAAGGTGCAACCTTGTTGTTTGATTACAAATTTTTATTTGTAGACATTGATCCTTCTAAAATCCACAATAAAGTATTTGAAAAATGATACGAAGGAACACTTTACCTTGTTTGATCGAAAGCTTGATCGGAAGAGGTTTTAGTAGGTGAAAACTTCGTGAGATAAAATTATGTTAGGTTTTACTGCTTTTACATTTTATATACCCTCACATATGTTAAATCTCGCCCTACACGTGTCCCGACTTATCCCCTTACCACCGGATTTCAAACCCTTTTAAAATTTGAAATGACGCTTTTACCGAGGAAAGGGAGTGGTTAGGATAGGTGTTTGCATTAATTACGGTCAATAAGTACAAGACTTTTCATCTTCGCTCGCTTTTTGTGACGAAGAGGAGGTTTCGCTTTTATTTCGAGTCGAAGCAATATTTCTTGTTCGACATATCACTTTCGACCTGGGGCTTGATGACGCATCTCCGATCAGTCAAGGACCCCTTCGCCTCACCGAATTACATTACGAAGACCCAAGTCTTTCTTCATAAGTCATTGGTGGCGAAACCATTCATCATTGACATGGTTACCATTGGGATTCGCCACCAAGGCCTATGCCCTTCTGTGTCTTCTTGAAGATGCCAAGACAAAGAAGAACCTTGACTTGGTCTTCCCCACGCTCCCACTATTTCCTTAGCTTCCCGCCAAGTCCGAGATAGTGGGATGAAGCCCTAGCGGTTACCACAAATCGTGGACGCCCCATGATCTCCTAAACGTGCTAACACTCTCCAAGCTATTTTCTTCACCTATAAATAGGTTGGACGAGTCATTTCAATGGTATGTTCACTCAACACAAGATTTCACATACTCCATATTATTTACAACACATATCACATACTTACTCTCACGGAGGTGGTTCGCAGGCCCAACCCCGCAAGCAATCACTTAACGGTGTCTACTATTTCTTATTGCGATTGGCTACAAGTTTGGCGCAAGCATATCACCCTCATACCCTTCGATCACCATCAAGGCCCGGTCGCATTTAATTATTGTACAATCAAAGGCATATAATCCAGGTAGTTTTTCAAGGTAGTCTAGTCTCACCACATCCCCAACCACACCTCTGTCACGAAGAGCACTTTCGATGTCCTCACAATCAATAACAATATCCATATGACTTACCTCGTCCTCTCGCTTTGACTCGTCCCTTCCATTTTCATGTTGATTACTTCCTTCATTATTCTTCTTCTTTGTCTCCATGTCGACCCCTTGTTTATTGTTCTTTTTATCAAGATGTTCCTCCGCTCTCTCCGACCTAGAAGCAAAACCTCGCATCTTAGATCCTACATCATTTGGCTTTTCATTGATTACCTTGTTGTATTTCCTTCCGTCTCTCCACCTGTTATTATCAATAACATGTTTATGATGTGTATGGTGTTTGTACACATACCCGCCGCTACCCGGTGGCTTTGCATCATCGCCACTCTTCCCGTCAGAGGCCTTGAAGATTCAGAACCCCATGTCACCAATCTTAATACCACACAACGCCCGATGCAACTTCTCAACGTCCCTCAAGTTTTAAATCTTACAAACCGCACTTTGACCATTCTTCAATCTCTTCCGAACCATAAACATGTCATATAGGCCCATACCTTTTGAAGACCATCCATAACTTTCCCATTCCTTAGTCATTTGGGAAATTATGGAACATGAACGATGATGTAGGATTTCTATTAGACTGGTGTAGTTAGTTCCCATGTGTTTGCCATTGATTGCCCCTAGATTCAGTAGGTACCGCAGGTGCCTCACATTCTCTCTCACAGCTCACCATCTCACTTTTGTTTGGTTATAGGTAAAAATAATAATAATAAAATAAAATAAAATAAAATCCCGAAATAAACTTATATGTTTGGATATCTTAAAGTGAAACTTGAAACTGGACAATATTGTCTTCACAAGATTTGATTATTGCATGACATGTTGTAGCATGGGTTGATCTTATATTCACGATTAACCAATTACCGTGTAGAATATTGAGGATGCATGGTATGTTATCGAGTTTAATAATTCCACCGTTGATTTAGTTTTGTATAAACTCGATAACAACAAAGTCTTTGGGAAGATTGCATTGTGGATTTGCTATACGTGTCTGTAAGTTATGCAATGTCCTTTCCTTAGATGTACAATTGCCTATACTGACTTTATATATGCCTATGTACAAATGCATGCATAGGTATTTATTACCTTGATCATAAAGTAAGCATGGGCAAATGAAAATCTAATTTAAATAGCTATTGTTCGTGACATAGCATTAGTACCTCTACAACATACTCCTTTGTTGTTTCTCTTTACCTAGTTGATAGTGACTATACAAAGTAATGTTACAATATATTTGCCTTTGGATGAATAACAAGTAAACTGTTTATAGAGTGAATAAAAGGTTTTCAATGCTCATTCACTTTATTGAATAAAACTAAGGCTATTAATAGCCCTTACAAGAAAAATGTGTAACATGCTAACTTTACCTAAAAGCTAGGTAAAAGAAAACTATTATATCCTAAAGAAAATGTAAACAATATTCTCAAGGCTGCTCCTAAACGTGACCAAACGTATATAATACTCACCAAACTAATACCAAGTCAACCCATCAAGATTATCCAACAAAAGAGCGAATGCATATTGTAAAAAAAAAATGAGACTTGAAGTAGATAAGCACTCCTCTAGCTTCTTCGATAATTAGAACATCAAGAAACTTATAATAGCCTCTCATGCTAGGTTTTTCACCCTTGTTTTTTATCTTTGAGAATTGAGGCAGTCGTTAAATTTTTATATAATGCAGTTACACGGGCATGAGTATATTTGTTAATTGTAATAGTTCTTTATGTCTACAATGTTGATTTGAAACTTAGTTAGGACCAAACTCATATGTGGTTTAATAAATGTACTCTGGTTTAAATTAAACCTCATCGCATGCATGGCTTTGGTGAATTTGTTGTGCATGAGGATATAATATGTATACATGTTTGTGGTTACAGGACCTGACTATGTAAAAACTTGTGAACCACATGCTTGATTGAAGTGCCAAATAAACTATGAGAGTTTGGTTGTACAATTTACATGTGACAAAATATGGTACAAATGAGAAATGAATAATATGGATAAGCACATCTAAGATGTCTCCTTTTCGAAGAGACATAACATTTTTCCTTTATGAAAACTTTAAACCTCACATACAAAAAACCTTAGCGAAAATACCCGACGACTTACTCTCTACCTATAAAGCTAGACAACTCATTGAGAGTTGAAATATTGAAATAGACTTGAGACTTCACATCGCCTTGAATATCCTTGGGAAAAATGTTTATAGGACTATGTCCTACTCTGAATAATTTCTTAAATTTTTAATGTATAATATTTCTCCTCAAGCATACTTTGATTTTTTTTACTATAAAAAAAAAAGAAAGAAAAAAAAGAATCTTTAAAGGACTTAAAAATACTAGCTTCCTTTTACGTATGTTGAGATAAATTCGTAAAAATATAACTGAATGTTTGTATTTTTAAGGTGTGTATATCTCTAAAAGATATTTTTGTAAGAATAAGAATTATACGTTCTTGTTGTCATATTGCTTTCATTATTTTTTGGACTACGATAATAAAATCGTCAAAGCTATTAGTACTTAGTAGCACGAGTTACATGCTTTCAAGCATGTTTTGCATCATTAACATGCATGCAAAATATATATGTGAAAACGCTTGATAGTATTATTTACTTATTATCCATAAAATACATGCTATGAGGTTTACAACTTGATCATGCACATTAACAAGTGTTTTTTTTGCAACAATATTATAAGAATTTATTGTGATATATACGAGTCAAGACGATACTCCAATACACTAATTATGTACCATGATACAATAAAATGCTTGGGCAACAGGTAAAAATGATAATGCTTAATGGTCTATTACTTTTTGGGCAAGCCGCTATTCATTTTGTGCTTTATATATATCACGTGAGTTTTAACTAGGCCTATAATATTTCTTGGTCAAATATTGCGCTTGTATACTAGTCTAGTGGTATGTCACTGAAAGTAGACTAAGGTAAGTGATGGGGCTCTTTTATGTCAACTCATGTGTAGAAATATTGATTATTTTAAAAGCATTTGCAATTTTCATTAACACAAAGACGTAAGAAGCCTACTCGACATCACGATCACTCTCACAAGCTATCAAAAAAATTCAAACTTCAAAGAAAAATATATTTGTTCATGGAGAACTAGCACAACCTAAACCCCAAAGTGTTTATGAAAGAAAGGTTGTTTCACAGCTTGTGCCTCTTACATACTTGAATGATTTTTCACATATACACCTAGAAGTTTTGCTAAAAACATTGCTTTTCATTTCTGAGAGTTTTTGTCTTTCGATCACCACAAATCACGCGAGTGTCTTGAAAAATAAAAGGAAAATTAAAAGATCTTATCTGGATATTTAAGTAATATTATGGTACATACTTAAAATATTAAGACAACAATGTTTGATCAATGTCTTAAAGTATTGTGACATAATAGCCAAATCCGAAGAAACACTGCATGTTTGATAATCAACATCCATGGGTAAGCATTATTGTTATTTGTCAATAGTGTTTTACTTGAGTTCAACGGTACTAATGAGATATAGCGCCGAACCTGGGGGTATAGTGGTATGACACCTTCCGTTGGTTGCATACTGTTCCATTGTGATCCATTTTATATTAATACATGTGAAATATTGTATTTTTCATATTTAACAGGAGAAAGGAAAAGCTTTCATGTTTTATTTGGCAGAATTAGCAAGCATGAGATAATGACTTTGTGGGTATCAAAGCGTGATCGGAGAGAGCAATAAACACCAGGTTTGGTACTTAACATCCATAGGTAATATTGTCATTATCAGTTGACCAAGTTATCTAATACCATGTTCTATTCAAGTTTAATGATACTAATGAGATATAGTACTGTGGAACTCGAGGGAAGTATAGTAGTGTGATACCTCCACCGATTATGTTACTGTTCGGTTGCACCGACATTGTTTGTGTGATACATTTGAAACACCGTGTTTATCTAACGGAAAAAGAAGAAGAGTTTCCATGTCTTATTGTGCAAGAATAACTCTGTGAAATTCCACGATCGTAACAAGTACAATGATGGAAAACCAAAGATAGAAATTGAATTCTCGAGCGACACCAGTCGGATGCCCGAGCAACATCAGTCGGATGCCTGAATGAAATGAAATTTCGGATGCCCTGCGTAACGCCATCATGGATGCCCGAGCAACATCAGTCGGATGCCCGAATGAAATGAAATTTCGGATGCCCGAGTGCAATGTCACGGCGGATGCCCGAGCAACATCAGCCGGATGCCCGAATAAAATGTCATTTCGGATGCCCGAGTGCAAAGTCACAACGAATGCCCGGATGTTACGACATTGCGGATGCCCAAGCAACATCAGTCGGATGCCCGAATGAAATTAAATTTCGGATGCCCGAGTGCAAAGTCACAACGGATGCCCGGATGTTACGACATTGCGGATGCCCGAGCAACATCAGTCGGATGCCCGAGCGCAACATCTTTCGGATGCCCGAGTGCCACGTCATTTCGGAAGACCAAGTACACAGTTATTTCGGGATTAAAATTACAAGTTAAGTAAGCAAAACAAAGCTCATCGTTAAAGGGACGAGCTGGAGGCTTGTCGGCAAGAGTTGACACATCCCAAATGATCACAAATCAAGATAAGTACAAAAACTCCGTGACGAGGAAGCCCTTAACGCTCCTATTACGAAAGAAATACAACAAAATTAATCTATAACGTAAGTGTCTCAAACATATAAGCTTGACTTCTGAGCTATATAAATAGCAACGGAAACAAAGGGATGATGGAAAGACACATCTTACTTTCTGGATCTAAAATGTTTAAGTATAGCATCATTGACCCTAAGTCAACAATACTATATCGGGGACATGATGGCACATGTGGTCTAATAGACCTAACTCGCTTTATGAAGCACCAACTTATGGGCCATTTGGTAAATCACCCCAAGATGGTCAATGGATGGAAGACATGTTCGAATGACACGTCGAAAGCGGCACGCATGAGTATTTTTATATTACATCATCGCCTTTACCGATAATGCAATATTGGGGACATAACGTATGTGTCCGAAGGACACGCATCGGAGGTAGATACAACACTTGTCCGAACGACGCGAGCCGAAAGGCCATAAGACATTCTTTAAGTATTGCACCATCGGCCTCAACCGATAATACAATACGGAGGAACATGTTGGCGTATGTGTCCGACGACACACGCACGGATCAAGAGTCTCCATCATCCAAGGGCATTGCCGAAAGGCGGATGCTACTCTGACCAAGGCATGTGCCAAGGATCGAAAGGTATAAACCCTTTTTATGCGTGTACACCATTTTACCCAACGGTCCGGTGCAAGAACTGGACTACGTAGCCTAACCCGGATATTACGGAATTGTGTCTACCACGTGACCTGACACCTAGCACCTAGACTAGGTGTAGGTCGGCATGTTCCTTCCGGAGACATGAACAAGTTATTATCCAATAGGTATTGAACACAATAGATTATAAAGAGAGACTACAAGTTATTATTCGAGCATGCTATTATCCAACAGGTATTGTGCAAGAGCTTAGCTATAAATAGCCAAACCCCTCTCCCACATAAACCAGGTTCATTCTCTCTCTACATACTACTTTATCTCTCTACAATATATTTCTCCTACTAAACTCACTGCATACACATACTAAATCCTCCATAATCGAGGTTCTGACTTGACCGTCGGAGGGTGGTTCCCGGGGCTTCAGCCTCGGGACCCCTTCTAACGGGTTTCTTCATGCGTGTAGCATACTTCACAGCTCGGGACAAGGAAGAATGGCATGTGCAAGCCATCAAGACCAGTCCGACGGAAAAATGCTTCAACATGTACGAACGAAGTTTGATCAGATAGTATATAACTGGTTATAATAGTTCAATAACTTTTTTTTAAGCTAAATATTGTGACAATTCATAAATTCATAATTTTGTAATGTCCAAGATTTTTCTATAAAATTATTAAATTCTTAATACTTATATAGTTATACCCGTGCACGCACGAGTTTTTACATCATGTTTTTCATTATGTGTTAATATCGGTTAATATTTTGTATAGATTTATATTGCACGAATGATTTGACTTTGTTTGATTTTGTTTAAACTTAACTATTGATATCATATTTTAGACGTTATGTGTGTTTAATAGCACATAATGACGTTGAAAAAATATGTGTCATTGTTATATGTAAAATTTCGTCTATTTATTTTCATTTCACAAGAAAGCAGGTCGCGCTTTCATTTTGATATTTATATTTTTGTTAATAATAAATTTGAGCCGATTTTTAATCCCGCATGTGAGTTAAACTCATAAAGAGGAATAACACAAGTCATTATTGAATGCGAATAGTTTGAAAATAATATTTTTTCAGGATATACTTACTTAATCTCACAAAGAGGAATAACATGAGTCGTTCATATATATATAACCCCGTGTATTCATTTACATGTCACACTAACTCGTGTTTTCCTTTTTACATTTGTGGCCCCGTGCAAATATATTAGTTTAATATACAATGGTAATAATATTTTTAAATAACAACATATTGTTTTTTTATAAAATAAAAAAGTATATGAGGTATAAAGTCTAGGGGGTATTTGTTAAGCTTATAAAAATATTAAAAAAAAAAATAAAAAATGATAAGTATACGTTATTTAAAATTTAACAACTAAAACTTTATTAAGTACCTCTCATTGTTTATGTTTTGTTACAAAATTGACACATATTTTTTTAACACATTTTATAAATTAAACAAATATTTAATAGTTTAATCACATTGAGCTTTAATTTTGACTTCTAGTGGCCAATATGCTCAATTTTGCCGCGTAGGCATAATGGTGCACTCTTATTGATACAATTGCAAATTGTTGGCTTATTTTTCCAATTTCTAGGATTATCTTATTATATAAGTGATAGCGTATGAGAATTCCATTTTACCCAAATTATCATTTAGATGACACACTAAAATACCTTTCCTCAGAAAGCCGAAATGTAGAAAATAAGCATCCACCTAGAACAACTTTGCATATTTCTTCCAAAGAAGTGCATCATGAAAATAAAAATAATGACATCATACTTAAAACTTACGACAACTATTCCCATATTTGTTTTTGTTATGAACCTACACGAAATCAAAGCCTTTTGATGTTTTCGCTTGCATTCGGTGGAAAATAATTTGGCCCAAAGCCCATACACTGAAACAGCCCAAAAAGCCCACAAGGCTACCTCGCCATAACTCGCCTGGGAAATACGCTCCAATACCATGCACAACAAGGGATCGCTTTGACAAACATGTTCGTGCAACGACTCTCCTAGACACTAGGTCGTGAACGTTACAATAGATGCCACATGTCTCTACCTCATGACTTATCAAAGGTGAGGGTAATTTTTCCGAGATTGATTTGAAGATTAAGGTTTGTAGGTTGATTTGAATATCACACACAAAAATAAGAATTAAAGGTTTTGAAAGGCGTAATGAATATTTGATGATTATGATTTTGAAATTGAAATACTCCTTGATTTTTCATCATCAATACCCCGATTATCCTCGCTTAATTGATTTGATGAATCTTACGTTATGAAATTTTTTGGAATGTGAGAATAAATTGGGAGGTTATGAAAAAGTGTTATTTGGAAGTATAAATGGTGAGGTTATGAGTAGAAGGTGAAGTATATTAGTTTGGAAGTAGAAGATTCTAAACAAATATGTCTATTGCCTCGATGGTTGAGGCTGGTATTGAAAGTAGACCCATGTTCAATCTTGTGCGTGGCAAAATTTTTTATAATGTATCTGGGACAATTGCCATGGTGGCATTTCCACCTCACCATAGAGGCGCCATGTCACAATAAAAATGCCTAGTAAGCATTATCTATGTGTCATGCTTGTCTATATATATATATATATATATATATATATATATATATATATATATATATATATATATATATATATATATATATATATATATATATATAGATTGCAAATTGTTGGCTTATTTTTCCAATTTTAGGATTATCTTATTATATAAGTGATAGCGATGAGAAATTCCATTAATTGGCTAAAGCCCATACACTCAAACAGCCCAAAAAGCCCACCAAGGCTAGACCGCCATAACCGCACTGAAACACGCTCAATACCATGCACAACAAGGGATCGCTTTGACAAACATGTTCAGCAACGACTCTCCTAGACACTAGGTCGACGTTACAATAGATGCCACATGTCTCACCTCATCGGAGCAGAGGTAGTGTCGCAACGATTTCCCATGATTGCGATATCATACATGGGACACCCTATGAACTTGTCCTAACCAAGGATGGCACGAAACCCCTACGTGGACATCCCACAAACCGTTGATCGCATCTACGGGTTGCACAATCCTAAATGCGTCTTTATAAATATCGATCCATATCCTCAAAATGAATCAAGTCATTCCCGACTAAAACTTTACACAAACTAGTCACCTCTTGAATGTTACCTTAACTCGTGACACGGTCACCTTGAGGTCCTTACCAAACGTGGGAAAACCAAGCAGTGACTAACCTTAACCTCAATACGTACCTTACGTAAACAATAACATATATCTAAAAATATAAATTGCTTGTATTTATTTTTTCGGCAACCTTACGAATATTTTTCTTCATGCTTTAATAGATTACTAGCGAGGTATTGCCAGCGATGCGTGATGGGTACCTCGTGATTAAATTTTACAAATGAATAAATGTTATTTTATTTTGAGTTGCTTGATTTCATTTATGTTTTGAAAGCTTAATTAGATTGTACATTGCGGTTAAATAGTTGTATATTTTGGTGAAGATGTGAATTAAATTGTGTATTAATTGTATGTATTGAATAGTGTGTTTTAGTTTTATTTGTATTTATACATTGTGCTTAGGTAGTTGTATATATTTGTGATGGAGTGTATTAATTGTATGTATGTAAGAAATAATATTTGCTTAAAATCGGTTGTGCTTTAAATAGTTGTACATTATGTTTTATAAGTAGTATTTGCTTAAATTCTAATTTAGAAAATCTTAAACTCATAAATAGAGAAAGGTCATCCTCTATTATAAGTAGTATGGATATATAAAATCCAAAATCTTAAGAAAACTACCACAATCGCAAAAAAATTAGTATTTCAAACCTTTTAAGCATTTGTGGTGATAAGTTTGTGATAAAAATTTATACACTGTAGTTGTTTTAATTAGAAAGAAAAAAAATAAGGAAAATTATAAAATTATTAATTTTACAAATATATTTTACCAAATATTAATTTTTATCCAATAAATCATTATACTCATATAACTAGAAAGGACTTGTTACATTTTGTGATTTTTTTTAAAAAAATATCATAAGGTTTATCTTGCTAGTTAAACATTGCTAGTCTTTCTTAAAAAAAATACAAGGTTTACTAGCAAGGTCAACCTTACAATTTAAAAAAGAAAATCGCAAAGTGAACCTTGGTAGTTTCAACGTTGCGATATTTTAGAAAAAACCAGCGAGGTTTGAATAGCAAGGTCAATCCTGCAGTTTTTCAAAAAATCGCAAATTGTAGCAAGATCTTGCTAACTTCATTGATATAATAATTTTTTTTATAACAATTAGTATTTGTAGGGCTCTGAACAAACCGAACGTTCAGTAAATATTTCAAAAAATAAACATGAACAAAATTTTATGTTCGTTTAATTACATGAACATAAGCCTCATTTGTTCACTTACGTCCGTAAAGACTATTTTTAGACACAAAACTAATCTCACGAGTTGTTGTTGGGATACAAATTAAGTAAATCAAAGATTAGCAAAAAGTAACACCACTCTCACACAACACCACTCACAAAAAAATCACCCCCAAAATCATCTCATCCACAATTGATTTTAAGGGTATAATGGTTATTTTAGATGTAAATTAACATTATAGTGTATACTAAGGCTTTAAATATATATAAAAATAATAATTTGGATATATATGCAATTTTGAAAGGTTTGGAAGGATATATATGTAATTTTTAGTTCTGCTTGAATATATACGCAATTTCAAGCTTTTGGAGGGATATATACGCAATTCCCTTCATGTTATAAACATCATGTGTGCTTAGTAGCATAAACTGACATTAGAAAATATGTGTGGCTGTTATATGTAGAACCACAATTATTTATTTTCATTTCACAATAACGTTTGAGGTCGTGCATTCATTTTAATATTTACATATTTGTTAATAATATTGTAAGCCGATTTTTAAACCCCTGCGTTAAACTTGTAAGAAGGAATAATATGAGTCGTTATTGAACGTTGATATTTAAAAAGAAAATATTTTTTTCGGATATCCTTACTTAATCTCATAAAGAGGAATAACATGAGACGTTTATATATGTCTATTCATTTACATGTCATGGTAATTCGTGCTTTTCTATTTATATTTGAAATTCCTTGCAAATACATTAGCTTAATATATACTTATACAAATATTTATAAATAACAACAACGCTTTTTTTTTTTCTTTTTTTTTAAATGTAAAGTATAAGGGATGTAAAGTCTAGGAGGTATTTATTAAATTTATAAAGTTATTGAAAATATATAAACTGATAAGTATACTTATTTAAAATTTAATAACTAAAATTTTATTAATTACTTTTTTTTTAAAGTTTTTTGTTTTAAAAATTGACATATAAGTTTTTTAGCATATTATATAAACTAGACGAAAATTTAATAGGTTGGCCAAATTAAGCTTCAATTTTGACTTTTGTTGACAAACATGAATGCTTAGTTTTGTCACATAAGAAGAAAGATACTCTCTTATTGGTCTAATTGCAATTTGCATTTTTCAAATCGTGAAATTGTTTTATTGTGTAGTAGAAAGATAAATGGAAAATATAAATAGCTTGTATTTTCATATTTTCGGCAACTTTAAAAATATTTTCTTCATACTTTGCAAGATTATATAAGAAAACTCCCAAAATCTTAAGAGAATATCCCACAAATGCAAAAGAAATTAGTATTTCAAACCTTTTAAGCATTTGCAATGTGTTTTTAGTTAAATTTTGATGAAAAATGAAAGAAAATATATTATAAGTAGAGATTGCATTGAATAATATCGGATAATATCTTAAAAAAAAATTAAAAAAATCAAAAATATGAAAAATTAAAAAAGGATAACAAATAATTAAGAATCGATAAACATAAAAAAAAAAATCATTTTCATGGTTAAACGATATTATAATACTATGATTTTTTTAATATCATCATAATTATCATACATTTTTTTTAATATCACCGTACATTTTTCAAGATCGCAATAAAAAATAATTAACTATCATAATAACTATAATGTTTTTTAATATCGCAACTATCATTACAATTAAGACAATTTTTATAATATCATAGTAACTATCATGATTTTTTTTTTAAAATTTTACTATCACTATAACTATCATTGGTTTTAAATATCATGGTTCAACTTTATATGTAAAAAAACTTAATATTTCGGTTAATTTATAATATCACCTTTTTATAATATAACCTTTTCATAATATCGTTAATATAACATTTAAGGTGGTGTTTGAATCAAACTTAATTGACTTATACGAAAAACTTAATTTATTAAGTCATATAAAAGTTGTTTGTTTTCACTTAATCAAAATAAACGACTTAAAATAATAAGTGATAAAAGTGAAGTCATCCACATTAAGTCGTTTGTTAATTAGCATGAGCTTTATAAAAAAGTAAACAAACAAGCCCTTGGTTAAAAAAAGGAATTTAAAGACTATTTTAGACAGAAAACTAATCTCACGAGTTGTTGTTGGGATAACAATTTTACCCAAATCAAAGATTAGCAAAAAGTAACACCAGTCACACACACACACACTCTCACACACCACCACTCACAAAAAAATCACCCCCAAAATCACCAACCTCATCCCCAAAAAGTCCGTCACAAAAAGTCCGGCGGGTGGGTGCGATGTCAGACCTAGACCGGCAAATCGAACAGCTAAAAAACTGCGAGCCGTTAAAAGAGTCTGAAGTGAAAGCGTTATGTTTAAAAGCTATGGAAATACTTGTTGAAGAGAGTAATGTTCAACGTGTTGACGCTCCTGTTACTGTACGGTTTCTTAATTTCTTTTTGTTTAATTATTCATCTTAATTACTTTATTTTAGCTGATTTTAGGGTTATGTGTGTGTGAAGGTTAAATATTGAATTCGTGAGCTGATTGTTAGGGTTTTGTGTGTGTTTTTAGTGTGTGTGGATGTCGATTAGGAAGTAGAGTTGCCTAAGTATTGAATTCATAAGTTGTTATGTATGCGGTTTAATAAAATAGACTGAAAACCGAACCGAACTGAAAAAGAGCCGAACCGGTCCGACGAAACTAAACCGATCATATTCGGTTCGGTTTTCGGTTCTATATATTTATGATATTTGGTTTCGGATCGGTTCGGTTCGGTTGATACCTTGCTCCGGTGGGATTGGTTATTGTTTTTGTTGTGGATCTGTTCGAGCCAAAACTGAGAAAAACACACCTAAACCATTTAAACCCAACCGAACCCAACGGACGACACAAAACCGAACCGAACCGAGTCACTTCGGTTTGGTTCTCGGTTCATGTCTTCCCCAAACTCGGTTTTCGGTTTTGGTCAGTTCGGTTCGGTTTTGACCCGGTGCTCAGTCCTTGGATAGTTGGATGTAGTTGTTTCCTCATCGAATATTCATGAGATGTAGGCTGTGTTTGGCAAAACTAGCGGTGGTTGTAGGTAGTAGCATTTTTTTTTATAAATGTGTTTGGTAACGTAGTTGTTATTGTAAAGAGTGAAACGACGTAAAAGCTAAACATTTAGGATATGTTTAAGGCACAGTGTTTTGGAGCAACTAGTATTTAGTGTTTGAAATATAAAGCTTGTTTGGAAAAGAGTGCTTATCGTTTTGGATTTTGCGTTTAAATGCTAGTGTCAGAAACGCTACTAAAAGAAGCGTTGAAATATAAAAATATAAATGCTACTGCGTTCCGCTGCTCATTTTTACCACCGATAAACACAGCGTCTTAAATAGTAGCAAAATCCAAAAGTAAAAGCTAGCTGCCAAATACGCATTATCGGATTATCCTAAATGCTCCAACAAGCTCGTCGCCAAACACAAGTGTTATGTTTAATATCTGATGCTGAATACTATGTGTCTGTTAATACTGTTTTGGTAGCTGGTTATATGCTTGTGTGTGTGCCTCTTCCTCACATTCATTAGATGGAACTATCTTTAGACTATATATCGCATTTCCATATGGAAATTTGTACCATGGTCTGATTTGATTCAAATACACATATTTGGAGCTCCAGTAGAGATTGGAAGAAATAGTATGCTAATTTTTTTTTCGTAATGATACGAAAAAGCGTCTTTTTGGGGGATAGCAATCATGTGTGTAAAGTAACAATGACGGTGACGGGTGTGGTGCTAGACTTCAAGTTAGTTGATTTGTTATTTATTAGGTTCACGGTTCACAAATGAATCCCAAATTCCCAACAATGCCAACAATTCCCCCTATGCAAGGAACTTCAGTTTGAAATACTAGAAGGATGGTATGCCATTTTTTACTCGAACTAAGTTAAAATTTGATTAGGTATTTTAAGACTTTCCTCACTGGTCGTCTAATCATGTATAGGAAAATATGTCAGCCTCCTGCTATATAGTTTTATGGTGGGTATTGGTATATCACATCTCTAGTGCATCAAATAATCTATCTTGTATCTGGAAATGATTAAATGTTCAACGTGTTGACGCCCTCCACATCTTGTACGGATTCTTAATTTCTTTTTGTCTAATTATTTATCTCAATACATGCGGATGACTTTATATGTACTTTTATAAGTTTAATGCAATCTCAATCTAATACAGTTTCTTATAATTTGGTAAGTACATATTTTCGTTGATCGTAAAGAAAATAATTAGCGCGATAATTTTATTGAAAACTAGACACCTCCGCTAGTGCGGATACTACGCCTAGTATTTATGAATAACAACAACATTTTTTTTTAAATGTAAAGTATAGGGGTGTAAAGTCTATGAGGTATTTATTAAATTTATAAAGTTATTGAAACTATATAAAGCGATAAGTATACTTTATTTAAAATTTAACAACTAAAGTTGTATTAGTTACATTTTCTTTTATGAAGTTTTTTGTTTTAAAAATTGACACATATGTTTTTTAGCATATTTTATAAATTAGACGAAAATTTAATAACTTGGCCAAATTAAGCTTCAATTTTGACTTTTGTTGACAAACATGAATGCTTAGTTTTGTCACATAAGCAGAACGATACTCTCTTATTGGTCCAATTGCAAATTGTATTTTTCAAATCGTAAAATTCTCTTATTGTGTAGTAGTAAAGATAACTAGAAAATACAAATTGCTTGTATTTTTATTTTTCGGCAACCTTACAAATATTTTTCTTCGTACTTTGCAAGATTATATAAAAACTCCCAAAATCTTAAAGAATATCCCACAAATGCAAAAGAAATTAGTATTTCAAATTTTTTAAGCATTTGCAATGTGGTGTTAGTTAAATTTTGGTGAAAATGAAAGAGAATATATATATAGAGAGGTGCGGGTGCAGTGCGGATTAGATTCTAAGTAAGGATGGTGCGAGATAATATCACAAGAACTTTTTTAAAAAGCTTTAAAAAATATGAAAAAAGAGTATAACAAATAATTAAGAATCACTGAAATAAAATTCAAAAAAGAATCATTTTCATGGTTAAAAGATATTATCATTTTTTAATATCATTGTAACTATCATACATTTTTTTATTAATCTTTTTAATATCATTGTACGTTTCTTAAATATCGCAATAAAAAAACAATGATATTAAGTTTTTTTACTAATATCAAAGTAATTTTTTCAATAAAATTGTTAATATCGCAACTCCTTTTTACATGTAAAACAACTTTTTTTTAATATTATAGTAATTATCATGATTTTGTCTTGAAAATTTTGTTATCACCGTAACTATCATGAGTTTTAAATATCATAGTTCATTTTTACATGTAAAAAAACTTAATATTTTTATAATATCACGTTTTATAATATAATCTTTTTCATAATAGGTTAATATCACATTAACTATCATATTAAAAAAGTAACACCAGTCACACCCACACACACTCTCACACACCACCACTCACAAAAAAAATCACCCCCAAAATCATCTTATCCATAATCCTGGGGTGGGTGCGATGTCAGACCTAGACCGGCAAACCGAACAGTTAAAAAACTGCGAGCCGTTAAAAGAGTCTGAAGTCAAAGCGTTATGTTTAAAAGCTATGGAAATACTTGTTGAAGAGAGTAATGTTCAACGCGTTGATGCTCCTGTTACTGTACGGTTTCTTAATTTCATTTTTTGTTTAATTATTCACCTCAATTACTTTATTTTAGCTGATTTTAGGGTTATGTGCGTGTGAAGGTTAATTATTGAATTCGTGAGCTGATTATTAGGGTTTAGTGTGTGTTTTTAGTGTGTGTGGATGTCGATTAGGAAGTAGAGTTGTTTAAGTATTGAATTCATAAGTTGTTATGTATGCGGTTAAACTAGGGCTGAGCATCGCAGACCCAAAAACCGACCGGACCGACCGAACCGAAGAACCAGCGGTCCGGTCTCGGTCCCAGCTTCTTCCCTATTTCGTTCTCGGTCCGGTCTTATGTACAAACCGACCAATAATGCCTTCTTGGACGGACCGACCGAAGGACCGGACCGGACAGAACACATTCGGTCCATTCGGTCCATGGTTTTGGTTCGGTCTCGGTCCAAAACCCAGAAAAACACACCTAAACCATATAAACCAAACCGAACCGACTCACTTTGGTTCGATTCTCGGTTCATGTCTTCCACAAAATCGGTTCTCGGTTTGGTTTTGACCTGATGCTCAGCCCTATGCGGCGTGATGCTAAATACTACATATTATTGGATGTAGTTGTTTCCTCATTGAATATTCATAAGATGTAGGCTATGTTTGGCAAAATTAGCGGTAGTTGTAAGCAGTAGCATTTTGTTTTATAAATGTGTTGGTAATGTAGTTGTAATTGTAAAGAGTGAAACGGCGTAAAAGCTAAATGTTTAGGGTATGTTTAGCGCATAGTGTTTTGGAGCAGCTAGCATTTAGTGTTTGAACTTTGAAATATAATGCTTGTTTGGAAAATAGTGTGTATCGTTTTGGATTTTGTGTTTAAATGCTAGTGTTAGAAACGTTACTAAAAGAAGCGTTGAAATATAAAATTATAAATGCTACTGCCTTTCGCTACTCATTTTTACCACCGCTAAACACAGCGTCTTAAATAGGAGCAAAATCCAAAAGTAAAAGCTAGTTGCCAAATAGGCATTATCATATCGTAAACTATCATAAATGCTCCAACAAGCTCGTCGCCAAACACAACTGTCATGTTTAATATCTGATGCTGAATACTATGTATCTGTTAATACTGTTTCGGTAGCTGGTTATAGGCTTTGTGTCTGTGCCTGTGTGGACTTGCCTCTTCCTTGCATTCATTAGATGGAACTATGCTTTAGACTATATATTGCATTTCCATATGGAAATTTGTACCATGGTCTGATTTGATTCAAATAGACATATTTGGATCTCCGTAGAGATTGGAAGAAATAGTATGCTATTTTTTAGTAATAATCTGAAAAGCACCGTTTTGGGGATAGCAGTCATGTGTGTAAAGTAACAATGATGGTGACGGGTGTGGTGCTAGACTTCGAGATAGTTGATTTGTTGTTTATTAGGTTCACAAATGAATCCCAACAGTGCCAACAGTTCCCCCATGCAAGGAACCTCAGTTTGAAATAGTAGGATGGTATGCCATTTTTTACTCGAACTAAGTTAAGAGTCGTTTAGGTATTTTAAGACTGCCAATTGAAGAAGAATCTAGGTTTCCTCACCAATCGTCTAATCATGTATAGGAAAATTTGTCAGCCTCCTGCTATATAGTTTTATGGTGGGTATCGGTATATCATATCTCTAGTGCATCAAATAATCTACTTGGTATCGGGAAATGATGAAATGTTAAGCTAGATAAGAATATTTGTAATTGAGTTAGTGGCAAAGATGAGGTCATAGAAGTATAGGAGAGACTCATGCCGTGTTGTTGTTGCATTGATCATGTTGATTTCCCTTGCCCACAAAGTTTTATTTGAAGCATGGTTAACAAAACTTTAATCTATTTTCAAGAATCACAATTGAATTACATGGGATGAGAATGTTTCTACAATGACTATGTTTTCTTTCCTTCAATATTTTAGAGAGAGCTCCTAACTGTTATAGTTGAGAATTGAATGACTGGACCACAATTTAGGGTCTTAATCGACCTGTTTATTGTGTATATGGTTCTTATATTTCAATCGGTAGGAAATTAGGAATACTGTAATGAGAGGATTTATCTACAATCAGGGATGTAGGATAGTCATGTCTACATTATGTGGGTGCTCTTTTACAAAGCAGTGAAAATTCAGTCAGCTTTACAGCTTGCACTCTTTGCTTGTCTCAATTAAATGTCGCATATACCTTTTAACCTTAAAAGTAGATGTAGAACCATGAAAATAGCGTCATTGTTCTCAACTTCTTATTGAAACTTTAAAGCTTAAAATATTATATAATTGGGTTTCCTAGAAGCTGTTTTAATTACATACCTTGCTTGAATCTAGCCCTTGTTTGACTCTGTTGCATGATTACATTATGTCTCTTTTCTCAGGATACTCTTTGTAATTTCAGTTGTTATTTCTGGCTTTTTTCTGCTGTATAGATCTGTGGTGACATCCATGGTCAGTTCTATGACATGAAAGAGCTATTTAAAGTTGGTGGCGATTGCCCAAAGACCAACTACTTGTTTCTTGGAGATTTTGTGGACAGAGGCTTCTACTCGGTGGAGACCTTTTTGCTTTTACTTGCCCTTAAGGTAAAACGTATATCTTAATATATTTAGTTATCATAAAATCAGCGAAGTTGCAAGATAAGATGCTTCATACAGTAATAAATGTATGTTTTAATGTTTCATGCATATGTTCATTGTTTAATGAATTGTTTTAGCGGACCTGTTATAATTCTCTTATAAAGTGTTGTTATATAGAAAACTTTTCTCCTTTGTTCTGGTATGCTCCCTCTATATAAAGAATTTGAAAACTACACATCCTTCTGATAAGTGATTTTATCCTTTAAATATTTGCAATATAACATCATAACTGTGTGTAGGACATTCTTGTACATATTTTAGTGACTCTTACAATACTGGAAAGTGGAAACCCAAAGTGATTGATTCTGTGATTGAGTGTCACTTGTCAATTAGTAGTTACTAAAAGGAAATTATTCCAGTCATAGAGTCAAATCATATGTTATCTCCAACAATATTTATAGACTGTCTTGTAATGTCACATGCTTCTAATCTTTTAATGAATTTCTTTGCAAGTCCTTCTGAAGGACAAATGTCCGACTCCTTACCAGTGGCTTTTCTTAATTTCTGTTGTCTTCTATGGTTTCTAAGTTTTGGCCTAAATCATGTCGATAGTGGAACTAGGTTTCTGTGCTACTCTATTTATTCTGTGCATTTTCACTTATCAAATCAATATAGCATGTATGTTCTTACAGTAACAATCTAATATGCACTGTTGTGATCAGGTGAGGTATCCTGATCGGATAACATTAATTAGGGGAAATCATGAGAGCCGACAGATCACACAGGTCTCCTATTTTAATTGATTTGTGGGTTGATATCATGAAATTTTTGGAGTGCTTACCTCTATTCTCTATGCTAGGTATATGGATTCTATGACGAGTGCCTGAGGAAGTATGGTTCTGTCAATGTTTGGAGATATTGCACCGATATATTTGATTACTTAAGGTTTGCTATCTTGTTACACTTAATTTTCCATTATTCTTTGATATGTAAACTGCCATACTGTGGACCACCAGGAACCCATTAACAGACTCATATATGTAGAAAGAAAAACTAAAAAGAACCGTAGTGACAGCACGCCAGCACCTTGTCTGAGGTCTCACGAGACACATTAATATACACTATTTGTCCGAGGTCTCGGATAGGAATTCGTGGAGAGATAGAATTAGGATTTGCGGGTAGTTCGGGATAGTTTTTTTTTTTTTTTTTTTTAAGGGTCTTCTGCTGCATTGCCTATGTGCCCTTTTTTTGCCCCTTCCTTAGTTTAGGCCCCTTGCGTGTTTTGCTTTGCCCTTTGTTGCCTCCTTAGGTTGCCTTTTTGCCCTCGCTTTTGTTTTGCTCCCTTAGGTTTACCTGCCTTTGCTTTGCTTTTGGTTTACCCTTAGGATGCCTTTTGCCCTTAGGTTTTGGTTTTTGTTTCTGGTTTGCTGTGTGCTTTTGTTTTGCGTTTGTGCGTGTTTTGGTCTGCCCCTTTTCGCCTGCTTTTTGCTTGCTGCCTTTTGCTCCCTTTTGCCCTCTCTTATCTTCTTTCTCACCCGCACACGTGCACTAGCCGGAGGTCTCATTGGAAGCAGTCTCCTTACCCCCGGGTTTATCCCGGGGGTAGGGGTAGGTGCTGTCTACATTCTACCTCCCCCATACCCTGCCTCGGCGGGATTGGGTATGTTGTTGTTGTTGTTGTTGTTATTTTTTAGCAGAAACGACGCTTGATGTTTTGCAATAAACAGCGATGAAGCAGTTAAATATTTCGTCTTTAATGATATTATGATCACCTGAGTATAAGTTTTTTGCTTACCAAGTAGTATACTAGTATCACGTTTTCAATCAACACATATAGAGTTGCAGTCTCCCAAGGCTTCGTGGTCTTCGGATGAATGATAGTGAGAGATCAATGATTTACTCTGATTGTCTATTATATTTGGATTGAATCTAAAGGCTTATTTCTGGTGCAACCAAAGGAAGATGCAAGTAGACAGCAGTTCAGATAAGTATAGCAAGGATAAGAATATGCATTCATGTTAGGGAGTTTCCTTGAATTGATTATAAGGAGTATAATATGAGCAGTTAAACGTAAACATAAAGTAAACCTTGCTTGAATCGAGAGATGAGAACACCATGTTATGTTTATTGATGAAGTAGAACCCGTTGATCCTTGATCTTCTACTATAATCCATTCATCCTCTCATAATTTGATGGAATTACACTCATTTATTATGTGTGCTATGGGGGAGAACTAGTCTCATATTTATAGAGAGAGTTTAGGTAGGGATCAACTCCAATTTAGGTTAGGATTCTGAAATCATAATATCCATAAATAAGTAATTTTCTGATCAAGTCTTGATTTCATTAGGAGCCGCCTTATGGTAACTAAATAATTATTATTTATTACCAAAACAATCTACATTAGATGATAAAGCTAACAATAGTTTCCTTGGGCCATATTATTTGGATCCTATATAAATTAGGGTTAGCCATATTCGATGTTTATGTTCACTCTTGATTAAGAAATATAGAATTAAGTTTGCATCTTAAGAAGAGTGACCTAAGGGGTGTTCACCGGGATGAAACCTGACGAGACATGCATACGAAAATTAAGAACAGTGGACCAAAGAACGAAACCAATCTAAACTGGTTCAAGACTGGACTAGTGGTCCAACTTCGTTTTCGAACCGATTTGGTTTCAAACCGTACCACAATTGGATAAAACTTTGGACAGGACCGAACCGAGCTGAGAACTTATCTTTGAAAAAACTCTGAATGGAAAACTGGTTAAAATTTAAAAAATCTCTAGAATCTAGAGCTGGACTGAATATAGCTGGTAGGGCACCTGTCCAGGTTCAGTTCTTTTTTTGTTGGTTCGAGCTGATCTTTGCACACATCTATAGCAACATACCTTCTTGAAAGTGGGTCAAATGATCGTCAATGTACTATTTTATTTCCCTTATTGCCACAATCTTCTTGTTGGGGCTTAATAAATACTGCGCAGTTGTCTATTAAATCTATTGCCAGGTGTCACAAATTGCTAATCTTGTTACTTTAAAACACAATTTGTGTTTCACACCATGCAGTTAGTTATTATATCTTGCTTACATCACCTGAATTTGATTTACAGTTTATCCGCTCTCATCGAGAACAAAATATTCTCTGTTCATGGTGGTCTCTCTCCTAACATCAATACATTAGACCAGGTTTGAGAAACTAAAATGATATTCTTTTAAATTATCTTGGTTTTAATATTTAAATTGATTAATAAAAGATAAATTTTCCAGATTCGGACAATTGATCGGAAACAAGAAGTACCCCATGATGGTGCCATGTGTGATCTCCTGTGGTCCGATCCAGAGGATATTGTGGATGGATGGGGTTTGAGTCCCCGTGGTGCTGGTTTCTTGTTTGGTGGCAGTGTCGTTACTTCTTTTAACCACACTAATAATATTGATTACATTTGTCGTGCACACCAATTGGTAATGGAAGGTTTTAAATGGATGTTCAATAACCAAATAGTTACGGTCTGGTCAGCGCCAAATTACTGTTACAGGTGAATTGTAAAGCTAAAAGTACTAGTCCTTTGTTAAATTAAAAATGTTTTTTCTAATTAAGTTTATATATCTTTTGTTGCAGGTGTGGAAATGTAGCTGCCATTCTCGAGTTGGACGAGAATCTGAATAAACAGTTCCGGGTATTCAAAGCAGCTCCACAGGTTCGTCAATGAGATCTCCACCTTGTTAAATGCTAGCTGAGCCAAGCCCAGACTTGCTTGGCTAATTTTTTTTTGAACGGGTTGGCATCTGTTCATGGTTTGCAAAGCTCAAAAAATTTAAGACCTGGTTTGGCTTGTCTAAAGCTGCATTCATGTGTGCCCTAAACCCCGTATTTCATATAGGCTGTATTCCATTGGATGTAAATCCTTTTAAATTAATTATGAAAAGTTGTTTAGAAAATTACAATAGAAGTTACCAATAATTAGCTTAAAAGAAGGCTTGTCAAATTTGAAAGTTGCTCAAAGTGTATTTCTATGCGTGAAACATCGTATATAATATTTTCAAAATGTTAAACTTATTATTTGAAACAATATAATCTTCCTAATCTTTCTTGATACCACTATTTGTTATTAAAACCATGCACAATGTGTCTGCTCAACCCCCGGCCTATTTTTTGGTTTGCCAAAAGTCTGATGAGTCAGCTGATTTCATCTACGACTCCATTGACGAATTTTGAATCTCTAGTAGACAATATCATATGTCCCCATAATGTAATTCTTGTTGGGAGAATGACTTTGGGTATATAAAATGCAGGAATCAAGAGGGGCTCCGGCTAAAAAACCTCCACCAGATTACTTTCTATGATCATGGATTTTTTGTCCCTTGGATCTGGTATGCATGCATTTACTACAAAGATGATTGTAAACTTTACCACCAAGATGGTTTTGGTCATGGCGTAAGCGATCACTGGTCATATTTCCCATTTGGCTCACGGTTGGGCGGCTATAGTGGGTCCACCACATTATGGGCGGCTAGTCTTCTCCGGTCCCATTTGGCTTCTCATACTGTCCATCTCCAAGAGTGTTATTGAGTAGTGTTAATGTGTGTTAGATTGTGTAATGTGTAGCGATTATTTGTGCATGTAACAAAAAAGGATGTGGTTT